>JACEVL010000886.1:347963-449781 GCA_020284085.1 Aporrectodea caliginosa
TGAAAGAGTTATTGAAAAGAAAGAGTTATTGAAAGAGTTATTGAAAAGAGCTATTGAAAAGAGTTATTGAAAAGAGTTATTGAAAAGAGTTATTGAAAGAGTTACTGAAAGAGTTATTGAAAAGAGTTATTGAAAAGAGTTATTGAAAAGAGTTATTGAAAAGAGTTATTGAAAAGAGTTATTGAAAAGAGTTATTGAAAAGAGTTATTGAAAAGAGTTATTGAAAAGAGTTATTGAAAAGAGTTATTGAAAAGAGTTATTGAAAAGAGTTATTGAAAAGAGTTATTGAAAAGAGTTATTGAAAAGAGTTATTGAAAGAGTTATTGAAAAGAGTTATTGAAAAGAGTTATTGAAAAGAGTTATTGAAAAGAGTTATTGAAAAGAGTTATTGAAAAGAGTTATTGAAAAGAGTTATTGAAAAGAGTTATTGAAAAGAGTTATTGAAAAGAGTTATTGAAAAGAGTTATTGAAAAGAGTTATTGAAAAGAGTTATTGAAAAGAGTTATTGAAAAGAGTTATTGAAAAGAGTTATTGAAAAGAGTTATTGAAAAGAGTTATTGAAAGAGTTATTGAAAAGAGTTATTGAAAAGAGTTATTGAAAAGAGTTATTGAAAAGAGTTATTGAAAAGAGTTATTGAAAAGAGTTATTGAAAAGAGTTATTGAAAAGAGTTATTGAAAAGAGTTATTGAAAAGAGTTATTGAAAAGAGTTATTGAAAAGAGTTATTGAAAAGAGTTATTGAAAAGAGTTATTGAAAAGAGTTATTGAAAAGAGTTATTGAAAAGAGTTATTGAAAAGAGTTATTGAAAAGAGTTATTGAAAAGAGTTATTGAAAAGAGTTATTGAAAAGAGTTATTGAAAAGAGTTATTGAAAAGAGTTATTGAAAAGAGTTATTGAAAAGAGTTATTGAAAAGAGTTATTGAAAAGAGTTATTGAAAAGAGTTATTGAAAAGAGTTATTGAAAAGAGTTATTGAAAAGAGTTATTGAAAAGAGTTATTGAAAAGAGTTATTGAAAGAGTTATTGAAAAGAGTTATTGAAAAGAGTTATTGAAAAGAGTTATTGAAAAGAGTTATTGAAAAGAGTTATTGAAAAGAGTTATTGAAAAGAGTTATTGAAAAGAGTTATTGAAAAGAGTTATTGAAAAGAGTTATTGAAAAGAGTTATTGAAAAGAGTTATTGAAAAGAGTTATTGAAAAGAGTTATTGAAAAGAGTTATTGAAAAGAGTTATTGAAAAGAGTTATTGAAAAGAGTTATTGAAAAGAGTTATTGAAAAGAGTTATTGAAAGAGTTATTGAAAAGAGTTATTGAAAAGAGTTATTGAAAAGAGTTATTGAAAAGAGTTATTGAAAAGAGTTATTGAAAAGAGTTATTGAAAAGAGTTATTGAAAAGAGTTATTGAAAAGAGTTATTGAAAAGAGTTATTGAAAAGAGTTATTGAAAAGAGTTATTGAAAAGAGTTATTGAAAAGAGTTATTGAAAAGAGTTATTGAAAAGAGTTATTGAAAAGAGTTATTGAAAAGAGTTATTGAAAAGAGTTATTGAAAAGAGTTATTGAAAGAGTTATTGAAAAGAGTTATTGAAAAGAGTTATTGAAAAGAGTTATTGAAAAGAGTTATTGAAAGAGTTATTGAAAAGAGTTATTGAAAAGAGTTATTGAAAAGAGTTATTGAAAAGAGTTATTGAAAAGAGTTATTGAAAAGAGTTATTGAAAAGAGTTATTGAAAAGAGTTATTGAAAAGAGTTATTGAAAAGAGTTATTGAAAAGAGTTATTGAAAAGAGTTATGAAAAGAGTTATTGAAAAGAGTTATTGAAAAGAGTTATTGAAAAGAGTTATTGAAAAGAGTTATTGAAAGAGTTATTGAAAAGAGTTATTGAAAGAGTTATTGAAAAGAGTTATTGAAAAGAGTTATTGAAAAGAGTTATTGAAAAGAGTTATTGAAAAGAGTTATTGAAAAGAGTTATTGAAAAGAGTTATTGAAAAGAGTTATTGAAAAGAGTTATTGAAAAGAGTTATTGAAAAGAGTTATTGAAAAGAGTTAAAAAGAGTTATTGAAAAGAGTTATTGAAAAGAGTTATTGAAAAGAGTTATTGAAAAGAGTTATTGAAAAGAGTTATTGAAAGAGTTATTGAAAAGAGTTATTGAAAAGAGTTATTGAAAAGAGTTATTGAAAGAGTTATTGAAAAGAGTTATTGAAAAAAGAGTTATTGAAAAGAGTTATTGAAAAGAGTTATTGAAAAGAGTTATTGAAAAGAGTTATTGAAAAGAGTTATTGAAAAGAGTTATTGAAAAGAGTTATTGAAAAGAGTTATTGAAAAGAGTTATTGAAAAGAGTTATTGAAAAGAGTTATTGAAAAGAGTTATTGAAAAGAGTTATTGAAAAGAGTTATTGAAAAGAGTTATTGAAAAGAGTTATTGAAAAGAGTTATTGAAAAGAGTTATTGAAAAGAGTTATTGAAAAGAGTTATTGAAAAGAGTTATTGAAAAGAGTTATTGAAAAGAGTTATTGAAAAGAGTTATTGAAAAGAGTTATTGAAAAGAGTTATTGAAAAGAGTTATTGAAAAGAGTTATTGAAAAGAGTTATTGAAAAGAGTTATTGAAAAGAGTTATTGAAAAGAGTTATTGAAAAGAGTTATTGAAAAGAGTTATTGAAAAGAGTTATTGAAAAGAGTTATTGAAAAGAGTTATTGAAAAGAGTTATTGAAAAGAGTTATTGAAAAGAGTTATTGAAAAGAGTTATTGAAAAGAGTTATTGAAAAGAGTTATTGAAAAGAGTTATTGAAAAGAGTTATTGAAAAGAGTTATTGAAAAGAGTTATTGAAAAGAGTTATTGAAAAGAGTTATTGAAAAGAGTTATTGAAAAGAGTTATTGAAAAGAGTTATTGAAAAGAGTTATTGAAAAGAGTTATTGAAAAGAGTTATTGAAAAGAGTTATTGAAAAGAGTTATTGAAAAGAGTTATTGAAAAGAGTTATTGAAAAGAGTTATTGAAAAGAGTTATTGAAAAGAGTTATTGAAAAGAGTTATTGAAAAGAGTTATTGAAAAGAGTTATTGAAAAGAGTTATTGAAAAGAGTTATTGAAAAGAGTTATTGAAAAGAGTTATTGAAAAGAGTTATTGAAAAGAGTTATTGAAAAGAGTTATTGAAAAGAGTTATTGAAAAGAGTTATTAAAAAGAGTTATTGAAAAGAGTTATTGAAAAGAGTTATTGAAAAGAGTTATTGAAAAGAGTTATTGAAAAGAGTTATTGAAAAGAGTTATTGAAAAGAGTTATTGAAAAGAGTTATTGAAAAGAGTTATTGAAAAGAGTTATTGAAAAGAGTTATTGAAAAGAGTTATTGAAAAGAGTTATTGAAAAGAGTTATTGAAAAGAGTTATTGAAAAGAGTTATTGAAAAGAGTTATTGAAAAGAGTTATTGAAAAGAGTTATTGAAAAGAGTTATTGAAAAGAGTTATTGAAAAGAGTTATTGAAAAGAGTTATTGAAAAGAGTTATTGAAAAGAGTTATTGAAAAGAGTTATTGAAAAGAGTTATTGAAAAGAGTTATTGAAAAGAGTTATTGAAAAGAGTTATTGAAAAGAGTTATTGAAAGAGTTATTGAAAAGAGTTATTGAAAAGAGTTATTGAAAAGAGTTATTGAAAAGAGTTATTGAAAAGAGTTATTGAAAAGAGTTATTGAAAAGAGTTATTGAAAAGAGTTATTGAAAAGAGTTATTGAAAAGAGTTATTGAAAAGAGTTATTGAAAAGAGTTATTGAAAAGAGTTATTGAAAAGAGTTATTGAAAAGAGTTATTGAAAAGAGTTATTGAAAAGAGTTATTGAAAAGAGTTATTGAAAAGAGTTATTGAAAAGAGTTATTGAAAAGAGTTATTGAAAAGAGTTATTGAAAAGAGTTATTGAAAAGAGTTATTGAAAAGAGTTATTGAAAAGAGTTATTGAAAAGAGTTATTGAAAAGAGTTATTGAAAAGAGTTATTGAAAAGAGTTATTGAAAAGAGTTATTGAAAAGAGTTATTGAAAAGAGTTATTGAAAAGAGTTATTGAAAAGAGTTATTGAAAAGAGTTATTGAAAAGAGTTATTGAAATTGAAAAGAGTTATTGAAAAGAGTTATTGAAAAGAGTTATTGAAAAGAGTTATTGAAAAGAGTTATTGAAAAGAGTTATTGAAAAGAGTTATTGAAAAGAGTTATTGAAAAGAGTTATTGAAAAGAGTTATTGAAAAGAGTTATTGAAAAGAGTTATTGAAAAGAGTTATTGAAAAGAGTTATTGAAAAGAGTTATTGAAAAGAGTTATTGAAAAGAGTTATTGAAAAGAGTTATTGAAAAGAGTTATTGAAAAGAGTTATTGAAAAGAGTTATTGAAAAGAGTTATTGAAAAGAGTTATTGAAAAGAGTTATTGAAAGAGTTATTGAAAAGAGTTATTGAAAAGAGTTATTGAAAAGAGTTATTGAAAAGAGTTATTGAAAAGAGTTATTGAAAAGAGTTATTGAAAAGAGTTATTGAAAAGAGTTATTGAAAAGAGTTATTGAAAAGAGTTATTGAAAAGAGTTATTGAAAAGAGTTATTGAAAAGAGTTATTGAAAAGAGTTATTGAAAAGAGTTATTGAAAAGAGTTATTGAAAAGAGTTATTGAAAAGAGTTATTGAAAAGAGTTATTGAAAAGAGTTATTGAAAAGAGTTATTGAAAAGAGTTATTGAAAGAGTTATTGAAAAGAGTTATTGAAAAGAGTTATTGAAAAGAGTTATTGAAAAGAGTTATTGAAAAGAGTTATTGAAAAGAGTTATTGAAAAGAGTTATTGAAAAGAGTTATTGAAAAGAGTTATTGAAAAGAGTTATTGAAAAGAGTTATTGAAAAGAGTTATTGAAAAGAGTTATTGAAAAGAGTTATTGAAAAGAGTTATTGAAAAGAGTTATTGAAAAGAGTTATTGAAAAGAGTTATTGAAAGAGTTATTGAAAAGAGTTATTGAAAAGAGTTATTGAAAAGAGTTATTGAAAAGAGTTATTGAAAAGAGTTATTGAAAAGAGTTATTGAAAAGAGTTATTGAAAAGAGTTATTGAAAAGAGTTATTGAAAAGAGTTATTGAAAAGAGTTATTGAAAAGAGTTATTGAAAAGAGTTATTGAAAAGAGTTATTGAAAAGAGTTATTGAAAAGAGTTATTGAAAAGAGTTATTGAAAAGAGTTATTGAAAAGAGTTATTGAAAAGAGTTATTGAAAAGAGTTATTGAAAAGAGTTATTGAAAAGAGTTATTGAAAAGAGTTATTGAAAAGAGTTATTGAAAAGAGTTATTGAAAAGAGTTATTGAAAAGAGTTATTGAAAAGAGTTATTGAAAAGAGTTATTGAAAAGAGTTATTGAAAAGAGTTATTGAAAAGAGTTATTGAAAAGAGTTATTGAAAAGAGTTATTGAAAAGAGTTATTGAAAAGAGTTATTGAAAAGAGTTATTGAAAAGAGTTATTGAAAAGAGTTATTGAAAAGAGTTATTGAAAAGAGTTATTGAAAAGAGTTATTGAAAAGAGTTATTGAAAAGAGTTATTGAAAAGAGTTATTGAAAAGAGTTATTGAAAAGAGTTATTGAAAAGAGTTATTGAAAAGAGTTATTGAAAAGAGTTATTGAAAAGAGTTATTGAAAAGAGTTATTGAAAAGAGTTATTGAAAAGAGTTATTGAAAAGAGTTATTGAAAAGAGTTATTGAAAAGAGTTATTGAAAAGAGTTATTGAAAAGAGTTATTGAAAAGAGTTATTGAAAAGAGTTATTGAAAAGAGTTATTGAAAAGAGTTATTGAAAAGAGTTATTGAAAAGAGTTATTGAAAAGAGTTATTGAAAAGAGTTATTGAAAAGAGTTATTGAAAAGAGTTATTGAAAAGAGTTATTGAAAAGAGTTATTGAAAAGAGTTATTGAAAAGAGTTATTGAAAAGAGTTATTGAAAAGAGTTATTGAAAAGAGTTATTGAAAAGAGTTATTGAAAAGAGTTATTGAAAAGAGTTATTGAAAAGAGTTATTGAAAAGAGTTATTGAAAAGAGTTATTGAAAAGAGTTATTGAAAAGAGTTATTGAAAAGAGTTATTGAAAAGAGTTATTGAAAAGAGTTATTGAAAAGAGTTATTGAAAAGAGTTATTGAAAAGAGTTATTGAAAAGAGTTATTGAAAAGAGTTATTGAAAAGAGTTATTGAAAAGAGTTATTGAAAAGAGTTATTGAAAAGAGTTATTGAAAAGAGTTATTGAAAAGAGTTATTGAAAAGAGTTATTGAAAAGAGTTATTGAAAAGAGTTATTGAAAAGAGTTATTGAAAAGAGTTATTGAAAAGAGTTATTGAAAAGAGTTATTGAAAAGAGTTATTGAAAAGAGTTATTGAAAAGAGTTATTGAAAAGAGTTATTGAAAAGAGTTATTGAAAAGAGTTATTGAAAAGAGTTATTGAAAAGAGTTATTGAAAAGAGTTATTGAAAAGAGTTATTGAAAAGAGTTATTGAAAAGAGTTATTGAAAGAGTTATTGAAAAGAGTTATTGAAAAGAGTTATTGAAAAGAGTTATTGAAAAGAGTTATTGAAAAGAGTTATTGAAAAGAGTTATTGAAAAGAGTTATTGAAAAAGTTATTGAAAAGAGTTATTGAAAAGAGTTATTGAAAAGAGTTATTGAAAAGAGTTATTGAAAAGAGTTATTGAAAAGAGTTATTGAAAAGAGTTATTGAAAAGAGTTATTGAAAAGAGTTATTGAAAAGAGTTATTGAAAAGAGTTATTGAAAAGAGTTATTGAAAAGAGTTATTGAAAAGAGTTATTGAAAAGAGTTAAAGAGTTATTGAAAAGAGTTATTGAAAAGAGTTATTGAAAAGAGTTATTGAAAAGAGTTATTGAAAAGAGTTATTGAAAAGAGTTATTGAAAAGAGTTATTGAAAAGAGTTATTGAAAAGAGTTATTGAAAAGAGTTATTGAAAAGAGTTATTGAAAAGAGTTATTGAAAAGAGTTATTGAAAAGAGTTATTGAAAAGAGTTATTGAAAAGAGTTATTGAAAGAGTTATTGTTATTTATTGAAAGAGTTATTGAAAAGAGTTATTGAAAAGAGTTATTGAAAAGAGTTATTGAAAAGAGTTATTGAAAAGAGTTATTGAAAAGAGTTATTGAAAAGAGTTATTGAAAAGAGTTATTGAAAAGAGTTATTGAAAAGAGTTATTGAAAAGAGTTATTGAAAAGAGTTATTGAAAAGAGTTATTGAAAAGAGTTATTGAAAAGAGTTATTGAAAAGAGTTATTGAAAAGAGTTATTGAAAAGAGTTATTGAAAAGAGTTATTGAAAAGAGTTATTGAAAAGAGTTATTGAAAAGAGTTATTGAAAAGAGTTATTGAAAAGAGTTATTGAAAAGAGTTATGAAAAGAGTTATTGAAAAGAGTTATTGAAAAGAGTTATTGAAAAGAGTTATTGAAAAGAGTTATTGAAAAGAGTTATTGAAAAGAGTTATTGAAAAGAGTTATTGAAAAGAGTTATTGAAAAGAGTTATTGAAAAAAGAGTTATTGAAAAGAGTTATTGAAAAGAGTTATTGAAAAGAGTTATTGAAAAGAGTTATTGAAAAGAGTTATTGAAAAGAGTTATTGAAAAAGAGTTATTGAAAAGAGTTATTGAAAAGAGTTATTGAAAAGAGTTATTGAAAAGAGTTATTGAAAAGAGTTATTGAAAAGAGTTATTGAAAAGAAAGAGTTATTGAAAAGAGTTATTGAAAGAGTTATTGAAAAGAGTTATTGAAAAGAGTTATTGAAAAGAGTTATTGAAAAGAGTTATTGAAAAGAGTTATTGAAAAGAGTTATTGAGAGTTAAGAGTTATTTGAAAGAGTTATTGAAAAGAGTTATTGAAAAGAGTTATTGAAAAGAGTTATTGAAAAGAGTTATTGAAAAGAGTTATTGAAAAGAGTTATTGAAAAGAGTTATTGAAAGAGTTATTGAAAAGAGTTATTGAAAAGAGTTATTGAAAAGAGTTATTGAAAAGAGTTATTGAAAAGAGTTATTGAAAAGAGTTATTGAAAAGAGTTATTGAAAAGAGTTATTGAAAAGAGTTATTGAAAAGAGTTATTGAAAAGAGTTATTGAAAAGAGTTATTGAAAAGAGTTATTGAAAAGAGTTATTGAAAAGAGTTATTGAAAAGAGTTATTGAAAAGAGTTATTGAAAAGAGTTATTGAAAAGAGTTATTGAAAAGAGTTATTGAAAAGAGTTATTGAAAAGAGTTATTGAAAAGAGTTATTGAAAAGAGTTATTGAAAAGAGTTATTGAAAAGAGTTATTGAAAAGAGTTATTGAAAAGAGTTATTGAAAAGAGTTATTGAAAAGAGTTATTGAAAAGAGTTATTGAAAAGAGTTATTGAAAAGAGTTATTGAAAAGAGTTATTGAAAAGAGTTATTGAAAAGAGTTATTGAAAAGAGTTATTGAAAAGAGTTATTGAAAAGAGTTATTGTTAAAAGAGTTATTGAAAAGAGTTATTGAAAAGAGTTATTGAAAAGAGTTATTGAAAAGAGTTATTGAAAAGAGTTATTGAAAAGAGTTAGAGTTATTGAAAAGAGTTATTGAAAAGAGTTATTGAAAAGAGTTATTGAAAAGAGTTATTGAAAAGAGTTATTGAAAAGAGTTATTGAAAAGAGTTATTGAAAAGAGTTATTGAAAAGAGTTATTGAAAAGAGTTATTGAAAAGAGTTATTGAAAAGAGTTATTGAAAAGAGTTATTGAAAAGAGTTATTGAAAAGAGTTATTGAAAAGAGTTATTGAAAAGAGTTATTGAAAAGAGTTATTGAAAAGAGTTATTGAAAAGAGTTATTGAAAAGAGTTATTGAAAAGAGTTATTGAAAAGAGTTATTGAAAAGAGTTATTGAAAAGAGTTATTGAAAAAAGAGTTATTGAAAAGAGTTATTGAAAAGAGTTATTGAAAAGAGTTATTGAAAAGAGTTATTGAAAAGAGTTATTGAAAGAGTTATTGAAAAGAGTTATTGAAAAGAGTTATTGAAAAGAGTTATTGAAAAGAGTTATTGAAAAGAGTTATTGAAAAGAGTTATTGAAAAGAGTTATTGAAAAGAGTTATTGAAAAGAGTTATTGAAAAGAGTTATTGAAAAGAGTTATTGAAAAGAGTTATTGAAAAGAGTTATTGAAAAGAGTTATTGAAAAGAGTTATTGAAAAGAGTTATTGAAAAGAGTTATTGAAAAGAGTTATTGAAAAGAGTTATTGAAAAGAGTTATTGAAAAGAGTTATTGAAAGAGTTATTGAAAAGAGTTATTGAAAAGAGTTATTGAAAAGAGTTATTGAAAAGAGTTATTGAAAAGAGTTATTGAAAGAGTTATTGAAAAGAGTTATTGAAAAAAGAGTTATTGAAAAGAGTTATTGAAAAGAGTTATTGAAAAGAGTTATTGAAAAGAGTTATTGAAAAGAGTTATTGAAAAGAGTTATTGAAAAGAAAAGAGTTATTGAAAAGAGTTATTGAAAAGAGTTATTGAAAAGAGTTATTGAAAAGAGTTATTGAAAAAAGAGTTATTGAAAAGAGTTATTGAAAAGAGTTATTGAAAAGAGTTATTGAAAAGAGTTATTGAAAAGAGTTATTGAAAAGAGTTATTGAAAAGAGTTATTGAAAAGAGTTATTGAAAAGAGTTATTGAAAAGAGTTATTGAAAAGAGTTATTGAAAAGAGTTATTGAAAAGAGTTATTGAAAAAAGTTATTGAAAAGAGTTATTGAAAAGAGTTATTGAAAAGAGTTATTGAAAAGAGTTATTGAAAAGAGTTATTGAAAAGAGTTATTGAAAAGAGTTATTGAAAGAGTTATTGAAAAGAGTTATTGAAAAGAGTTATTGAAAAGAGTTATTGAAAAGAGTTATTGAAAAGAGTTATTGAAAAGATTTATTGAAAAGTGGTGCAAACGAAGATAGTCGTAATTCTTTGTCTTCCCCTTTTCGTTTCTCAAATCCAGACTCGTGTTTTCTCTTTTATCCATTAGACATGATTATTTAAAATTACAGCTGTTAATTAAAAAACTTTCAAAGCCGTAGGCCTACGTGAGTCCCGTGACTATTTACATAAAAAATTCTAAGGCAGTTGTCAATTTGCATAGACTAAGGAGACAAAAGATAGACGAAGAAAAAGTATATTCTTTGTTGCATGCCGCATAGACACTTAGGCCTAAGCATAGGCCTACAATCAAGACTAATCCGTACAGTCTGTCTGTTATTATTTCTTATATATATATATACGCCCCAACAATTCCATATTAAACTTAATTCATTCATATAATATATCACATCCTAACATCATTGTAAAGTTAAAACATGAAAATGTTGCATTATACTTTAGTGAATATATTTACGATATTATATAAGCAATATTACAAAAGTAAATTGAGATTTAAAATCAAACTGGATGTGTTCGTGAATCATGATTAAACATGACCTCAGTAAATAATGTGAATGCGTAATTAGTAGTTATGCGCTTAGCTATAATGCAGAACTGGCAGTTGGACCTACGAATGCAAGAGTGCCTATTAGAGGTCTGCGGGTAGAGCGTTTTTGCTACCCGACCCGTACCCGTACCCCATGACCGCTACCCGTACCCGTACCCGACCCGTGATCAAAATTACTACCCGACCCGACCCGTACCCGCGGGTATACCCGTTACCCGTACAGTACCTGCCAGGTCATTAGCACGCCTTCTCACAGTCCCAGTCCCTACCGGGCTAATAGGCTTACACCTCAGTATGAAGTAATAATAAATTGACTGATGATGATAATAGTAGTAGTAGCAGTAGCAGCAATAGTATTAGTAGTAGCAATAGTAGTAGTATTAGTAGCAGCAGCAGCATTGGTGGTAGTAGCAATAGTGGTAGTAGTAGTAATAGCAGCATCAGCAGCAACAGCAGTACTACTACTACTACTACTACTACTACTACTACTACTACCACACTACTACTACTACTACTACTACTACTACTACTACTACTACTACTACTAGTAGTAGTAGTAGTACCAGCAGTCTACCACCACCACCACCACCACCACAAATCTAGTAAGTAGTAGTAGTAGTAGTAGTAGTAGTAGTAGTAGTAGTAGTAGTAATAGTAGTAGTAGTAGTAGTAGTGGTGGTGGTGGTGGTGGTGGTGGTAGTAGTAGTAGTAGTAGTAGTAGTAGTAGTAGCAGCAGTAGCAGCAGCAGCAGCAGGACAATGGAGAACATTAATTTATACCCATCATCATTATCATCATCATTATCATCATCATCATCATCATCGTCGTCATCATCATCATCATCATCGTCACCATCAATTCCTGACGCCAGTAATTTGTCGGCGATGGGTAAAATTAATGTTCTCCATTGTCCTGCTGCGGGTACGGGAAGGGTCGGATAGTAATTTTTAGTACGGGTCTGGTACGGACTACAACGGTCCTGGTAGACTGGCCTTTATCATCCGCAGCCCAACAGAACAAGGTAAAAACTGGACCCAGGATGTTACAAAAGCGGAACCCTCCTCCTTAACCAGGCTTGGGACTGGCACGACAAATGGTAAAGATGGTAAAGTAAAAGACCAATTGCCGCGGCGGAGTTGCCTACTTTGAGGTCTGATGTTTATAACTGGAAATGGGTCTAAGAGAACGCTTTGCTATGTAGTGTGAAACATGACTGATTGAGAAGAAAGATCGTAATCGTAATCGTAATCTCCAAACCAGAAAAGCGCCACTAGAAAGCCAAGCGCAGGGCACCAGCTTATTCACGAGCGCTGCGTCTAGTCAGAAGGGTTGTCCAGAAGAGTAGTCCGAGGGAGGTCAGAGTCCGGTTTCCAGAGGATCAGAGAAAGTGATGTTGACTCGTCGACTGCCAGGGCTGAAATGTCGAATAGAGTACTAGAGCTTAGTGTCCAGGGCTCAATCCGAAGAACAAACAATGCGCCAGCAGGAATAGTAAGTAAGTAAGTTGGTATAATCAGACAATTCACAGAGGACCATGTACCATGTCAGCAGTGCTACTACAGTTTCAAAGGCCAGTGCAAGAAAACGTGGTACCCTACGGTTTTACCCGCAGACCTCTAGTGTGCAGACTTAGATTTTCGACGTGACAGTTAGCCTATAATAGTAAGCAAGTCTTTGACGGTGCAAGATTCACTATTGTATGTAACGGCGACATTGTAACCCCAAAACTTCAAGTCGGCACGGGTAAAACCGGGTATACCCGTACCCGTGACGAACCTACCCGTACCCGACCCGACCCGTGAAATGCGTACCCGACCCGTACCCGACCCGCGGGTACGGGTCGGGTACGGGTAAACCCGCGGGTACGGGTATACCCGCAGACCCCTAGTGCCTATAGGGCCTACGACGACCTTAAAACGGCCCTGCTATTAGGCAGTACAAATGGGTTAATCCTCCCTCTATATTAAAAGAAATGAAAGAAGTTTACTTCCTCTCACGTAATAGAAAGACTTGTACAGACCGATGCGTGTATCGTAATCCAGTGATTATAAAGCGATAGGCGTGAAAACAGTTCGACGCAGTAAATCCTCGGCGAGAAGCTTACGGCGCCAACCTATTTCGCACAGCAAAACCTTATTACGCACTTCAGCACTAAGCATTTCTACTAATATAAACTGAGTGCGACGACTAGGGTATACACTATCTGTCGCTTCACCAGAAATTCTACTATAGAACAACTAAGCTTAATATAAAACTTGCAAACTAATATTTTCTACAGAGCAACCCAGATCGGTTTCATAGCAATCGAATGACTCGCAACCTAACTTTAGCAATCCAACTGTTCCAACATATCGATCCAATTGCAATCGAAGAACTGCACAGCAGTGCACAACACTGACTGACCTCAACTCAGCCTAATCGATCCATAGCAATCGAAGACCTGCGCTCTAGGCCCTATACCTACCTGGCTTATAAGGATCCTGAGTGGCCGAGTGGGTTGGTAGCCTGCTCTCCGCGCCGGCGCCCCGGGTTCGCTTCCCGGTCGGGTCGGTTTATCAGAGATTAATTTCTCGGATCTTTACTGCGGGTGGCTCGGTCGCATTATAAACGTGGAGTACAATACAACACACAATACAACACATCACAATACAACTGGGGCGCGGTTGTTTGGGGTATGTTCGGTGCCTTGCAGCTGGAGGGTTGCGGGTTCGAATCCACCTCAAAGTCGCCGCGTAGGGACCCTGGGCAAGTCCTTCACTCGCAAATGCTCATGCGCTTCGGCGTGAAACTCCGATTCAGCGTTCGCGCAGTAGTCGGGAGCGCCTCTGAATAGGCAATCTGGTAGAGGCGCTATAACAAGTGTTCAAATACAATACAATACAATATAGCTGCGTACTGGGCGTGGGTATTTTCCCGTGCGTTCGCATCCCATTCTTTTTTGGAGGGTTCCTAGCTCCAATTTGGCGGGAAAGAGCGACCCAGGTTGCTCTGCTTTTAAGAGGTGTCGATGACTCATCAGCGCTTGACGGAAGATGGCGCCCTTCCAAAAAATACCAGATCAATAATAATAAACTTAATTAAAAATTACCTTATGTCCACTTATAGTGCGCCAAAGTTATATGGGGAGGTTTGCTGTCTTTGAGTGACATAATGTGCAGAGATAGCAAGAGGTGTATTCGTAGGATAAATCGATGGATCAGATAATCATTGTCGTTGGCCTAATTCTGGCGGGAGTTTATTCCAGAGCGGCGGAAAAGCTATAGACATATTGGGTGATTTCCAAATGTTAGTGAAGAGGACACGGAAGGGAGAGAAGTAGGCGGACGAGGAGCGGGTTGTTCAAAGTGGTTGGATTGGGAAAAACTGACAAAGATATATGAGGACTGAGAGGATTGGTTTGTGTTGTAGGTAAGTGGCAGAACTTTCTTTTCTTTTCGTTCAAGTATTTGGAGCCAGTGAAGCGACTTCAGAAAGGAATGAAGTGATGCGGCAGTTTTTGCAGTTGCAGCACGGGAGAGCATTTATCAGTGTGGTGTCTCCATTCTGGAAAAGTTAATTAAATCATGAGAATTCATTAAATTAACTTCGTCGTTCTCTTGAGAATTTAATAAACGATCACCAAGTCAACATAAAAACATAATTTAATCCTTTTGTATAAATATATTTGTGTTCTGCTATTTAAGAATGCATCGATTAGCTCAGATTGTTTAAACTAACTAATTAATTCCACCAAACGAGTGTTACAGCGGTACTGTAACACTCTAACGCCAGCAGTGGGCTTCTGCAGAAGACTGCGGAATGTGACTTTATAGTTATTGTAACTTAGTCTAAAGCTTTGTGTATTCGTTTACAGATTGTCTGCTATGAACTTTGTAATTTCTGCAAACATCGGATCGGCCTCTGGAAACATACCGACGTAATTCATTACTCCGTGAAACCCGTTTTCTGCGTTGTATATTGTGACTCTGTTTTTCGCCTCTTTCAGTTTAATGGCGTATAGCCAACCCTCGTCTCGAAGAATGTCGTAGTTGGCCGTAAAAACGTAGGCATCCGGAAGATTTTCCAGGTTATCAGCAGTAAGAGGCAAGTAATATGGATTCAGAATCTTTCCTTTGATCTCATTCCACATCTTTTCGTCTCCATCCGGAAAATCTGGTTTCACATACCCGGAAAGAAACTCTTTGGGAAGCTTTTCCAGGTTCATATAGGTTTTTGCGATCGTCTGCCGGAAGCTCTTGGTCACGTGTCGATTGTGCAAGTAAGCGTTGTAGTGATCATCGTTACCGTCGATGTACATGGCCGTGAAGAAGGTCATCATGGCTCTCTTCAGAAGAGGTCCATCCGTATTCTGTACATATGAAGGCAGATTATAGTCCAGGCCCTGAATAACAGGATATATGAGAACTTGAAGTTTGATGCGAATGGGGAATTTCTCATCGCGGAGTCTCAATGATACGGTGGCTGCCAAATTCCCGCCAGCGCTGTCGCCTGTAATAATAGACCTGATTGTAGCCGTTGTGTACTTTTTGCAGTAAACGTCTAGTCTTAAGCGGTTTTTTGGCGAGAGAAAGAGAGACAAACAGACAGAGACAGAGACAGATAGAGACAGAATGAGAGAGCTTGTTTTAGCGGGAGAAAGAGACTTGGAATGAGCCTAGTACACAGAGGCCATTCCATTATGTTCTATTTGCCTTAAGACCGTTCTATTTAGCTGGGGTTATTAAAACAATTGTGTTCAAACAAACTATTTAACATAAACAGAAACTTTTTCATTTAAATGAATTAACGGTTTTCACACCATTATACAAATATTTAATTGCTTGTGAGCCATAAAATCAAACCGCCATGTGGACTGTTTATAACTACCTTACAAAACATTGAGACAGGCTAGCAAACAAACAATTACGGATGTGCATTAAAAGTGTGCATGAAAAACACGCATAAAATATCTCCTACCAGCTACGGCAACTCGCTTTGGATCTACGTTAAATTCTGCAGCATTCTTCAGAAAGTACTTTGTTGCAGTGGTACAGTCGTCTATGGCGGCTGGAAAGGGAAACTCTGGAGCCAACCGATAGCTGAAACAGTTCAATGCAATTCAGATTTTCTCTATAAGTTCAAATCTTA
The DNA here is from genome assembly GCA_020284085.1 of Aporrectodea caliginosa. Lineage (NCBI taxonomy): Eukaryota > Metazoa > Annelida > Clitellata > Crassiclitellata > Lumbricidae > Aporrectodea > Aporrectodea caliginosa. Next base: position 363,524 of record JACEVL010000886.1, read on the forward strand.
AGGGTTCGTCCCCTGTAATAGACCAGTAGTAGGCCCTAATGCAAATACGTTCTCAAACATAATATGAATTGAGCTAACTTGACAAACCATGAAAAGACGCTCTCAAGTTATGAATAAAGTTATTCGTGCAGAGGTATGTATTTGAACTTCTTAATAACATCTGAGTCATTTTTCAGTAGGCTTATGCCATTGCCGCTATCTTAGCGACACGTTCTTATATATTTATATATATATATATATATATATATATATATATTTATATATATATATAGGCAACTATCGGGGGGCCCGATAGCGCTTTGGATAACATCTGGCGTAGAGAGCGAGAGGTACCGAGTTCGAGCCCCGTAGGGCGGATATGTTTTGTAGGCTGCTATTAGCGCCGTTGTATTGCAGGCTGTCTGTTCTGTTAGTAGTTAAGATTGTTTCAATTGCATAACATGTAAATGTATAGCGCAGTGCGTTTGTCAGGCGCTTGATTAAAGAAAATATATTAAATTATTATTATTATTATTATTATTATTATTATTATTATTATTATTATTATTATTAAAGTGACAGTAAACAGGTCACAAGAAGATAGAAGACAGGTCACCGCGTACAGGAGACAAGGATGCAGGTCATCGAGATGTCACCGAGTACATGAGGCAAGGAGTGAGGTCATCTAGAGGTCACCTAGTACCGGAGTGCTCGTGGTTGCGCGGGTTGCCGGTGTCTCGAGATATTCTAGCCATCTAAAGCATATCCCCGGATGGAATAAACCGCTTTAGAGTATCCGGGGGATAGACCATTCTATCCCCCATCGTCATACGCATCACGATAGCCTCGAGGAAAATCCAGTCAAAATCACCAAAAACGAAGTAAATTGATTTCAGGTCGACTTACAAACTAAAGATACGCAATTTAAAAATGTTATGTGTACAATAAATCCAAACAGAACAACTGAATGCACTTAGAAACCGGCAAAAATGCAAACTAAACCGAATACTCCATTTCGCTAAGGGGGATACTCATGTATGGGGGATACTCTATTTCGTGACACCGGCCTCGTCTCAACTCTTCGTCGATGATACGTAGTTCCTGGATCGGAATACATCGGTTGGACTTCGCATGTGTGCTGCGGCTTGTCAGGGTTGACCATTCTATTTGACTGAGCACTATTCGCTTCCCAATGACTAATTTTCCTTCTTAATGATTTCATGCCATTTCGGCTGGGTCAGACATTGCTTTTTGTGAGGTGCTTATATGGCCTTATAATATTATTATTATAAATAAATTTGTAACGCGGACATGGTCACACCGTAAAGTGAATCCGAGGCGCGGATAAGTTTCTAGAAACTCTAGATACATTATATTGTTAGGGTCTCATGACTGAGTCCTAACCGGTCCTGGGATGGGCATTCGTTACCCTTGGGTAGTTCCTTAGCCGAGGGGACTTGCCTATATAAGGAGGTACGAAAAGGGGCGGTTAGAGAATCTCCGATACTCAGCCTTCGCGCTAGTCGGGTTGTCTGAGATTTCTCTGGGTTGCATGGTAGTCAAGTTAGTTCGGGGCTTGTTCCATTTTCAAGTCTTACACGGCTTCAGTTTGTGATGTTCGTCAGCCCGTTGCTGAGTTGCAGACTTCTTGTTAGTTGGTCGTTCTACGTCTTGAGAGCGAACCTTTCTTCCACCGTCGTTCTACGGTTGGGTAATGTATCGTTTGATTTGTTGTTTTGTCGAGAATTATACCTTGAAAACTAGATATGAGTCTTGAGCTTTGTTATAGCTAGTAGGAACCCGCAACATATGGGGTCTCTCGTCCGGGATTTTTTTTCCGCACGTTCGTTCGTTTTTCAACACTCATTTGTTGGTAGTAGTCGCAACATTTGAGTTTTCGCGGAAATTTTTTGCTCTTCTTTAAGACAAAATTTGCGTCAGGAAGAGAATTTAGAATTTGGAAGGTGTGTCTTCTATTATATACGGTATTCATTCCGGTTGAGATTTTTGTGAATTTGAGTCGTAAAGGAAAATGTACGGCTTCGTTGTGTCAAAGTTGACAGTGACAGTTTGAAAGTGGGCGTATCCGTTCAAATTTTACGGAAATAATTTGAGGCTTAGTCGTAATTGTTGCGTGGAAATTGGTCGAGATTCAGTTCGATAATTTCATTGCGTTGAAAAGGGGCGTTTTCGGTCGAAAATTTTGAAATTTGAAGGTTAGTCGACTGAAATTTTGAAATGGGTCCTTGGAAGAATTTAGAAGAGAAAAGAGCCAAGGCAGTAGCGTGTAAGGAGAGAAGAAAGGAGAGGAAATTTGTGGAAAAAGTGAAAACGAGAGTAGAATTTGGGTCATGGGAGGAAGCAAGAATTGCTGGTGAGAGAATGAAGGAAGCTGAAAATAGAGGAGAGTTCATTGATAGACGAAAGTTGGATGAGATTTGGGCGGAAGTAAAGAGTGAGACAAAGAAATTAGCAGAAGAAGCTCAAAAAATTTCTTTTGGCAGAGAACAAATTTCGTCGAGGAAACTTGAACAGGTGGTCGAGAAATTTTCAGGGTCTACGAATGACAGCGCACAAAATGTGAGTTTTCGTTCGGAGACGAATAGTCAAGTGCATGATACGCCTAAGGATTGTTTGGAGGAGATAAACGAAAGTGTTTTGTCGTGCATGTTTGATGACTGCAATGAGAGTGCACAAATTGATTCTGATTCGGTGTTTCACGCTGAACCAATTAATGTCAGTTGTGATACGCAGGAAGAGGATGGGCACGAAAGTGATATGTGTCTAATGTTTGAAGAGTCGTATGAAAGTGTACAAGTGGTTTCTGAGTCTTTATCTGTTGACTTGGGTGAAATACAGTCAGAACAGTTTCATGCGTATGATGATGATTGTACAAATGCTGTGAATGTCGGTAATTTGTCTCGCATGGTTATTGACTCGAATGAGGTGTGTACGAATGTTGAGTCTCCTGTTGAGAATGTGCACACGGGCAAATGCTTCAATGAAGGAGTGGAAGTAGCGTTGGGTGTGTTTGAATGTGCGTCTCAGGATTTAAAGCTGGATAGCTTTCTTCAGAAAGAATTGAATTTTGCGGTTGAGGCGCAAGAAGAGTTGTTGGTCGGTGATTTTTCTGAATTGGATATGAATGTTGTCTCAGAAATGTGTCTGGGTGATTCACAAATGGTGAATGATTGCAAAGCACTGTTGTCGATGGATTCGGTGATGACAACTGTTGTGTGTGAGATTATTTCACATACGAATTTTTGCAATGAGTCTTCTTCGAATGTAGCATTAATGTACATGAATGTCGACTGTGGTGAAAGAGTAATTGTTGTGCGTACGGTTGTGTTGTTGCAACATTGTGGTCAGATGACTAATGGCTTGAATGATGTGTTCACGCAAGTTGTCACGATTATGCCCTGTACGCAGATGGGTCAATTGTTGCACGAAAGTATGGTTGTGTCTCATGTGTTCTTGACAGAAGAATGTATGCATGACGACATTTTTGAAAGTTCTTTGAAGATGGAAAATGTGGTTGAGCAATTGAACGTTTGTCTCACAGATGTTGTACATGAGTGTGATGACAGTTTTCTGGAATGTGATAAACGTTTACCAGATATTGTTGAAGATATTGATGTCTTGAATGAGTGTCTGATGAATGATGTTCAAGATACTTGTGATATATCTCTAGATTTGACAGGAATTTCTATGGAGATTGTTGGTATTGGTTGTCTTGAGTCTTATTTGTGTGCTCAAGTCTATTTGCAGACTGTGTTCGCGAGGATGGAACGTCTGGTCTTCAAAGAGTGTTCGGGACGCAGACGAGTGACGAGACGAGGATCTAAAGGACTGAGCGCCTTCGTCGTCCTTTGGATGGGTCTGACTGTCGTGACGTTGTTGACCTGTGATACTTGGGTCACGAGATACACGGCTTTCTACGTGTTTCTGCCGTCAGAGGATACGGATGTCGAGGTGGCTTTGGTTAGCCTACTCGCCGCTCTTCGCGCTTTCGAGGTGTACCTTGGTGTTGTACCGTTGGTGTGGTACACTGACAGTCCTCCGAAGTTTAGTTGTGGACTGCAACGTTGTTTTTTGAAAGTTGAGTATAGAACGAGTCGTCTGAACTTGTTCTCAGATTTAGTTTGTCGGTTCACCTTTGGTGATTAAATGACCATGCTTAGGGCCGACGTGAATGAACGTCGGAAGTATGTATAGTTTAAATGTTTCTATTGTTTTCTTTGGAGCAAGATGACTTTATATGAATTGTCAAGCTACGTTAAGTTCGATGTTTAGTTCCGATTACATGGCTCGGATATTTTTCGAATGAGTAGTCATGCTTAGGGGCGACGTGAATGAACGTCGTAAGCTGTATAGAGTAAATGTTTTGTTGTATATAGTGAATTTATTGTGTATTTCTTTTATATTTTGATTTGTGATTTTGATTGTATGTGCATGTTAGTTAAGTCAGAAACCCTTCTGGTTTCTGCCTTGTTTGTGGTCCGGGGGTATGTTAGGGTCTCATGACTGAGTCCTAACCGGTCCTGGGATGGGCATTCGTTACCCTTGGGTAGTTCCTTAGCCGAGGGGAGTAGCCTATATAAGGAGGTACGAAAAGGGGCGGTTAGAGAATCTCCGATACTCAGCCTTCGCGCTAGTCGGGTTGTCTGAGATTTCTCTGGGTTGCATGGTAGTCAAGTTAGTTCGTGGCTTGTGCCATTTTTCAAGTCTTACACGGCTTCAGTTTGTGATGTTCGTCAGCCCGTTGCTGAGTTGCAGACTTCTTGTTAGTTGGTCGTTCTACGTCTTGAGAGCGAACCTTTCTTCCACCGTCGTTCTACGGTTGGGTAATGTATCGTTTGATTTGTTGTTTTGTCGAGAATTATACCTTGAAAACTAGATATGAGTCTTGAGCTTTGTTATAGCTGGGGAACCTCTAACAATATTTATACATACATACATACATGTACATACATACATTATGGTAGTCTAAAAGCTTCGGCTTGAAATTTCAACCTCCCACTATCCCAATAGATTCTCTTTTGGTTAAAAAGGTAATTTCACTGATTTCAGCTGATCTTTGTATGATTGAACATTGAGAGGCTTGAACATCATGCAAAGTCTTTCCTTCCCCGTTTGCGAACGGTACCGATGACAAGACTCCTCCAACTGGTTAAACAAATTGTTTGCCAGTTAGGGCTATAGCTCACCCAGAAATCCTTCACATAGTAAATGTCGGCTTAATTCACGTAGTATCCTAGTCCCAATTAAGAAGTGCATTGAGCATACCCTAAATGTAGACCGCTACCAGCAAAAGTTTGCATGAATAAGTTTCTAATTGATAAGCATAAGATGGGAGATAGAGTAAACCCAACAAATTTTCTCCGCGTAATTTCTACTTCCCTTATTTAAATACATATATTCAGACATGCATGCATGCATACATACATAATATACACACCTAAAGACAAGCAGACAGGCCACGAGTACATGAGACAAGTTGTCACAAGTATTATACGGGAGATAAGGAAAAGTGGATCAAAGTCGCAGCTAATCAACAAGCCTCAAAGTAGGAGTATCGACGTCACAATATGCACGCATTCAAATGTTTTAGTAAAAGGCATTCAAATTCTAGAGTAAGTAAATGAGCAAGTTAAACTAATTTATTGTTTATATTCAAAATTTTGCGTTTAACAATAGATCTTGAGGAGCTTGGCTTAATCCTTATTATCAGGTTCTCTTCAATGAAGCCCTTGTTTGCACTTCTTACTCTAGAAAATCGGTAAGTGATTTCTTGAAAGATAATCGTCTTCATTCATTGATTCCTTGAAATGCATTGTATTTTATTAAGCTTCTCTCCTCGTGGTTTAGAGTTTGAAGCCAAGCGAAAGGATGTAATGCCTTTCCTAATAGGCCTATTTGAGTCCGCTCGTTATAACCTCCATTTACAGTTCAAATCGTTAGTCTAACTTCGCCACGTCATTGACCCAGCAAAGCTCACGGACGATGATTAATTAACATGAATTTGCATGGCCCTGTTGAACTTGTTAAGTCAATATAGAGCCATAAAGTACGGTAATGAAGATTCCTTACTCGACCGATACGACAACAGTTTTGGTTTCCTTGCACAAGCGCTTCGCTATTGATTCAACACTTTCTAAAAAGTCAATAAAACATTAAAGTTTAACCAATTTAACAAATGATTTATGTGTTCAAAAGCTGAAGACACTTTAGTTCATAATTAGGGACCTATAGGTTTGCAATTTGCGAATGGCTATTATTAGTCTTTCTTTTCAATTAGGCCTAACTTACTTGGCCCTGGTTCCTGTCTTTTTTGATCTATTTTAATACTACCGGTACTCTAACGTGTTTATCAGTTACAGTATCCTTCTGTCCAAATAACGGTAACTGTTTACAGTGTAGCTGTGACTAATCAAATCTGAATTATAACCTTATTAAGTGCGACATTACAATGGGTAATTAATTATGTTGTTTGAAAACAAGTTCAACAGACGACGATTGGTTAAGGCTTCGGATGTCCTGTTAGTCAAGGGTCGGTTTGCATCGGAACGGCGTTCCGGTTCTTTTTTGGTAGGAACATTTCATTACATTATTTTCATCCAGTATTTAGCTAGATTAACATGGCGCAAGAAGGTGGCGTTCCGATCCCTTTTGTTAAGGATGGGGTCACTGCTGTTAATAGTCTCACTTTGTGTTGTTCTCCTGAGAAACTGATCGAATGTCTTGATTGGGTCGTTGATTATTTTGCACTTAAAAAATGATGCAGAATCGACAAGGTACCCGGTAGTGCCTAAGTAAATTCGTATACGGTAGCCTACTAGATGTTTAATTTGACTGCCAGTTGGTTGCATTAAAATAAGTTCAGTCCATGTTCATTACTAACCAATACTTCCTATGGTCCAGCCTCCGCCGTGGTAGTAAACTATTGCAGGTAAAGTTTCATTCAGAGCGTCTGAAGGTCTGTAAACTCTAACGGAAATTCCATCGAAAATCGTATCACTGCTCTGTAAATACCAGACAGAATCAGAAATTACTATGAAAGACAAAGATCTAGCTGCATGACAAGACTGCAACCTCTTCCAAACCTATTTTGACTTAACTGTAATAATTATTGTGTAGTCTGTATGACATTATGTTAGTGTTGGTATAGGCAGACATTTCCCGCGTGTTGAATTCTGAAAGTTGCTCTGTATAAATCTTCTTAGCCTGTAGGCTTCTAATCTGATAATGACAAGATAGTCGCTAAATTAAGATAATTTTAATCAGTGATGACCATAATATGGTCGTTGAATTCAAAGTTCAAACTGTTCTATAATTGCAGTGACAACTATATATAGAGAGAAGTTAGTAGAACTAGGCTATCCCTGAACATAATTTTGGATTGCTGTGAAGGCTATTAATTATCATAGCTTAATACTGTATTTAAATGATCGTTTCCTAAAGCGTACCGGTCTATTTCTTACCCTTCTCTTCACTTAAATAAATAATTAGTTTTCCTAAATAACTCTTGTCTTTTGTGGAATTTCGTTCATCAATGCTGTAAATGTAAATGAACTCGATTTTACATAGCGACCGTATGGCCTCGACCTGCTCATTATTCAATGAATTGAGCGGTTGAGATCCTTCACCACCGCTGCTCGTTTGAATGGGCGCCACGCCATTCAAGGTCCCCGATACAGATTTGTATGGGACATAAAAAACCAATATAGGAATGAGCCATAGACTGAAGGACGCCTATACATCCGAATGAAATAACCAAGTCTGCAGCAGTTGCTAAATGGGCCATAGACAGAAGGACGCCAATCATTTATTTAAATGCTCGGGAAAGGCTGTCTTAATCACAACTTTTCAGTGATCTAGCTCGATCTAGAAAAATTAAAGTAAATGCCAGCCACATTGGAGCCTGTGGGCAGAGTTTTCTTGTTGCTAAACCGGATAATAAATTAACCGACCTCCCTTCCTCACTTTATCCATATTGGATTCAATTGCTTACCCAAACACACTGCTTTAGGCTATCTGGCGACTATTCTTTTTTATCTACTACATATATGCATTTAAATATGTAGGCCCACTGGCCCAGATTTATAAGCCATAATAAAGTGTGCCTTATACACAAACATATAATGAATAATGAGGTAAATAAAGTCTTTTTATGTTGAACTATTTTTCTGAAAGATAAATGCCATTTTAAATGCAACAAGCATGCGAGTTTGCATAGAAGCGTTTATATTATTAAGCTTACAAGACTCATCCGGACTATGAGGTCAGTGCAGCATTCTCTTCTGAGAATCTGACGAGCTAAAAAATTGCTTACTTGAACTCCATGTACATTCTTTAGATCATCTGGCAACCCGTATTTTATTGCACCATTAAAACATCCTCTGAATATTGCCGCATGGGTACCGAATCCAAGGTATGAGCCAACACGAGCCTGAAAGCAACAAACAGCAGATTTAGGCTATATCTCCGTAGCCGAGTCGAAGGAATCTATCAATTCTTCTGAAGTCTCCCCCATGAAATGGTGGTTTGCAGCAAATGATTTATTGTAGTACATCTTTCTGAGCTTCAGGGTAGGATTTCGTTTACCCTCGGTCTTCAAGGTTTAAATTTAAATAAATGACGAAGCAATGTTTTTACTGTATGCAGGTGCCACTGAAAAACACATTACCCGACCGAAACACTTATACGGCTTTTCTTTTCTAGTTCACGGAAGGCCTATTCTATAGTTAGGATGGCTAACCCGCGGCCCGAGGGTCAGCCCGCGGGATTGATTCTGTCAGCACGGCTTTCTAAATAATTCTTTTCTCATTTTATGCCTACTTACTTGTCCGACTACTCAATACTGACCCGCCAAGCAGAAAAAAAATTAGTGTTTTAAGTTCTAGTGACCTAATGTAGTTCTACATGTTTTTATACTGCTTGTAAAATATGAAATAAACTGTAGCCTATTTCTTTTGTTGGCCCCCGAAAAAATGTGCGGCCCGCCGCGTGCTTACCAACAATTATAGTGGCCCGTAAGCCAAAAAAGGTTGGCCACCCCTTTTATAGTTAGCGTGCTAGATTAGGCGAAATCGGGCAATTGAGTCTCTGTCAGGGCATCATAAGCATGTGTGTAGTTAGGGTTGGTTTTGTGGGTTCAAACCCACCCGCCACCCAGAATATATATAATTGCCGAAATCTTTTGATTATTTTTTCTACTCTGTGACCCTGCATGTCCAATGGAAAACTCACCCCCGAAATTGTAAACCCCGAAATTGTTTACTGGCTATACGCTTCTGGAAGAAAGTGTCTCTAGCCTAGCGAAGTCCGATTTCAAAACGAGTTGACGTATTAGGCTTAATCGGGAATACTTTCGATCTGAGATCATGAGCGTATTCAGATCAAGACATCCGGTTTAATTAATGCCAAAAACCACAATGTAAGAAATACGCCAAAACTAAGGAACTGAAATCCATCTAATTTGAAGAAAGGATGCGAAACTTAAGATCAGTCAGTGGCCTAGATCAGTCAGGATTGACTGCAACGATCGGTTTGTGTAAAAGCACAATTATCGTTTGGCAAGTTTAACACGACGATATTATTAATGAAACAGTGTGGAAAATGTAATAAAATATTGGGTGGATCGAATTGAAGTTTATTCCAGAGAGTTGAAGTTGGTTGGATTGAATTGAAGTAGAGCTGGATAGAATTGAAGTTGGTTGGATAGAATTGAAGTTGGGTTGGATAGAATTGAAGTTGGTTGGATGAGCGAATTGAAGTTGGGTGGATCGAATTGAAGTTGGTTGGATAGAATTGAAGTTGGGTGGATAGAATTGAAATTGGGTGCATAAAATTCTCAATCGTCGCCTGATTATATATCCACCCAACTTTAATTCAATCCACCCGACCGTGTATATCTAGCGTACACATTTTATAGCTAAGTTCACTAGGGGACAAGTTTAAAAGTAATCTGGAAGAATCTTTTTTCTCAGGCGAAGATTCGAACCCCCGACTTCTCGATTGGCAGTCCAGCACGTTAACGAGTTGTGTGTATATAGGCTGTAATAGGCCAAACAGTTCATAAGGCATAAGTCTCCACATAGTCTCCACATCTATAATGTAATCGAGTACGGTTCCAGCACCCGTTCTTATAAACTGAGATCTACTGCAATCCTCTATGAGGAGTTCACACTTTTTTTATATATCTCGGAATCATATAGCACCATGTGAAAGGGTGCGTAAATCTAATTGGGTTCCCATAACAAGATCTAAACTGATTTCCTGGATATAATTTTCTAATAAGTTATTTGCAGAACCCGAAGACTCAATAACAAACACAGGTCTATTTGACTTACCACGCAGAAAAATAATTTATTGATTCCCATCATGACGTGAAATTGTCTTCTCGATGACGCTGAGTATCCTGGAGGCAGAGGAGAATATCCCAAATAGGACACAGCAGCCACGAGTATCGCACAGACGACAAGGACTCTCTTCAAACCCATCTTATACCTATTAAAACAATTTAATTTGATTCTGTGGACCGTTCATGAAAAAAGCCTAAGTAAATGTAAACCTATTGAACCAGCTTGTATGAATTAATATTAAATGGCAAACAACCTCAAAACAGATCTGGTTTTAGGCCTACTGTTTTATCGTGAATTAACCTGTATACAAGGTTTCTCGCCCAGTTACCTACTTTGGTTAGAACGTGCGGGGCCGGGTCGCGGTTCGCCCCGCATGATGGCTTATTTCAGAGATTTAAATCTCGGGCTAGACCTGAGAGTAGACGGAGAGAGATTTCCTGCAGATCGAGAGATAAGAAGAGCTCAGAGAGGAGAGTTTATGAGATATGATCGTGGCCTCCTACCTCCAGTATTTAATAAGTTTTTTCGTCACACTTCGGACATCCACTCCCACATGACTAGAACTTCTAATCTGTACCACAAACCAGACAGACTTAGACTATTCTCTGTCAGATCCTAGGGGCATCAACTTGAACGAGATTCCACAGTCTATTAGGGAACTCTTGGTCTATGCCTCTTCAAAAGCGGGCTTGGTCTCTTTTTAATTGGAAATGACTGGACCAGGGCTCCCAAGTCTTTTTGATACGGTCTTGGTTACTTTCCACCCCATCCACATGCGGTAAAATGTTGGAAATTCATGTCTTGGTTTAAATGTGGAAGTTAATTGGTCTAGATATTCACACAAATTGACTGTTGACCTAATATGTGTGTTGCTGAGTCATTAGTTAAGATTTATCGTTTTGTTGTTTAATACGCTTAGTTTCAGACCAGTTAAATACATTGGCTTTCCTCATGAGGCTGTACTGCAACCTTAGGGGCCCTACTTAGCGGGGCCGTAAGACCCTTTCAGGGTCCCCTGTGTGACACCATTGATTGTGTACTACTGTTGTTTGTTGGTCACCAAATAAATGATTTGATTTTGATTTTTAAATAGCGTGGCGTCCATTCAAACATTCAAACTGGCGACCGTAGAGAAGGAGCAGGATCGAGGCCACACGGTCGCTGCATTGAAACGAGTATATTTGCATTTACATTCACAAAGGGTGCATCAAGGCGTGAAACGATTGCCGTCATTTTCTTCTGACTGAACGCCATAGCACTTCGTTATGACGCTTTCTCATCGATGTTTCTCTCCGCAGTTTAGGCTACATTTGCCCTAAATATTATTAGTTAACCTTAATGCAGGTAACCTTAACTCCAGTGGCGTAACTAGGGGTTCGTGCGCCCGGGGGCAAGAATTTCCAGAAAATTTGTTTTCTTACTTCCGCCAAAAATTCTGATGACTTTTTTTTTTTTTGCGTATCATGTCCCCCCTTGCCCGCGCGCGCCCCAGACTCACGTACAAAAAGTTACTTTTTTACTATTTTTCTTTACCTGATTTCTTTAACAAAAAAACACATTTTCATACCTAATTTTGCGCCCCCCGTCCTGCGCCCGGGGGCGGCCGCCCCTGCCCCCTCGTTACGCCACTGCTTAACTCAACAATAGGCCAAATATGCAGCCATGTCTTAACAAAGGTAGTCGTATCAACCAATAATGACAGTTTGTGTTTACTGTTACGTAGCCAGCCAACCAAACTCTTACCAAGTAGGCCTAGACCTACTCCAGCCCAGCGTGACTGCTTCCCTGCCTGGCTGCCTGTCTATCTGTATGTCTGATTGCTTGTATGCCTTTCTGTCTGCCTGATGATCAGCCGACGCTCCACAAAAGTAGGCTACACACACGAGGATATACATTGCCTAGCATTCCCAAAAGCCCGATTATTGAAACAGGATTTATGCCTGTGCATTCATTATAATGCTTATGCAGCAATATATTTCTATCCCTGTATTATTAAGAAGCACATCAACACTGAAAGAGATCAAAAGCTACTTTGATACATACGTCGTTGTTTATCTGTCGAAAATTGTAAAAAAAAATATCGTTCGCTTCACTATATATAACGCACCTACAGGTCGAGATCTAGGATTTACAGAATAAGCTCAGGTAGCCTAGATCAGAGTCTTTTAAAAGAGACTATGCTAAATATAGGCGATGTGTAAAAACCCATGCGTTTATGGGCTTTCAATAACATCACATCTGTTCAAGCTGTGGCAGCGATTGGTGCGTATACCAGTCTATGATTTATCTATATAAACCTCCATTAATTCTGCAGTTCTCTTTCACAGTGCGAGCCATTCAAGCCGAAAGAGGTAAAACAGCAAGAGGAGGTAGGCCTAGGTCTATGTGCTAGCTTCTGTTTAACGATGCTGCAACATAAAGAGTTTGATTAGCGTCGCCCTAGACCTACTCCACTGAAAAGAAAATCCTTTAAAAGGTTGTGAAGTACTTAATGGAACTTAATTAAATTTAAAATCTCGTAAAAATACTGACGGGATGAATGTTGTCAATGTAGGAACAGTAAACGCACATTAGGTACTTATAGTATACAGGCAAGTTAAGCAACAGCAAACAGTGGCGGCTGGCCAATTTGTTAGAACGCTTGATCTATAACGCGGAGGTTCGAGCCTCCACTCAGGCGGTTAATTACTGAGCATGGAAATTGAGCAAGTCTTTCTCTCAAAATTGCTCAGCGCCATCGATGTTCTTTCGTATGGTCGTGTGCACTTCCGAAATGTTAAAGGAGGGCCTAGTTTAAAATACAGTTGTTTTGCATGGTATAGCACCAGAGGAAATGATTTTCGATGATCCTCTGATAGTTCGTAGTGACGTAGGCTATCTCTGACTTCAGTTAAGGATACACATAGCAGTCCCTGGAGTAAGTCACTAAAGAACTACCGACTGACTTAATGAGTTACCGACTGACTCAATAACTTCTAAGTCGTCTAAGTTAATAAACTAACTAAATCGATCAACTTGCTTACCGACTTGCTATCGACTTCATAGTTAGGCTAATCCGGTATATCTAGTAAATACACAATGATGTAAAGCACTTTACCGCCTACTGTACTGACAGGCCGATGACTGTGAAATGAATGCTAATATGAATTTATGAAAAAGTTGTGAGACGCATATGCGTTTAAATTTATAAAAGGAATAAAATAAACGAGTCAGAGGCAGCACTTCAGCAGTCTGCAGTTCTCCTTCAACCTGCAATTTATTCCGTATTGACTAATTCAGTGGTTTTCAACCTTTTTCAGAGCAAGACACCCTCACTAAACGTCATTCAGTCAACGACTCATGACCTGGATTTTATTTTTGTTTAAATCCCAGTTTGTTCCTTATCTTGCTGACCTGCAAAGTTCCTTGATTTTTGTACCACAGCACGTGTTGCGACTATTTCTACACTACTTATGTTTTAAAAATAGTAATAGGCCTGTATGTCAGCATGCAGGGATATTCTGTAGTTTTCACGTTTTTGACCCATTTTTGTGTCACTCAGTCGTGGCGCCCCATTTGCAGGTCCACGGCATTCTTGGATGAAGCGGCAGTGCGGCGCCCAAGATGGGCAACATTGGATTTAATAATCAGCAGGAGTTGAGCAGTTTAACAATTAAGGCTGTTCAATACAAGTCACTTGATAAACGTAAAAGCTTACAGCAGGGCCTAACGAAATCAGTTTCAAATGCACTTGCTGCTGGTTATATTAATGATAGTTCAGTTTATAACTGTCACGATTGATTGATGTTATGCAACGAGGCACACACCACTCAAGCAGGAATGTAGAAAATAATACCGGAGACCGCAACTGGTCGTGTGACATCGATTGATTGTTAGACTGACTGTGAACTACCACAGTCTCCATGAGTCGTCACTCAAAACAGGAACTGAGTACGACTAAATTTATTAACACACGCAATAATCTATATGTACATAAAACAAACCATTCGTATATATATATATTCCGATTGGTTCTACTAAACTAGAAATTGAATAACGATCACCAAACAAAAATAAAAAACATAATTTTATCGTTTTGTATAATTATAATCGCGTTCTGCTATTTAAGAATGCATCGATTAGCTCAGACTGTTTTAACTAAACTTATGCCAACTAACGTTTGACAAAGTTGAACCCCATGAAGGCCTAGGGCCTGCACGCTAAAGCCAGCATCGGTCGATTGTGGGCTACTGCAGCAGACTGTGAAGTGTGACTTTATACTTATAATAAAAGCATTTCGTATCGCTCACAGATTGTCTGCTATGAACTTTGTAATTTCTGCAAACATTGGATCAGCCTCTGGAAATAAACCGACGTAATTCATTACTCCGTGAAACCCGTTTTCAGCGTTGTAGATTGTGACTTTGTTTTTCGCCTCTTTCAGTTTAATGGCGTATAGCCAACCCTCGTCTCGAAGAGGGTCATAGTTGGCCGTAAAAACATAGGCATCCGGAAGATTTTCCACGTTATCGGCAGCGAGAGGCGAGTAATATGGATTAAGCATCTTTCCTTTAATCTTATTCCACAGCTTTTCGTCTCCATCCGGGAAATCTGGTTTCACATACCCGGAGAGAAACTCTTTGGGAAGCTTTTCCAGGTTCATATAGGTTTTTGCGATTTGCTTCCGGAAGCTCTTCGTCACGTGTCGATTGTCCAAGTAAGCGTTTTCGTGATCATGGTTCCCGTCGATATACATGGCCGTCAAGAAGGTCATCATGGCTCTGGTCAGAAGAGGACCGTCCTTATTCTGTAGCATTGAAGGCAGATCAAAGTCCAGGCCCTGAATGACAGGATATATGAGAACTTGAAGTTTGATGCGAATGGGGAATTTCTCATCACGGAGTCTCAATGATACGGCTGCTGCTAAATTCCCGCCAGCGCTGTCACCTGTAATAATACACCTGATTGTAGCCATCTTAGTCGTCGTGTACCTTTGTTGCAGTAAAATTTTATTCTTAAACAGTTTTGGCAAAAGGACTAGACAAATTTCAATTTCAATTTTAAATAGAAACTGAATAAATGTTACAATTAATATTGAGAAAGTTGGATATATGGTGACAAAAAGATACTAAAAAGTAAAGAGGGTATTATTAGAGAGAGTGAGGGAGAGACAGTGAATGAGTGAGTGAGACTTACAGAGACAGAGACAGATAGACAGATAGACAGAGAGAGTTTTGAAATATTTTCTCATCTGTCGAACTACATGTATTTCATTTCTCATACCAGTTACGTGTAGTGTATAAAGGGAGAATTATAGCACTCTCCTTTTATACACTACTCAGGTCATTCTGAAACCTTATGTGGTTCTTTCAACTTTTATGCTATTAGTGAGTAAAAATAAACCTTTGAAAGCGCTCCTCGACATATCATGGCTCCTAATTAATTAATAGATATTTATCATAAAAATTGAATATTCACCGAAAGGTGAACAGACATAACAAAAGTAGCCTAATTCTGCTTTAGTTCTAGCAATTACCTCCTAATTAAAATAATTTTGTTTAAATAAAGTATTTTGCATAAACAGAAATTTCATTTAGATAAATTAAAAGTTTTCAGAGTACAATACAATATTCGTTTCATTCAGAGCCTCCGAGTTGAGAGCCGCCAATTAAATTACAAAGAATGGCACCGGAGCCAGCCTGCTTTCAACCCCGATCAATTATTACATGTTCCTCTAGTGTAGAGGAGGCAAGTCATAAAGTAGGGTGTGACCGATTGGCATTTTTTCGATTTCCGATTCCGGATAGTTGGCCTGCTTTTTCGCCTATTCCGCATGCGATTAATCGGCAATATTCACTTTTATTTGGCTCTGTGTGTTACTCAAAAGCCCGACTGTCTCCCACTTTGTTGATGCACCGACTCACAATTTTATTATTTTACTCGGTGTTTCAATAGTAAAGATTAAAGATTACTGCAGAAGGTATTAATGGTAAAAGGAATTGTTGTTGGTATTTGGATCGGCAGTTCTGGGATGCGCCGATTCCGATTAATCGGTCTAGGGCAAAATCCGGTGCAATCCCAATCATGATCAAGAATCGGTCACAACCTATAGTATAAAGTTTCGGTCGTCACACCGTAACACAATATTTAATCGCTTATGAGCTATGAAATCAAACGGTCCTATGGACTGATTATGGTTACCGGTTCCTTACAAAACGGAGACAGAGACAAACTAAGACAGAAACAATTACAGCGGTGTAATAAACTTGTGCATGGGAAAGACGCATAAAATATTTCCTACCAGCTACGGCAACTCGGTTTGGATCAACGTTTAAATCCGCAGCATTCCTCAGAAAGTACTTGGTTGCAGTGGTACAGTCGTCTATGGCGGCTGGAAAGGGAAATTCTGGAGCCAACCGATAGCTGAAACAGTTCAGACAATCAGCAACGCAATTCAGATTTTCTCTGTGAGTTCAAATCGTGAGGGTTCATCCACTGCAATCATAGACTCCTTAAATTACAGGACTGTAGGCGCTCAGCCTCGGGACTTGGAACTTGGGTCCATTCTCAATTTACACTTTTAATCACAAAAAATGAACGAATATTCCGATATGCATGAACTTTTTATTGTTCTATTTGTCTCAACGAGATCTATATTGGGAGAAAATATTGATGGTAAATTCTGGATCATTCAAGGTCATTTCAAGGTCAGAACAAATTAAATCTAGCAAAAATCAGAGATAAATGGCCAGATCTCAGCCAATAATTCTTGAAATCAGCTAATTCTTTCTTGTATTTCTCTTCTAGATAAGAGCTACATGGGACAAGAAATAAGGCTATTAAATGTAAGGCGATCCAAGGTTATTTTAAGGTCAAAAAGGTCAATTTCAGAGGAAAATCAGAGGAAATAGCCATAGCTCAGACAAATATTGTAGCATTTTAATTATTCTTTTACCAATTTGCTCGTTCCTATAGGGGCTACATTCGGGAAGAGAGTAGCTAAAGGCTAAAATAATTTAAGGTCATTTCAAGGTCAAAATCAACAGAAAGTGACCATATCTCAGCCAAATGCTTCTTTATTTGGATGATTGTGTGTAATGACAGTTTTCCCTTTGTTTTGATCTTTGACTTTCAAAAGACCTTGGGTTCACCCAAGGTCATTTGAAGGTCACAGGTCAAAATCAAGGGAAATGACCATTACACAGAATATTGTTTTATTTGGGTGATTCTGCGTTATGGAAAACTTCCATTTATTTTGACCTTTTGACCTTGAAACGACCTTGGGTTACTTCAGGGTCATTTGAAGGTCATAGGTCAGAATCAAGGAACAATGACTATTATACAGAATCACCCAAATAAAACAAAATTTGGCTGAGATATGGTCACTTTCTTTTGATTTTGACCTTTTGACCTTGAGATGACCTTGGATTATTTCAACCTTTAGGTACTGTCTTCTCCAATGTAACCTCTATCGGAACGAGCAAATTATAAAGGAATACTTAAAATGTACCAATATTTGTCTGAGCTATGGCTATTTCCTCTGATTTTCCTCTGAAATTGACCTTTTTGACCTTAAAATAACCTTGGATTGCCTTACATTTAATAGCCTTATTTCTTATCCCAGGTAGCGCATATCTTGAAGAGAAATACAAGAAAGAATTAGCTGATTTGAAGAATTATTGGCTGAGATCTGGCCATTTATCTCTGATTTTGGCTAGATTTAATTTGTTCTGACCTTGAAATGACCTTGAATGATCCAGAATTTACCGTCAATATTTTCTCCCGATATAGATCTCGTTGAGACAAATAGAACAATAAAAAGTTCATGCATATCGGAATATTCGTTCATTTTTTGTGATTAAAAGTGTAAATTGAGAATGGACCCAAGTTCCAAGTCCCGAGCATGAGCGCCTACAGTCCTGTAATTTAAGTAGTCTATGACTGCAATAGACCAATAGTAATGCAAATACGTTCTCAAAAATTATAGACCCTCTCAGAGAGGCGTTTATTGAAAACGGGGCCCTAGGCGCAAACATTTTTGGTGCCCTTCTAAACTTGTAGACAAAGAGTCTGAAATTCTCCTATCATGTGCAAAAACCTACGAAGTTGAACTTGAAGCCGTTTTTTGTCACACACGACGTTTAAAGTGCCAAGAATGAATTTTTCTACGTCCTCTCAATATGACGTCATTCTTGACAGTTTAATCAAAAAAGTACGTTTTCTTTGACGTTTTCTGCGGCTGTTCGTCTTCATAATATGCAATGTCATAATCGCTTTCAATACCAAGTTTAAGTTTTGCCTCCATCTCTATGTTGGGGAACTTCTTATCTGACGTTTGAGCAAATTTTTTTAAAAGAATTCAAGAATTCAAATTCGACAAACATAGCCTTTGACCCTGCAGAGATTTGCTGGTGGCATTTATTCTTTCCAGCATTTATTCTTTGTTTAAGTTGCGTACTTCTCAGCTTAGTTTTTATAAACGAAAATTGATTGATTGATTGCAACGAATTTCACCATGTTATCATTACAGCTTCTTCTTTGTTTTGCAGCTTCAGAATATTAGCGTGGAGCGCGGTGGTGTAGGGGTATGTTCGGTGCCTTGCAGCCGGAGGGTTGCGGGTTCGAATCCACCTCAAACCGCCGCGTTGGGACCCTGGGCAAGTCCTTCACTCGCAATTGCTCATGCGCTTCGGCGTGAAACTTCCGATTCAGTGTGCGCGCTGTAGTCGGGAGCGCCTCTGAGTAGAAATCTTGAAGGGGCGCTATAACAAGTGCTTATACATACATACATTAGCAGCGTTTCAGCGCGTCAGATTGTAATCAATATTTAATACTATTAACATTTCAATTACTATTGCGTACTGGTTATCAATACTAATAAAAGTTTTAAACACTGTAAAAAGGACGGAATTATCAGACTGATCTTTCAACACGCAGGCCTAAACTGAAGCAGACGACCGTTGCAGCTTGAATTATTAGCCCAGTTGCTGCTCAAGTGAACGGAGCAATTATACATTACAATAATATACTTTTACAATTACAATTATATACTTTTATGTCAATGACAAGCTGTACAAAATGCATAAAAAATTATATTTTAGAAATAATTTTAAATTTTGAAATGTTATTTTTGAAATAAAAAAATTTCATTCTTTGGGGGCCCTCCAAGATTTGGGGGCCCTAGGCGAAAGTGGGATTATCCACGTCACATTATGCATGCACTCATATGTTTTTTTTAGCAAAAGCAACCAAATTTTAGAGTAGGCCTAAGTTACTTCAGTTCAGACTTGTGTGCTTTATGTACTTGCTAATCATTTGACCAATGTATAGTGTCTAATGCATATTACTAAACTTGTTGGGACTCAGCTGTCTCTCAACAGCATAACTTAGTCTAGATCTGTGTGAAACTTAAACGTTGACCGAAATGTGAACCAGGTAGTAGGGGCAAGGGTGGTATAAGCCGTTGGCTTTTTCCTGGCTTCCTGTTGCGCAGTGATTGATCTTTTTCTGTAATGAACTGTACTGCTATTTGTTTTCTGACGCAATAAATAAATAAATAAAATAAATGAGCAGGTTAAACCAATTTATTGTTAGGCATTAAAAACTGCGTTTAACGATGGATCTTGAGCACTGCACCTTGGCTTAACCCATCAGGTTCTCTTCAATGAAGCCCTTGTTTGCACTTCTTACTCTAGAAAATGGGTAAGTGATTTCTTGAAAGATAATCGTCTTCATTCATACATTGCTTGAAATGCATTGCATTTTGTAAAGCTTCTCTCCTCGTGGTTTAGAGTTTTAAGCCAAGCGAATGGACGTAATGCCTTTATTAATACTTGAGTCCGCCCGCTATGACCCTCCAACTACAGTTCATATCGTTAGCCTAACCAGTACTCCCTATGGTCCACGTCATTGACCCAGTTAAGCTCACGGACGATGATTAATTAACATGAATTTGCATGGCGCTGTTGAACTTGTTAAGTCAATATAGAGCCATAAAGTAATGAAGATTCCTTACTTGACCGATACGACAACAGTTTTGGTTTCCTTGCACAAGCGCTTCGCTATTGATTCAACACTTTCTAAACAGTCAATAAAACATAAAAATTTAACATATGATGTATATATTCGAAAAGCTGAAGACATTTGCAGTCCATATTAGGGACCTATAGGTCTGCAATTCGCGAATGGCTATTGTTAGTCTTTCTTATTAATAAGGAATACCTATACCCCATTTGGTCTTGGTTCTTGCCATTTTACTACTTTTGTCTTTTTATTCTATATACTACTTTAGCGTGTCTATCATTTACAGCATTTTTCTGTCCAAATAACTGTAACTGTTCTAAGTGTAGCTGTGACTAATCAAATCTGATTTATAATCTAATTATAATACATTACATTGCAATTCATGCTGGCACCATGCTAACTTGTATCCAAAAAATGGGGGTCTCTATTTTAGCGGGATTTATCCCTGTGGGGGCTTCTCTCGCTGGTATGCGGACGTTTCGTCAACGACGATTCGTCAACGGACGGTTCGTCAAGGACTGTTCGTCAAGTGGACGAGTCGTCAACGGACTGTTCGTAAACGGACTGTTAGTCAAACGGAATCGATTATTACTCTCGTTGACCAATAAAAGGATTACTAGTCAAGTAAGAGTGACGGCAGGTGCGCAAAATACATACAACTGAACTTGCGTTGATGATAATAACTCTTCGATTATAAATAGAAGTTGGATTGATGAAAATAATTCTTGCTTAAATAGAAGTTGGAGTGATGAAAATAAAATTTTGGAAAGCAGAAGTTGGATTGATGAAAATAGTTTCTTGCGAATCTAGAAGTCGGATATGAAGATAATACTTGCGTAAATCGAAGTTGGATTTATGACAGTTATCATGGACATTGGTATTAAATGCCATTCGGCCTATGTAAAACGATGAAACGATCTGTGGTTAAACCGTAGTTTAGGTTGGTAAATTAATACCATCTTTTCAATGCCGTGCTTTACGTTGGTAAGTTGGCAGTCTCCAATGTCCATGACAACTGTCATCAGTCCAACTTCTATTTGGGCAAAGAATTTCTTTCATCAATCCTATTCCTATTTAAGCAAAGACTTTCTTTTATCAATCCAACTTCCATTTAAGCAAAGAACTTCTTTCATCAATTCAACTTGTATTTAAGCAAATAATTATTTTCATCAATCCAACTACCATTTTAAATTGAGCTCGCGTGATAATTATGTGCAAGGAAATGGTTACATAATCTCCCCCAAGCGAGAACATAATCCCCTCTGCAAGAATATCTTTTGATTCCACTGGAAAAGTTTATTATTTCCCCTGGACAAACAGTCCGTTGACGAATCGTCCGTAGATGAAACGTCCACTTGACGAAACGTCCTTGACGAATAGTCCGTTGACGAATCGTCCTGACGAAACGTCCTAGAACCCTTGCTACCTGTATGTCTTGTTTAACGTATAACTTTCTGGAGGACTTATACAATGGTTGCAATAAAAAATGATTGATTGATTGATTGATATTAAGCGTGACATTACAATGGTTCATTAATTAAGTTGCTTTAAACACTTCACGTAACGATTGGTCGTCTCCGGATATCCTGTTAGTAAGCTCACTTTAATTGTTTTACTGAGAAATTATCGAATACCATGATTGGGTCTTTGATTAATTTGCAATTAAAAAATAATGCAGAATCGACAAGGTAGGTCCGAAGTAAATTCGTATACGGTATGGTACTAGATGTTTAATTTGATTGCCAGTTGGTTGCATTAAAATAAGTTGAGTGCATGACCATTACTAACCAATACTCCCTACGATCCACCCTCCGCCGTGGTAGTAAACTATTGCAGGTAAAGTTTCATTCAGGGCGTCTGAAGGTTCGTACACTCTAACGGGAATTCCATCGAAAATCGTATCGCTACTCTGTGAAAATAACAGACAAAATCAGAAATTACCATAAAAAAGACAAAGATTTAGCTGCATGACAAGGCTGCAACCTCTTCCAAACCTATTTGGACTTCAATTCAATACTGTTTATTGTTTATGTTTAGCGTTGGCAGGCAGACATTTCCCGCGCATTGAATTCTGAAAGTTGCCCTCTCATAACATGATGAGGTAAATGAAGTTTTGTTATGCTGTGCTGATCTATATTTCTGAAGTATAAATTCCAACTTAAATGCAACAAGCCTTGAAGCATATGCCTGTTTGCATAAAAGCATTTATAATAATTATTAAGCTTACAAGACGCATCCGGACTATGAGATCAGTGTGGGATTATCTTCTGACGAGCTAAAAAAAAATGCTTACTTGAACTCCGTGTACATTCTTTAGATCATCTGGCAACCCGTATTTTACTGCACCATCAAAAAATCCTCTGAATATTTCCGCTTGGGTACCGATTCCAAGGTATGAGCCAACACGAGACTGAAAGCAACAAACAGCAGATTTATATCTCCGTAGACGAGTCGAAGGAATCTATCAATTCTTCTGAAGTCTCCCCCATGAAATGGTGGTATGAAGCAAATGGTATGTTTGTTATATTGTAGGCCCTATTACTTCTTTCTGAGCTTCATCAATAATTTATTAAACTTACCACGCAGAAAAACAATTTGTTCATTGCCCCCATGACGTGAAATTGTCTTCTCGATGACGCTGAGTATCCTGGAGGCAGAGGAGAATATCCCAAGTAGGACACTGCAGCCACGAGTATCGCCATGACGACAAGGACTCTCTTCAAACCCATCTTAAAATTATCAAAACAATTTAATTAGATTCTGGACACCGTTAATGAAAAAAGCCTAGGTAAATGTTGACCTATTGAATCAGCCTGTGCGAATTAATATTAAATGGCAAACAACCTCAGAACAGATCTGGTTTGACTGGTTTTTTCCCGCAAATTTGTTTGTATAGGCCTACGAAGTATCTGGCCCAGTCAGCTACATTGGTTAGAGCGTACGCCTCGTGCACCTATGTAATGGACTATAATTATATATATTGAGAGCAGGTAGCGGTTCGCTTCCCTATGCTGGCTTATTTCAGAGATTTCAATCTCGGGCTAGACCTGTCCGTACACGAGGACTTTAAATAGCGTGGCGTCCATTCAAACTGGCGACCGTAGTGAAGGAGCAGGGTGGAGGCCACACGGTTGCTGTATTAAAACGAGTATATTTGCATTTACATTCACAAAGGGTGCATCAAGGCGTGAAATGACTGCCGTCATTTTCTTCTGACTGAACGCCATAGCACTTAGTTATGACGCCTTCTCATCGTTGTTTCCCTCCGCAGTTTAGACTAAATTTGGCCTAAATTAGTTAACCTTAATGCAGGTAACCTTTACTCAACAATAGGCCAAATATGCAGCCATGTCTTAACAAAGGTAGTCTTATCCACGAATAATGGCAGTTTTGAGTTTACTGTTACGTAGCCAGCCAAGCGAACTGTTACCAAGTAGGCCTAGACCTACTCCAGCCAGCGTGATTGCTTCTCTGCCTGTTTGCATGTCTGCCTGGCTGCCCGTCTACCTGTATGTCTGTTTGCCTTCCTGCCTGCCTGATGATCAGCCGACGCTCCACAAAAGTAGTCTAGACATGATAACATACATTAGCAAAACCCCGATTATTCAAACAGGATTTAGGCCTCTGCATTGATTATAATACCTATGTAGCAAAATATATCTATCCCTATATAATATAGAAGCACATCAACACTGAAAGAGATCAAACTCTACACTGATACATACGTCGTTGTTTATCTGTCAAAAATTGTAAAAAATATCGTTCGCTTCACTATTTATAACGCACCTACAGGTCGATATATAGTACTAAAAATTTACCAAATAAGCTCAGGTAACCTAGAGCTGTTAGCTTTTTCCTGGCTTCCTGTTGCGCAGAGTCTTTTTTAAGAGACTATGCTAAATATAGGTGATGTGTAAAAACCCATGCGTTTATGGGATTTCAATAACATCATATCTGTTCAAGCTGTGGCAGCGATTGGTGATTAGCAGTCTAGGATTTATCTATTTTGACCTCCATTAAGTCTGCAGTTCTCTTTCACAGTGCGAGCCATTCCAGCCGAAAAAGGTAAAACAGCAAGAGGACGTAGGACCAGGCCTATATGGTAGCTTCTGTTTAACGATGCCGCAACACAAAGAGTTTGATTAGCGTCGCCTTACTCCTCTGAAAAGAAACTCCTTTAAAAGGATGTGAAGCACTTTATGGAACTAAATTAAATTTAGAATCTCGTGAAAAAACTGACCCGATGAATGTTGTCAATGTAGGAACAGTAAACGCACATTAGGGGCTTACAAGCAACACCAAACAGTCACGGTGGCGGCTGGCCAATTTGTTAAAACTCTTGGCCTAGAATAGCGCGGAGAGTGTGGGTTCGATCCTCCACTCAGGCGCTTAATTACTGTTTAAATATTCTGAACAAGTCTTTCTCTCACAATTGCTCAGCGCCATCGCTGTTCTGTCGTATGGTCGTGTGCACTTCCGAACTCTGGAAGGAGAGCAAAATTAAGATACAGTTGTATTGCATCGTATAACACCAGAGGAAATAAATTTTGATGATCCTCTGACAGTTGGTAGTGACCTAGGTTGACTCCAGTTAATGATCCACATAGCGGTGCCTGGAGGTATTTGCTTTAAGGAACTACCGACTGACTTAACGAGAAACTGAATTAATAACATCTAAGTATTCTAACTTCTAAGTCACCTAGAGCTCTCTGCTTATCGACTGACTAAATGGATCAGACTTGTCGACTTGCTTACCGACCTGCTATCGACTTCTTAGTTGATCCGGTATGTCTAGTAAACACCCAATAATGTAATGCACTTTACCGCCTACTGTAATGATAAACCGATGACTGTGAAATGATAATTAATGTGAATTTATGAAAGAAGGTGGCAGACGCAAATGACTTTTTTTATAAAAGGAATAAAATACAAGAGTCCGAGGCTGCACTGCAGCAGACTGCAGTTCTCCTTTAGCCTGCAATCCATTCCGTATTGATTAAATCAGTGGTTCCAAACGTTTTTCAGGGTAAGGCACCCTCACTAAACGTAATTCAGTCAACGGCACATGACCTGGGTTTAATTAATTTTTTGATCCCAGTTAGTTCCTTATCTTGCTGACAGTGGCGGCGCCAGACATTTTTTGTAACCAGGACATAACCAGGGCAATCATACAAGTAACCAGTGCAGGGGCGATTTATGCCCCAAATAAATTCTTGGAAGGGCAAAAATTTGGCAGGGCAACGACCAGGGCAAAGGCTTTTTTACCAGGGCATTTGCCCTGCTTGCCCTGGTGTAGTGCCGCCACTGCTTGCTGACCAGCAACGTTTCTTGATTTCTATCACAGTGCTGCGACTATTTCTACACTCTTTATGTTTAAAAAAAGTAATAGGCCTATGTCAGCATGCAGAGATATTCGGTAGTGTTCACGTTTTGGTCATCATCATCAGGATCCATGGGCCGAAGGCCCGTAGGTGTCCAACGCTTGCCTCAGATCCCTGGGCCGAGGCCCTTTTGGGGTCCAATGCTTGCATTGGATCTCATTCGTATTTTTTTCTTTACGAACGGAGTATCTGCACCCATCCGTTCGACCTTTGCGATTCTCTCTTAAAGAGAGTTCCAGGCTTAGGACTGGCTCTGATATCCACATGTGGTATCAAAGGCGGCGATGCCGCCCACGTTTGCCAGCTTTTTCAGGGTTCCTGCTGAGCCTGTCCACCTCGCGTAGCGCCCTAAGGTGGTACTTCGGCCAAGACCTTCACCACTGATGGCATAGCCTCAGCAGGCACTCCCCTACTGACTGTTGCCACCCCTCACCACGTTGAGGTGTGAGTCGGACGTTTTGGTACTTGTCGATTAATTCACCCCATTTCATTGTTGCGTCTACCTTGCCTGTTCATGGACCCGAATAAGAATAGGGAGTGTTCATGAGTAGTTACCTTCGTTACGGTAAGGTTATGAGTCGTGAGGGTCGGTTAGGGGCAGGGCTAGGGTTAGTGTAGGCGTCGTGAGGGTCGGTTAGGGTCAGGGTTAGGGTTAGTGTCGTCATTAAAAAGCATGGTACCATCCTAGAACCATGCCATAAGATTCCGTTAAACGCCAGAAAACTAATGAAGGTAACTACTCATAAGCACTCCCAATTCCAGACCCAGGGAAATAGGTAAGATACTAACCCTAACCCTGACCCTAACCGACCCTCACGACGCCTACACTAACCCTAACCATAACCCTAACGACGCCTACACTAACCCTAACCCTGACCCTAACCGACCCTCACGGCGCCTAACCTTAACCTAACGAAGGTAACTAGCCTACTCATAAGCGTAACACATACAAAAAATTTCCGCCCTGGCGGTATTCGAACCAAAATACTACCGTCAAAATACATGCCAGCATGTTCACACGCCGGAAGAATAAAATTGGTCGTGTATATACCCAGCAGTTTAATGGGGTGAATTAATTTCACGTGGGAAAGTCATGTAATACATTAACATTGGATAAATGAAATGGGGTTATTTAACCGACAAGTACCCACGTTTTTTATTAATTTTCTGTCATTGACTCGCGACGCCCCATGTTCAGGTTCACGGCACCCTTGGGAGAAGCGGCACTCAAGATGAGAAACATCGGATTCAATCATAAACAGGAGTTGAGCACTTTGGCAAATAAGGCCGTTCGATACCAGTAACTTAATAAACGTACAAACTAACAGTAACGAATCCAGTTTCATTTGCACTTGCTACTGTTTATATTATAGTACAGTTTATAATTATTGTCACGATAGAGTGATGTTATTCAACGAAGCAGATACCACGCAGGTAGGTAGTAAATAATACCGGAGACCGCAACTGGTCATGTGACATCGACTGGTTGTTAGACTGACTGTGAGCTACCACAGTCTCCATGAGTCGTCACCCAAAACAGGAACTGAGTACGACTAAATTTATTAACACACGCAATAATCTATATATACATAAAACAAACCATTCGTATATATATATTTCGATTGGTTCTACTAATCTAGAAATTGAATAACGATCACCAAACAAAAATAAAAACTTAATTTAATCCTACTGTATAAATATATTCGCGTTCTGCTTTTAAGACTGCATCGATTAGCTCAGACTGTCTTAACTAAACTTGCATGTATGCCTAGAAATGCATGACGAAGTAAAACCACGGCCATACTGTAACAGTCGTATACTCAAACGCCACCAGCATCGATAGATTGTGGGCTGTTGCAGCAGACTGCGGAATGTGACTTTATACTGTCTTATAATAAAGCATTGCGTATTCTCTCACAGATTGTCTGCTATGAACTTTGTAATTTCTGCAAACATTGGATCAGCCTCTGGAAATAAACCGACGTAATTCATTACTCCGTGAAACCCGTTTTCAGCGTTGTAGATTGTGACTCTGTTTTTCGCCTCTTTCAGTTTAATGGCGTAGAGCCAACCCTCGTCTCGAAGAGGGTCGTAGTTGGCCGTAAAAACGTAGGCATCCGGAAGATTTTCCAGGTTCTCAGCAGTAAGAGGTGAGTAATATGGATTCAGAAGCTTTCCTCTGATCTCATTCCACAGCTTTTCGTCTCCATCCGGAAAATCTGGTTTCACATACCCGGAGAGAAACTCTTTCGGAAGTTTTTCCAGATTCATATAGGTTTTTGCGGTCGTCTGCCGGAAGGCCTTGGTCACGTGTCGATTGTCCAAGTAAGCGTCTTCATGATCATGGCTGCCATCGATGTACATGGCCGTGAAGAAGGTCATCATGTCTCTCGTTAAAAGAGGACCATCCCTGTTCTGTACATATGAAGGCAGATCAAAGTCCAGGCCCTGAATCACAGGATATATGAGAACTTGAAGTTTGATGCGAATGGGGAATTTCTCATCGCGAAGTCTCAAAGATACAGTGGCTGCTAAAATCCCGCCAGCGCTGTCGCCTGAAATAATAGACCTGATTGTAGCCATCTTAGTCGTTGTGTACCTTTGTTGCAGTAAAATGTTATTCTTAAACAGTTTTGACAAAAGGACTAAACACAATTGAATTTAAATTTTGAACAGAAACGGAATAAATGTTACAGTTAATTTTGAGAAAGTTGGATATTTCGATATGTGGTCAAAACGATGCTAAAGAGGATATTACAGAAAAAGAGACAGACACAGAGACAGAAAGAGAGAGACAGAGGAAGACAGAAAGACACAGAGACAGAGAATCACAGAGACAGAGGGAAGAGAGAGACAGACAGACAGAGACAGAGACAGAATGAAACAGCTTAGTTTAGCGGGAGAGAGAGACCTGGAATGAACTCCATGTGACTCTTCGCCTCATGCACAAAGGTCAATCCATGATGTTCTAGTTAAACCTTAAGACTGTTCTATCTAGCTGAGATTGGGTCGGGAGCGATCCTGAGTAGATGGTCTTGAAGGGGTGCCACCAAACCTACCTAATGAATGAATGAAAGACAGCAATCAGACAGACCAAAGACACAGACAACAGTTCTATAAAGATGAGTCGGGCACAACGAAAACAAAATAGATATGAGCAGTACTGTTTACTAGAGTGCTGTTCATATGATAAAATATAAAATGTGAAAGAGCCCAAAAACAAAGATAGAGCATTCAGTTCTGTTGTTTGCGCAGTTTGTTCAAGCTGCACGATTGCATACAGGCCAACATATTTTGTGCATTCCAAAACAGATCGCGTTTTGTCATTTCTCAGACAATTTTGAGACTTATGTGGTTCTTTCAACGTTTATTAGTGAGTTAAAAGCGAAGCTTTGAAAATGCGTCTAATGCATGGATTTATCGTTTGTGCTCATAATGACGAGATATTCTTATAAAGAATTGAATGGTCTCAGTCAACAGGCGTAATGCTGGTTTAGTTTTTGGTAAATACTAACTTATTGAAACAATTGTGTTCAAACAAACTAGTTAACATAAGCAGAAACTTTCATTTCAATGAATTAACAGTTTTCACACCACTATACAAATATTTAATTGCCTATGAGCCATAAAATCAAACCGCCATATGGACTGTTTATAACCACCTTACAAAAGCGGAAATAGAGACAAGCTAGCAAACAAACAATTACGGATGTGCATTAAAAGTGTGCATGAAAAAGATGCATAAAATATTTCCTACCAGATACGGCAACTCGGTTTGGATCTACGTTAAATTCTGCAGCATTCTTCAGAAAGTACTTTGTTGCAGTGGTACAGTCGTCTATGGCGGCTGGAAAGGGAAACTCTGGAGCCAACCGATAGCTGAAACAGTTCAAACAATCAGCAATGCAATTCAGACTTTCTGTATATGTTGAAATTTTAAAGGTTCATTCAACGTAATGTACCCATAGTAATGCAAATACGTTCTCAAACATAATATGTGCTTACTTGACAAATCACGAAAAGACGCTCTTTAGTAATGAATAAAGTTATTCGCGCAGAGTGCAGAGTTATGCATCTTAACTGTTACATCTGTGTCATTGTTTAGCGTCAGTTTATTGTTACATTGTAAAAATGTTGCGTTTAACCATAGATCTTGGTTCCTTCAATGAAGCTTTTCTTTGTACTTCTTACTCTAGAAAATGGGTTAGTGATTTCTTGAAAGCTAGTCGTATTCATTCATAGATTGCTCGAAATGCATTGCATTTTGTAAAGGGTCTGTCCTCGTGGCTTAGACTTTGAAGCCAAGCGAATTAACTTTTTAACTCATATAAGAGTCATAAAGAAATGAAGATTCCTTACTCGACCGATACGACAACAGTTTTGGTTTCCTTGCACAAGCGCTTCGCAAGTGATTCAACACTTTCTAAACAGTCAACAAAACATTAAAATTTAACATATGATTTATGTAGGCTATTCAAAAAGCTGAAGACACTTTAGTCCATGTTAGGGACGTATAGGTTCGCAATTGACGAACAGTTAGCCTACTGTTATTCTTTCCTTTCAAAATTAACCCATTTAGTCTTGATTCTTGCCATTCTACTACTTTTGTCTCTTTGTTCTATTTACTACCTTAGCCTGTCTGACATCTAGGCCTACGGAAATTTTCTGTCCAAATAACGGTAACTGTTTAAAAAGTAGCTGTGACTAATCAAATCTGATTTATAACCTTATTAATCGCGACATTTGGGCCTACAATGGGTCAATGGGTCATTAATTAAGTTACTCTAATCGGTCCACGCAGCGAGTCTTCGGATTTCCATACAGTAAGCTCACTTGGCTGTTTTTTTTAGAAACTCATCGAATGTCATAATTGGGTCGTTGATTATTTTGCATTTCAAAATGATGCAGAATCGACAAGGCAGGCCTTAAGTAAATTCCTGTGTAAATTCCTATACGGTACTTTTAATTCGGCTGCCAGTATAGTTTGCATAAAATAAGTTGAGTGCATGACCATTACTAACCAATACTCCCTAAGGTCCAGCCTCCGCCGTGGTAGTAAACTATTGCAGGTAAAGTTTCATTCAGGGCGTCTGAAGGTTCGTAAACTCTAACGGGAATTCCATCGAAAATCGTATCACTACTCTGAAAATAGCAGACATAATCAGAAATTACTAGGAAAAGACAAAGATTTAACTGCATGACAAATCCTCAGCCTCTTTCAAACCTATTTTAACCTAAGTGTGTTTTTGTTAGTGTTGGTAGGCAGACATTGAGAGCGTGTTGAATTCGTAAAGTTGCCCTCTATAAATCTTCTTAGCTATATAATTGGCTTCTTATCTGAAAATGACAATCTAGTCGCTAGAATTAACAGATAATTTCTAATAATTCATACAGTATGGTGGTTGTATTCAAAGCTCAAACTCTTCTATTTCACTTACATCTAGAGAGACGTTAGTAGAGAAATAGGCTAACAATGCTCGGAAAAGGCTGCCTTAATCATAACTTTTGGTGATCTGTTTCGTTGCAGCAGAAATTGAATTAAATGCAAGCCAGTTAGGTTCCTGTGGGCAGAGTTTTCTTGTAGCTAAACCGGATAGGCTTAATAAATTAACCGACCTCCCTTCCTCACTTTATCCATATTGGAATCAATTGCTTACCCAAACCCTCACTTTATCCATATTGGAATCAATTGCTTACCCAAACCCTCACTTTCTCCATATTGGAATCAATTGCTTACCCAAACCCACTACATTATAGGGTATCTGGCAAATATTCTTTTTTTTATATACTATTTACATTTAAATATAAATTTAAATATGTAGGCCTAGATAAGCTTTAATAAAGTGTGCCTTATACAGAAACATGTTAAGCATGAATGACTATTAATGAGGCAAATAAGGTTTTGTTACGCTGATCTATTTTTCTGAAGTATAAATTCCAACTTAAATGCAACAAGCATGCGTGTTTGCAGAAAAGCGTTTTTAAGCTTACAAGACGCATCCGGACTATAATGTCAGTGCAGCAATACTTTCTGATGGGCTAAACAAAATGCTTACTTGAACTCCTTGTACATTCCTTAGATCATCTGGCAAACCGTATTTCATTGCACCATTAAGAAATCCTCTGTATATTTCTATTTGGGTGCCGAATCCAAGGAATGATCCAACATGAGACTGAAAGCAACAAACAGCAGATAAATATCTCGATAGCCGACTCAGTTCTTCGAAGCCACCCCTTCCTCATAAAATGGTGGTTTGAAGCCAATGGTATCTTTGTTACAGTGTAGTACATCTTTCTGAGCTTCAGCAATTGTTATTATTTTTACCGGAGGTAGGCATGACACATCGTAATCCCTCAGATTTAAAATTATAGGGTTAACATTATTCTGGGAAGGCTAATCTTCGTTGATGTCGTGCTGAGTGTCAACGGTGCTGTGAAAAGCAATTCCCATTATTATCGAATTATTAGTTTATGCCCCGAGGTCAAATGCATATGATGCTCAGAGACTTACTCAGTTCTTCGAAGCCACCCCTTCCTCATAAAATGGTGGTTTGAAGCCAATGGTATCTTTGTTACAGTGTAGTACATCTTTCTGAGCTTCAGCAATTGTTATTATTTTTACCGGAGGTAGGCATACATGTAATCCCTCAGGATTTAAAAAATTAGGGTTAGCATTATTCTGGGATGGCTAGTCTTCGTTGATGTCCTGAGTGCCAAAGGTGCTGTGAAAAGTAATTCCCATTATTATTATTATTAGTTTATGCCCCGAGGTACATATGATGCTCAGAGACTTACACATTAATTAAGAATAGTAGAAAAACGTCTGAAACGGCACATATATTTACTGATTATACTCGTGGACATTATTGAAATTATTATTATTATTATTTTTCGACGAGGTAGAAAGAATGTTCAGGCTCTAAGAAACTAAGCATAATTATGTTTTACGGGTTCTCGTCTCCATCGTGTTGCATAAAGGAGCTCCCTAAAGGCCGCGGCCTTTATTCCTATTATTATTATTATTAAGAAAGAATTATTATTATTATTATTATTATTATTATTATTATTATTATTATTATTATTATTATTATTATTATTATTATTATTATTATCCTCGGTAATCTGAACGCCATTTCAAGTTACCGGTGGCGAGGAGTAAGGTGAGTGAGGGGTAAAATCGCTATACCGGTTCATGGTGCAGGCCTTCATAAAAGAAGAAGAACGCAAGGAACGCGAAGAATGTGAAGAAGAAGAAGAAGAATGTGAAGAAGAAGAAGAATGTGAAGAAGAAGAATGTGAAGAAGAAGAAGAAGAAGAAGAAGAAGAAGAAGAAGAAGAAGAAGAAGAAGAAGAAGAAGAAGAAGAAGAAGAAGAAGAAGAAGAAGAAGAAGAAGAAGAAGAAGAAGAAGAAGAAGAAGAAGAAGAAGAAGAAGAAGAAGAAGAAGAAGAAGAAGAAGAAGAAGAAGAAGAAGAAGAAGAAGAAGAAGAAGAAGAAGAAGAAGAAGAAGAAGAAGAAGAAGAAGAAGAAGAAGTTGATGTTGGTTGGATAGAATTGAAGTTGGTTGGATAGAATTGAAGTTGGTTGGATAGAATTGAAGTTGGTTGGATAGAATTGAAGTTGGTTGGATAGAATTGAAGTTGGTTGGATAGAATTGAAGTTGGTTGGATAGAATTGAAGTTGGTTGGATAGAATTGAAGTTGGCTGGATGAATTAAAGTTGGTTGGATAGAATTGAAGTTGGGTGCATAGTATTCTCCATCGCTGCCTGATCTTCAAACCGACGTTGTATATCGAGAGTACTCATTTTTATAGCTAAGCTCGCTAGAGGCACAAGTGGAAGAGTATTCTGGAAATATCTTTCTGCTCTGGCGAAGAGTTGAAAACCCAACTTTTAGGTTGACATTCCAGCACGTTAACCAACTTTGTATGTATAATAGGTCAACCGGTCTACATAGTCTCCACCTCTGTATTATTACCGAGTAAGTCTCCAGCGCCCGTTCTTACAAACCTACTACAATCCTATATTCGGAATTTACGCATCGATGATATCTCGGATCCCGATAGCACCATGTGAAAGGGTGCGTAAAAAGTCTAATATGGTTCTCACAGCAAATATTTCAACGATATAATTCCCCTAATTGCAGAACCCGAAGACACAAAAGAAAACACAGGTCTATTAGACTTACCGCGCAGAGAAGTAATTTCATCGTTGTTATCATGACGTGAAATTGTCCTCTGGATGATGCTGAGTATCCTGGAGGCAGAGGAGAATATCCCAAGTAGGATACAGCAGCCACGAGTATCGCACAGACGACAAGGACTCTCTTCAAACCCATCTTATACCTATTAAAACAATTTAATTAGATGCTGTGCACCGTTGATAGAAACCAACCTGTGCGATTTAATATTAAATCGCAAACAACCTCAGAACAGATCTGGTTTGCCTGTTTTATCGTAAATTGACCTGTGTACAAAGTACCTGGCCCATTTAGCTACATTGGTTAGAGCGTACGCGTAGGACTTAGGCACAGTGGGCACTGTGCCTAAAGCCTACGAACCTTTCAGGGACCTGCGAAAGTCTGAAAATTAGACATTTAAGAAAAAGTTTAATGATTGAATTTGACGCGAAAATAAAAAAATAAAATTTCATAATAACAGTCGAAATTGTACTGTAACAATTTAACTTCAAGATATTAACTTAGAGTTAAGTTAAGCTGTGTAGCAACCTAGACTATGTAGACCTTACGGCTCTTTGCATTAGCAAGATCACTATGTCTTTTTCAAACGTCATTTCCTGCATTAACTCGTTCTCAATATTTCAAAGATGGTAGCTGGGAGCTACGAATGCAAGAGTGCCTAGGGCCCACGAGTCTACGACGACCTTGAAATGGCCCTGTAGCAAAGGTAGTCTTATCCGCCAATAATGGCAGTTTTGTGTTTACTGTTATGTAGGCCTAGCCAGCCAACCAAACTATTGCCAAGTAGGCCTAGACCCAGTGGCGGCGCTACAGCAGGGCTAGCCAGGGCAAATGCTCTGGTAAAAAAGCCTTTGCCCTGGTCGTTGCCCTGCCAGAAGGCTGCCAGAATGTTTACCCTGCCAGGAATTTAAATCGCCCCTGCACTGGTCACTTGTATTTAACTGCCCTGGCTATGCCCTGGTTTGAAAATATGTCTGGCGCCGCCACTGCCTAGACCCTAGACCTACTCCATCCAGCTTGACTGCTTCCATATTTGCATGTGTCGCACGGTGGCCGATTGGTTAGAGCGGTTGGCCTGTAACGCGAAGAGTATAGGTTCAATCCTCGTCCGGTCGGTTACTGTGTATGGACCTTGAGCAAGTCCTTCGCGCACAATTGCTCTGCAATATAATTGCATCTGCGCCGCCGAGGCGTGTGCGCTTCTGAGCTTTGGGCCACCTTTGGAAGAAGGGCGATACAAAGGCAGTTGTATTGTATGTCTGCCTGTCTACCTGCAGGCTTATGTCTGCTTGCTTATACACGTAGACCTATGGACACATATTTGCTAACATTCGCAAAATTCCGATTATCAAAGCAGGATTTAGGCCTCTGCATTGATTATGATACCTATGTAGCAAAACATATCTAGGCCTATCCCTGTATAGTTAAGATGCACATCAACATTGAACAAGATCAAACGCTACTATGATACATACGTCGTTGTTTAGCCGTCGAAAATTGTATAGAAAATATCGTTCGCTACACTATAGAACGCACCTACAGGTCGATATCTAGGATTTAGAGAAATGCTCAGGTAACCTAGATCAGAGTCTGTTTGACGAGAGACTAGGCTAAATATAGTTGATATGTAAAAACCCATACGTTTATGGGATTTCAATAACATCTGGTGCTCTCGCTCTCCTGCCTTTGCGGCTCTTTCTTTATGCTCGCTTCCCTAGTCCGGCGTCTGGCCGGGACCTTATGGTATAAATAGAGATGCTTAGCTAAAAGCAGGGATGCCAAGAAAGGGGAGGGAAGAATACCCAACTCCGCCGACCGTGCAATGGAAAAATCCTACCTCCAGTCACCTCAAAGGGTTTTCGGTTGGGTAGCCGGCTTGGACCCCCATACATCGACTACTATGTACTGTCATAGTATTCATTATCCCAGATATCATAGAAAGGACGCTGTATTTAAAAGACCAATTTGTGCAATGTATATTTTATGTGCCCAGCTTTGACGCAAATCATATTTGACATGAACGTTCTTAAATAGGTTCACCGACAATTGCGCCCGTGACAAATGCGCCCCGCCAAAGCGTCCGACAAAATCGCCCCGACAAATGCGCCAGCCCCTGCCTGTCGAATGGGACAAAAAATGAGACACAACGAAAGCTGCAGAGTGCACGATATTTTAATACATCTAAATAATAAACTAGAGAGTAACTAATAACACATTATAATAAAGAAAGTATGTTGCTACGCTATCAGTTACACAGTTACAAGTTTTATCTTTTGAAAGACGATTGTCATAAGTTCCTCTAACTAGTCAGACAGTTTAAACCGACTAAATTTGTAAACTGTGCGCAATTCTCCGAAGGTAGTCGAGGATTGGAACAGACCCATAACTGCTGGAAACCACATGTAACTTATTATTATTTTGAGCTGCCGCCGGGGTGCATTGGTCGATTATTTTGTGGCGCTATCGTCGGGGCGCTTTTGTCGGTTATTTTGGGGCGCTACTGTCGGGGCGAATTTGTCGGGTTTCTATGTGGTTTTTTGGCGTATTTGTCGGGGCGCTTTTGTCGGGTCACCGTTAAATAAACTTTACAATCCTGAAGAGCAGGGGCTAAACTTTGGCTTATTGGGCTGCTGGACTGATGATTGTTGAGAGTATAGTTCGTATTTGATCGTCGTTCTGTTGATAATACACCGTGTCTATAACCAGTGTCTGTAGTTGACATTTGCTGCGACAGGCCGACCGACTGGAAGACGCGTAAGACATTAGTATAAGGGGGATACTCATGTATGGAGGATAGCCTACTCTATTTCGTGACACCGGCATGAGCTTCTGTGTTACTGGCTATTCTATGAAACGACATGACTTTTTCTATGAACGTAGACCTAATACGACCAGCGAGGTCCCAATCCTGAATAAGATTAAGTACGGCTGTCGTCTCTGCCTGTCCAGTTCCATTTGGCAGAAAAGAATGTGAACAAGAACTCTGTCACTGGGGAACATTAAAATTACAACAATACTCAATTACTTTCGAGGGGTTCTTCGCTTATACGAGTCCGTCGTCAAAAAGCGCCATCTGCCAGGAAAGACTCGTTTAAATAAGACACACATGCGCCGTTGATCGAGTGCCAATGCGACGCCGGCGCCACATGGGAGGGCGCAGGGGTCTATTATGAACGGTACAGAGGGCGGATTATGTGCAAGGCAATGACCGTGACGAATTGCATTGACCTTTCACGCTTGACCGACAGCACCCTTCTGTGACCTCCAGTCAACGACCGTGGATTCAGCTGGCACTCATATATTATAATATGCATGTGTGCATATTAAAGTGGTCAAAAAACTATTGGGGAAAGATCAATGTTGGATGATGCACCATCCAAAATGTTAGCAAGCTAAATGACATTAAAAAAACATAAATACCTTCATTGTTCAATTATTATCAACAGTTTGGTTTTACTGTAAGACGAGATTTGTAAGTTCGTAAGTAGAATAGAATAAATAGAATAGAATAGGTATATTTTAGTATAAGGCTCATGTAGCTCCTAATGCCAGTAGGCAAATACAGTGATACATGCAGACATCATTTGACCTGGCCTTTTGATAAACTCTGTTTAATTACTTTTGATAGTTCTACACAAAATTAAAGTTGTGTTAAGTCGACAAATTGTTTCAATTCAATCGAATTTCTACTTTAAGTGTTAGCATTACAGCTTAAAACTGAAAATTGCTTCTTTTGTAAACGTATGTGCATAGGCCTATTGTCCCTATAACGAGTGTCTGGCGAAAACGAAGCCCTGAAGCCTGAAGCCCTGAAGCCTGCATCGCAGTTTAGGCTTCTGCGGCAGATTGCAGATAAGACATTGAAATAAGACATTGAAATTATATAATATTTTCTGACTGAGTTCACAGATTGTCCCTAATGAACTTTGTAATTTCCGCGAACATTGGCTCAGCTTCAGGATACAGACCGAGGAAGCTGATAATTCCGTGAAACCCGTTTTCAGCGTTGTTTATTGTGACTCTGTTTTTCGCCTCTTTCAGTTTAATGGCGTATAGCCAACCCTCGTCTCGAAGAGGGTCGTAGTTGGCCGTAAAAACATAGGCATCCGGAAGATTTTCCACGTTATTGGCAGCAAGAGGCGAGTAATATGGATGTAGTAGCTTTCCTTTGATGTCATTCCACAGCTTTTCGTCTCCATCCGGGAAATCTGGTTTCACATACCCGGAAAGAAACTCTTTGGGAAGCTTTTCCAGATTCATATAGGTTTTTGCGATCGACTGCCGGAAGCTCTTGGTCACGTGTCGATTGTCCAAGTAAGCGTCTTCGTTGTCATGGTTACCGTCGATGTACATGGCCGTGAAGTAGGTCATCAAGTCTCTCGTCAGACCAGGTCCGTCTCTATTTTGTATCATTGAAGGCAGATCAAAGTCCAGGCCCTGAATGACAGGATATATGAGAACTTGAAGTTTGATGCGAATGGGGAATTTCTCATCACGGAGTCTCAAGGGTACGGCGGCTGCTAGATTTCCACCAGAGCTGTCACCTGTAATTATTACGAAACCTGACTGCAGCAATCGCATTGTAAAAGTAGGCCTACTGTTGGTTTTGTAAAGTTAAACTTATCAACAGTTTTGAAAGGGTACAAACGCATTTCAATATTGAGCGAGGAAATGCTATATTTAGTGACAAAAAGGCATTCCACACATAAACACGCATACAAATTACACATACAGCATACGCATTTCTTTAAACCGTTCACAAAGACATACAAAAACACATATGTGCGTGTATATAGCCTATACATAATAATTATGCATGAGAGAGAAAGACGGGACAAAGATGGAGCAAGAAATTCGCATAGCCAGGGCACATTCTATCGCAGTGGGTATATCCCACATGAGAGCAAAATGTGTAAACAAAGCAAAATTAGACTAAGGAAGATAGACGCCAAAGAGAATAGATATGAGCAGTAGCCTAATTGTCACAGTTTCACACGTGTGTTAAGCTGTAGGTCTATATAATAAAAGAATATAAACACAGCGTTTTTGTTCTGCTAGGCCTATAGACCTGTGTGTGGTTTCAAATGTTCAATTAGGCCTAAGTCATAGGCCGTAGCTGCTTGTAGACTAGATGTTTGTGCGTTCGTAGACCGTTCACATTTTTTACTCCGAATATGTCTTGGAATTTCTGCATTTCTAAGATTATTTCTGCCACTGCTACTATGTCTGTCCAACGGTTTTATATAGTAAATATAAAAGAAGATTGGATTGCACCACGAACGTTAGCATACGCTCCAATTGGGGAATTGCTTGATGAAGCGTCGATTCGGGCATGGCATTTGGCGAAAAGCAATGGTTTTATGATTCATTTACAACTAGTTTGCATAACTTCACAATTACATGTTTCGACGCCATTAGTTTTAATACTGCGCTCAAACAATCCGATGTACTGCATTCCCTGCCAGCATGCCCACATGGAGCCCATATAAAACCCATACTCCAATATGGCACTCGTACAGAACCCATATGGCCCCTTCTAATGCCCATGAAAATACATGTAGGGTTATTATTACATGGAAAAGGGAGACGGAAACGAGTAGGCATCCACATACATTCAGACAATTGCAGAAATGTAATATTAAAGTGCGCATGGAAAATGACGCATAAAATATTTCCTACCAGATACGGCAACTCGCTTTGGATCTACGTTAAATTCTGCGGCATTCCTCAGAAAGTACTTGGTTGCAGTCGTACAGTCGTCTATGGCGGCTGGAAATGGAAATTCTGGAGCCAACCGATATCTGAAACAGTTTATATAATTAGCCATGCAATTACACTTTCTCTTTGAAGTCCATTATCACAGGCAGGCCTATATTGACTCAGCGTATGTGAACATGGAGTCGCCGTTAGAAATCGTTCTGAAGACCTTCGCTTCTTTCCTGGAGTTTTAACTACAACGATCCAACTGGTGACTGGCTATAACAGAATTCGAACGACTTAAGCCTATAAGCTATGAGCCTAGTTGCTATGTATAACTTCGCTATAGCCCACTTTGAGGCTACTGCAAATACTCTTCCGAACATAATTTCGGCTACCTCGATGTTAGAGATAGCCGTAAACTAAATCCTGGCAGTAGCCTACGTATCTGAACATTTTTATGGCTTTTTTAAGAATGAAAGATTTCACAAGACACTGAAAAATATACAGGTTTTTCAGATGCACTACAGACTTAAAGCTCTATTGACTATTGCACAATGCCTTGGGCATTTCTTGAATCAACGCACTGTTGCCTCTTGCCCGCCATTCGCCACTAAAAGACACGAATGATGATTAACATGAATCTGCATGGCGCTGCTGAACTTGTTAAGTTATTTACGAGCCACGACGTAACGAAAGATTCCTTACTCGACGGACACGACAACAGTTTTGGTTTCCTTGCACAAGCGCTTCGCTAGTAGGTCAGCACTTCCTAAACAGTAAACAACACATTAAATACAGCGTATGATTTATGAATTGAGAAAGCCGGAGGCATCATAATTCTCGCTATAGCCTAAAGGTGTGCAATTAATGGTTATTGTAAGACTTCACGTTTAATTAACCCACTTTCCTTGGTTCTTGCCATTTTACTACTTTCGCCTAAATTGACATATTTACTTCCTCACATTTTATATGCTTTTGATATTTACGGTTGTTTTCTATCTAAACAATTGCAATTGTTTACAGTGTATCGTCGACGCCACTTAAGTGCATAACGGATAAGTGCATAATTCACTTATGTGCATAGAAGCCAGCCGGTTCCGTTTTTAATATAGGGTATTTGAATTGGAAGACAACTCCGGATATGTGCATATCGCATACGTCCACAATTCGGTTATGTGCATAGCCGACTGTAGGGTCCCATGTAGCAATAGCTAATAGAGTTTTGTTGCATTCATATTAGTGTGGTTAACAGGTTAAATAGGTGGGTTAACAATAAAGACGCTCTTTACGATTTACTAGCTAGTTCGACATATTGGAGTGAGACGGTCAAAATAATAGTGATATAGTTTGCGTTTTGTTACACTGACCGATTGACATGATTAACTCATTGGTTGAGGAATATTAGCACGTTAAATAATCATGCATAATTGACTGTTTCAGTCCCTAAACAGTACGACTTACTGGCTGTTTAAATAGAATAAGTTGAGTGCAAGGTCATTACTAACCAATACTCCCTACGGTCCAGCCTCCGCCGTGGTAGAAAACTATTGCAGGTAAAGTTTCATTCAGGGCGTCTGAAGGTCTGTAAACTCTAACGGGAATTCCATCGAAAATCGTATCACTGCTCTGTAAATAGCAGACAGAATCAGAAATTACTAGGACAAAGCTTTAGGCCTAGGTGCATGACAAGATAACAAAATTTCCAAACATATTTTAACTGAAATGTATGGGCCAAATATTGTGTAAGTTTTTTCGTGTTTGTGTTAGTGTTGGTAGGCCGACATCTGCTCGAATCTGAATGCTGCAGGTTGCACTCTATAATATCTTCTTAGCCTGTGGACTTCTATTCTAATAATGACAAGCTATTCGTTAGATTGAGATAATTGTAATCATCGATGACAATGTGGTCGTTGAATTCAAAGCTCAAACTGTTCTATTTCAGTGACAGGTAACAATGTAATGTAATATAAATCTTCGAAAATTTCTCAGCGCCCACAAAAGTCACGTTAGGAGACCAGCTTATTCACCGGCGCTATATCAAATCAAGTACGCAATAGCCAAACTCCTCTGTTCCGGTGCAAGGTCAAAATCCGGTGAAGTCAAGCCGAGGAGACAGCATGGTGCCATGGGCGCCCGCACATAGGGGCCAGAGGGGCACTTTGCCCCCTGGAAAATTGATACCTATTTTTTAACTACTATTCTCTGATGTTTAAATTTCTTCGCCCTGATGCACTAATTTAAAACAATATCGAAAGAAAATTTGTTTAGATATTGTTTAAATTTTACATTTAAAAACCTCTATGAAAAATACCCATGTTCTGAATTTCCTGCTTTGCATTTTTCAAGCTGTTGCTAAATAATTTTAAAATGACCATTGTGTTTTGCCCCTCTTGCAAAAATATCTGCAGGCGCCCATGTTTTAGTTTCAGTTACAGTAACTGACAAACATTTTTCAGTTATTATGCTATTTCAGTTACAGTTTCAGTTAATAGAAATAACCCTGGCTAAAAGTCCCTCAGCGTATCCACAAGTATTCCGAACAGTTACCATAAATATTTACGCAGCAACTCAATCCGATTTAACGTATTGTCGATTTACTTTAGTAAGAAAAACACGATGTTCCAGATTTGTTAAGCTGGCGCAGATACGAGGTCTTCCGCTATCGGTGCCAGAGTTGGAAAAGAGGTCAGTTACCACAAGCATATATACTGAGCGTGTTTTCTCAGTTTGTGGTGATTTCTGGGCACGAAAGCGGAACAGTGCAAGTATTAATCTGGAACATCGTGTTTTTCTTACTAAAGTAAATCGACAATACGTTAAATCGGATTGATTTGTTGCGTAAATATTTATGGTAACTGTCCAGAATACTTGTGGTCAGTGTGTTAGTCGTGACATCTGAAAATAATAACTGAAACTGTAACTTAAAAATAAAAAACTGTAACTGAAACTGAAAAATCTGATTGAAGTTAACTGTAACTAAAACTGTAACTGAAAAATAATAAATAAGGTAACTGTAACTGAAACTGTAACTGAAAAACCCATAACTGAAATAACACTGCTTTTAGCCAATGAAGTGACTTGAGAACAGGGGTTATGTGGTGGTGTTTGGGAGTTTGAGAGAAGACAGAAGTCCACTCATGAACATATTGGAATGACTTGAAGGCTAATAATTACCGTAGGTTAATATTGAATTTAAATGATCGCTTCCTTTTCCTTTCTTTCTCCTAACTTGAATAAATAATTATTTTTCCTCTTGCTATTTGTGGAATTCCGTTTTAATTTGTTATAGGCAGAAGGACACAAATCATTTATTTAAACGCTCGGAAAGGACTTAATCGTGAGTTTTCTGTGATCTGGCTCGATGCAACAAAAATAGAAATAAATGCAATTAAGCCAGTTAGTAAGTAACCTGTGGGCAGAGTTTTCTTGTTGCTAGACCGGATGATTAATTAACCGATCTCCCTTCCTCACTTTATCCATATTGGACTCAATTGCTTACACAATCCCACTATTATAGGCTATCTGGCGATTATCCTTTGTTGTCTACTATTTACATTTAAATTTGTAAATAAGCTATGGTTAATATAGTGTGTTTCATATACAAACACATTATAGCGTATACGTGATGAGGTAAATAAAGTCTTGAAACGCTGATCTATATTTGTGAAGTATAAATTCTAACTGAAATGAAACAAGCACGCGTGTTTGCATAGAAGCGTTTATAATTAAGCTTACAATACGCATCCGGACCATGAGGTCAGTGCAGCATTATCTTCTGATGACCTAAAAGCTTACTTGAACACCATTTATATTCGTTAGATCATCTGAAAACCCGTATTTCAGTCCACGATTAAGAAATCCTCTGTATATTTCCGCTTGGGTACCGCATCCAAGGTATGATCCAAC
Organism: Aporrectodea caliginosa; assembly: GCA_020284085.1. Lineage (NCBI taxonomy): Eukaryota > Metazoa > Annelida > Clitellata > Crassiclitellata > Lumbricidae > Aporrectodea > Aporrectodea caliginosa. Next base: position 407,054 of record JACEVL010000886.1, read on the forward strand.
ACGAGCCTGAAAGCAACAAAGAGCAGCTGAACATATCTGTTGCCAAGTCGAAGGAATCCAACGATTATTAGCTTTGAACCACCCCACCCCCCATTCCCATTTCAGGTGAAGATTTGAACCCCCGACTTCTAGGTTGACAGTCCAGCACGTTAGCCAATTTTGTATATATTATAGGCTAAACAGTCCATGAGGCATCAGTCTCCACATAGTCTCCACATATCTATTCTAATTGAGTAAGTTTCCATAACCCTTTCTTGTAAACTTATATCTACTAAAATCCTCTATGCGGAGTTCACACATATTATAGGCTATATATCTCGGATCCTATATCCCCATGTGAAACGGCGCGTAAATATAATATGGTTTCCATACCAAGATTTAAACTGATTTCCTCAGTACAATGCCCTAATAAGTTATTTGCAGAACCCGAAGACACAAAAGCAAACACAGGTCTATTAGACTTACCACGCAGAAAAACAATTTATTCATTGCCATCATGATGTGAAATTGTCTTCTCGATGACGCTGAGTATCCTGGAGGCAGAGGAGAATATCCCAAATAGGACACAACAGCCACGAGTATCGCCATGACGACAAGGACTCTCTTCAAACCCATCTTAAAATTATCAAAACAATTTAATTAGATTCTGTGCACCTTTAATGGAAAAAGCCTAAGTAAATGTAGGCCTATTGAACCAGCTTGTGCGAATTAATATCAAACCGCAAACAACTTTAGAACAGATCTGGTTTGACGGTTTTATCGTGAATTTACCTGTAGTCTATGCTATCTGACCCAGTTAGCTACGTTGGTTAGAGCGTACGCCCCATGCACCTCTGTTTTAGGCTTTATAATAATTATGTTATAGAGGGCGCGCGGGTCGCGGTTCGCCTCCCGATGGTGGTTTATTTCAGTGATTTAAATCTCGGCCTACAACGGTCCGTACACGGGGACCTTAAATGGCGTGGCGTTCACTTAAACTGGCGACCGTAGTGAAGGAGCAGAGTCAAGGCCACACGATCGATGTATTAAAACGAGTATATTTGCATTTACATTCACAAAGGGTGCACCAAGGCGTGAAACGATTGCCGCCATTTTCTTCTGACTGAACGCCATAGCACTTAGTTATGACGCTTTATCATCGTTGTATCTCTCCGTAGTTTGGACTACGATGCAAACGGCTACTTACATTTGGCCTAAATTAGTTCACCTTAACTCAACAACAGGCCTAGCAAAGGTGGTCTTGTAATGGCAGTTTTGTATTTACTGTTATGTAGCCAGCCAACCAAACTGTAACCAAGTAGGCCTAGATCTCGACCTACTCCAGCCAGCGTGATTGCTTCTCTGCCTGTTTATATGTCTGTATGTCTGCTTGCTTGTACGATTTCCTGCCTGCCTGATGATCACCCGACGCTCCACAAAAGTAGGCTACACATGAGGACATACATTGGCTAACATTCGCAAAAGCCCAATTATTGAAAGAGGATTTAGACCTGTGCATTTAGGCTACTATAATACCTATGTAGCAATATAATTATATCTATCTATCTATTATCTGTATAATTAAGAAGCACATCAACATTGAACAAGATCAAACGCTGTTATTATACATACGTCGTTGTTTATCGGTCGAAAAGTGCATAGAAAATATCGCTCACCTTACTATAGAACGCACCTACAGGTCGAGCTCCAGGATTTACAGAATAAGCTCAGGTAACCTAGGTCAGAGTCTTTTTAAAGAGACTAGGCTAAATATAGGTGACGTGTAAAAACCCATGCGTTTATGGGATTTCAATAACATCATATCTGTTCAAGCTGTGGCAGCGATTGGTGCGTAGCAGTCTAGGATTTATCTATATTGACCTTTATTAATTCGGTAGTTCATAAAACCATTCGGTGTGGAGTGCCGCAGGGATCTATATTGGGGCCGTTACTGTTCTTGATCTATATAAATGACTTACCTCAGATTGCTGATAAAACTGATTTCATACTATTTGCTGATGACAGCAATGTCTTTTTTACTGATAAATCAATAGATGTATTGCAGCAGAAAGTAAATAAGGAACTTGAAGTAATATCAAACTGGTTTAAAGCCAATAAACTTTCACTCAATCTGGACAAGACATGTTATATACTGTTCCGTGGTCACCGTAAACCAGCTCCCCAACAAGCAATGGAAATTATGATAGATAACAGGGAAATAGTGCAAACTGAATGCACCAAATTTCTTGGTGTTTATGTAGATTGGCATTTGCAATGGAATGAGCATATCACACATGTATCAAAGAAATTAGCAAAAAATATAAGTGTTCTATCACGAATTAATCATTATCTGACTAAACCTGTTCTCCGACAATTATACTACACACTGTTTTTTCCTTACTCATCATACTGTAATATCTGCTGGGGCTCAAACTACTCCTCTAGATTAAAACGCCTTGAGACTCTCCATAAACGTGCCATACGTGTGACTTGCTTACTGGGATGGTCCGATAGCACAAAATTAATATTTAAAGAGCACAATATTCTAAAATTGAATTATATTACAAAATATCAAATTGGACTATTCATGTACTGTTATCATTATAGGCTTCTTCCATCACTGTTTGATAAATATTTCCTTAAAGGTGTAGCTATCCATGGACATGATACTAGAGCATCCTGTAAATATCGAACCCCAGGGGCACGAACCAGGACTAAGCAGTTCTCAATTAAATGCTCAGGTCCACCACTTTGGGATTCTCTTCCTCCAAATTTAATAAATATATTACACATGGCTCAATTTAAAGCTCAACTGAAACATTATCTGTTGAACACATAAAATGAATATGACTCGATAGATTGTACCTGTAGTTAAGATTGTTTAAGATGTACAACTGCATGTGAACATTATAATCTGTTTTGTTTTTGATTTGTTTGTTTGTTTTAAATCTTGTACTGCAATGGGTTTTTTCACGTTTTTTTTATTTAGTTGTTTGGCTATGATTTAGCCCTAACAGTGTTATTTAAGTTGAATTTTCTATAAGTATATGATCATAAAAATCGTCTTGCCATCAGTAAATGTAATGTGGAAAAGGGGCAGCCCTGCAATAGCGGATTATTTTATCCTTTAGGGCTGTCCTGTTGACGGCATCAGCAGATTAACTTTTTAAAATGACTGATTGTTAATTAATTGTGCTGTTGTTGATTCAATAAACGGCTGATTGATTGATTGATTGATAGTTCTCTTTGACAGCGCGATCCATTCAAGCCGAAAGAGGTAAAACAGGAAGAGGAGATAGGACCAGGCCTATATGGTAGCTTCTGTCTAACGATGCTGCAACACAAACAGTTCGATTAGCGTCGCCCTATACTCCTCTGAAAAGAAAATCCTTTAAAAGATGTTAAGCACTCTATGGAACTAAATTAAATTTTAAATCTCGTGAAAATACTGAAGGGATGAATGTTGTCAATGTAAGGACAGTAAACGCATATTAGTGACCTACTTGCAACAACAGACAGGCACGGTGCCGGCTGGCCAATTTGTTAAAACGCTTGGCCTATAACGCGGAGAGTACGGGTTCGATCCTCCACTCAGGCGGTTAATTACTGTGTAGATATCCTGAGCAAGTCTTTCACAATTGCTCAGCGCCATCAATGTTCTGTCGTATGGTCGTGTTCACTTTCGAACTTTGGAAGGAGGGCAATATCAAGCACAGTTGTATTGCATTGCATAACATTAAGCTTAGAGGAAGTGACTTTCGATGATCCTCTGGTAGTTGGAAGTGCAGGCTACCTCTGACTTCAGTTAATGATCCACATAGCAGTCCCTGGAGTCAGTCGCTAAGGAACTACCGACTGACGTAATGAGTCATCGACTGACTTAATAACTTCTAAGTCGTCTAAGTGTCTAAATCACATGCTATTCAACTAACTAAATGGATCAGACTTGTCGACTGGCTTACCGACCTGCTATCGACTTCTTAGTTGATCCGGTAGCCTACGTCTAGTAAACACCCAATAATGTAATGCACTTTACCGCCTACTGTAATGATAAACCGATGACTGTGAAATGATAATTATTGTGAATTTATGAAAGAAGGTGTCAGACGCATATGACTTTTTTTATAAAAAGAATAAAATGCACGAGTCCGAGGCTGCACTGCAGCAGACTACAGTTCTCCTTCAGCCTGCAATCCATTCCGCATTGACTACGGTAATTTAGTGGTTTCCAACGTTTTCAAAGCGAGGCACCCTTACTAAACGTCATTCAGTCAATGGCACATAACTGGATTTAATTAATTTTTATCCCAGCTAGTTCCTTATCTTGCCTTCCAGGCTCCAGCAACGTTCCTTGATTTGTCTACCATGGCACAGTGTAGCGACTATTTCTACACTACCGGGGTACGTACTTTATGTTTTAAAAATAGTGATAGTCTATGTGTCAGCATCCAGGGCTATTCAGTGGTTTTCACGTTTTGACTTATATTTTCGGCCATTCAGTCGCGGAGCATCATGTGCAGGTTCACGGCACCCTTGGATGAAGCGGCATCCAAGATGGGAAACATTGAATTTAATGATCAGCAGGAGTTGAGCAGTTTAACAAGTAAGACTGTTCAATACAAGTAACTCGATAAACGTAAAAACTAACAGTAACGAACCCAGTTTCAGTTGCACTTGCAGCTGGTTATATTATAAACATAGTTTATAACTGTCACGATTGATTGGTGTTACTCAACGAAGCAGGTACCAGGCAGGTAGATAGTAAGGAATACCGCAGACCGCAACTGGTCATTGTTACAATGACTGATTGTTAGACTGATTGTGAACTACCACCCAATGTGATTTCTCAAGTCTCAACTGATTGTGAACTACCACGCAACCTTCTTTCTAAAGTCTCAATAAACTTAAGTCTACACAAGTCGTAAAACACGAACTGAGTGAGACTAAATTTATTAACACATACAATAATCTCTATATACATAAAAACATTCGTATACATTCCGATTGGTTCTACTAAACTAGTCTAAAATAATTATATCGTCTAGTAGAGTCTGATCTCGCGATAGCTACACATAATTTGCATAAACATACTATAAACAAAGCACCACTGCAAGTACATAGCAAGGTGCATATGACACTGATTATTGAACTGTGATTTGCACCTTATAAGCAGTTGTTGCTTCTATTATGCTGCTGATGTCTTCGTCAAAATCGAAACTCGGAGACTGTAACGGGTCCCCTGCCTCTATAGGGGGAGCTTAGAGTTGGATCTTACTCACGTTACTTTATTATCTCTCTATGGCGGAGATAGCAATGCATGTAAGGCCTATTATAGTAGAGTTCAATGAAGACAGTCTTGAGTTTTGAATATTAATTAGTTCAAAAAATGTCTGATTTAAATACACAATTATATTATAATGTTAATGCTATATTCACCTATTCTAGAAAGACTAGTTAATTATTAGTTCATAGGCTACAATCCTTACTTAGAACCAGCATCATTGACTATTTAAATTTATGTTTTATAAGGCCCTAAGCTAACCTCCCCAAACCACTCTTTGTGATGAAATGTTATATTCACTTGAACTGGTGCTCGTCGTACAGTTAGGGTAGAGCGTCATCAATCTCCCTCTCGGTTGACTTGGCTTTCTTCAGGCTGACGAAGTTCTTTTCGATGGTTCTTCTTGTTGTGGCCATTCTGCTCGAAGTGAAGTGATTCTTCTTGTTGAATTCAGCGCTACTTCCAGCTTATCTTCTAGTTAGATCTTGATGATGATTGCGTGGCGAATCAAACACCAAAAGTCAGAGTTCGTATAATTCGCAAACGAAACGTTCTACGTTGGAATTATAATCGCACTGTTGATACGATACTGACGTTAACTATCAATCCCAGTCGATCGCAAGTTGAAACGATGTGACTTTCGATAGTCCTCTGAAGTTTACAACGTTCGCTACTCAACGAAGTGTGTCAGCGGACACCTCCTAACATTACTACCTCTACTGATCGTCTTTCGATCAACAAATTACCAAAACTTGTTGTCCGATCAGGAGTTTGTTTGTTAAACTGCCTCGTACGACTACCGAAGCCTCCGCAGTCAACAACAACACTGACTTGATTCTGCATTCCGGGCGTGAAGGCGCCAAACCGCGGTTCATTTGGCAGACGACAATTCTCAACCAATCGCGTCTTGACAGCATCGTTACGGATTAACCCAGCACCACCGTTTATCCCCGAAGCCTAGCTAAATATTATTATTATCGCTGGTTCTGACGCTGGTTCAATTAATTAAATGAATAATTAATCCTATACACTACAACATCCTAACAATTACTGCAGCCTTACTCCTTAACTGTACATACATATATATAAGAGCATATATCTACAGCACTTAGTTATATGATTTGTGTGGGGTCTCAAGGACATTCGCTACAGAGACCGCAATTGAAACTTGATGCAGAACGTTAAGCGAAAGAAGTCGATATCAGCGACAAGATACTAACAGGCCCAAGTGCAATTTTCCGACTGAGTTTTCAAATTTATGTACCATGCACTTAGGCTTACTGCTTTGTCTTGCACACATCAGAGTCTAGTGAAAGAATGCAAAATATCAAAACAGCTATCTGCATCAATCTTCTAGCAAATAGCCATGTTACTAAGATACTCTATATCTCTTTCAACTGTTGAAGTAGAAGATTACAGCTGTTAGGAAACAGCCTTCAGATATCCTATTAACAACTAAATAATTATGTAAAGGGTATACTTATGACTATGCATTGTAGTTCTTTATCTTAAGGTAAGTGAATTCAATGTTTAATAAATTTAGCTCATTTTTTAATGCTGGTGTTTATAGTATTTTAATATAGCTTAGTAGAGATTTCTAGCAGCATGGTTTCAGTAGACCGTCTCTCATCTAAAGTTGTTTAAGTTTGGAGCTTAAGAAGTATTAATCAGTAAGCTTATATGTTTAATGCTGATGCAACTCGTAACTTTATCAGGCTAATTTGGAATCTATGTTAAAAGATTTTCGATGAGCTTTTTGCAGAAATAGCCTACTAAGTTAATTGAAATTTCATTCAATTCATTCAATGTTACTTTAACAGTGCTAATTATGGTGTCGATACGGGCCCTCATTAAAGGGTGCTGCAGCATCAGGACTCGCAGTTTTGAGGGGCCCACATTTTTTTAAAATTATGTGCGCGGTGGACCGGTGGTAGTCAGAGGGGGCCTTGGGAAGGTAATCACTGCACCTGGGCCCGCGCTACCCTTAATGCGGCCCTGTGTCGATGATAATTAAGTCATCAGAATTCTTTAAATTAATTCACCTATGATATTGAATAACGATCACCAAATAAAACTGAAAACATAATTTAATCCAATTGTATAAATATATTCGCGTTCTGCTTTTAAGACTGCATCAATTAACTCCGACTGTCTTAACTATGCCTACAAATGTTTGACGATGTTGAGCCCCATACAGGCGTACACTTAAACGGTGGGCTTCTGCAGCAGACTGCGGAATGTGACTTTTTATAGTTATTGTACTCTAAAGCTTTTGCATTAGCTCATAGATTTTCTGCGATGAACTTTGTAATTTTTGCAAACATCGGATCAGCCTCTGGAAACATACCGACGTAATTCATTACTCCGTGAAACCCGTTTTCAGCGTTGTAGATTGTGACTCTGTTTTTTGCTTCTTTAAGTCTACTGGCGTAGAGCCAACCCTCGTCTCGAATAGGGTCGTAGTTGGCCGTAAAAATATAAGCATCCGGAAGATTTTCCAGGTTATCAGCAGTAAGAGGTGAGTAATACGGATTAAGCATCTTTCCTTTAATCTTATTCCACACCTTTTCGTCTCCATCCGGGAAATCTGGTTTCACATACCCGGAAAGAAACTCTTTGGGAAGCTTTTCCAGGTTCATATAGGTCTTTTCGATCGTCTGCCGGAAGCTCTTGGTCACGTGTCGATTGTGCAAGTAAGCGTCGTAGTGATCATCGTTACCGTCGATGTACATGCCCGTGAAGAAGGCTATCATGGCTCTGGTGAGAAGAGGATCAGCCCTGTTCTGCTGATGTGAAGGCATTTCAAAGTCTAGGCCCTGAACGGCCGGGTAGATGAGGACCTGGAGTTTGATGCGAATGGGGAAGTTCTCATCGCGGAGTCTCAATGATACGGCAGCTGCCAAATTCCCGCCAGCGCTGTCACCTGTAATAATAGACCTGCCGTAGTATGCCATTGCTGCAGTAAACTTATATTCAATCAATCAGTCAATCAAATCAAATCAATTTATTGTTCCCAGAAACAAAACAATCTGAGTAACATGAAACTACAGTAAATAAAATTTCACAAACATAGTGCAGATTATTACAGACAGTGTCGGCGCCAGGATTTCAGGTTTCGGGGGAAGCTAAAGCTCAAAAAACCTTCCCTTTTGTCCCCTCCTCGCTGTGATTTGCAGATTTCCCACTTTGAGGGAGGCTGAGCCGCAGTTAGGGGGCTAAGCATAAGCAAGCCCCCCCTGGCGCCGCCACTTATTACAGAAGTTTATCTATGAAGAGATGGTATGAGGGAGCAAAGGGCACACCCGAAGGGACAACTCCCGCTGAATAGGGACCTAATTGCATTAACTGTCTAGCAAAACTTACAAGTTATTTTCGAGAACTAAATGGACGGCAGGGAAATTCCATCCCTATCAACTAAATCAAGAAGATGAAACAAAAACAGAAAGAACCAAAAATCAAATGCTAACAAAACTAAGCACCAGGCAGTAACTTTAAATTGGATAACGGGCAATCAATAGAATGAGATATAGCACTAAGAGCTACATAATAATACTCATTGCGTGTGTACGGATCAAGTGTTTAAAATGAACGAGGCTCTTAGCCTCACGAATGACCAAAGGAAGGTTATTCCAAACGAGAGGACTTTGGTATTTGATTGAGAACTTACGTGAGTTGGTTCTTGCGAAGATGCATTAGTATTCTCTATTGCTTCTAGTGTCATTGATAGGCATAATTGGGATAAAATAGGAAAGAAAAGCAGGAGCAGGAGCAGGAGCAGGAGCAGTTTCGGCAGGAGGACTAAACAGAATTGAATTTAAATTTTAAACAGAAACGGATATTTAATGATACAATTAATTTTGAGAAAGTTGGATATAATGGCGATGAAAAGATATTAAAGACGATATTAGAGAGACAGTGTGAAAGCTAGAGAGAGTGAGATAGAATGAAAGAGCTTGGTTTTAGCGGGAGAGAGAGACCATAGTGCATGAGACAATTAAAGAGATGAGACAAATCAAGACACATAATAAAGATATAAGCAAGATCTTAACAGAAGATCTTAAACGGAAATAGGCCTATATAACTATTCTATAAAGAAGAGCCGGTTACAACGAAAACAAAATAGATGTGAGCAGTAAGCCTACTGTTTAATGAAGTGCTGTCCATGTGATAATTTAGAAACTGTGAAACAGTCCAAAAACAAAGAGCATTGAGTCATGTTGTTTGCGCAGTTGCAAGGTGCATGAATGTAGGGAATGTAGGCCAACATATTTTGTGCGTTCCGAAACACAGTTCTCGTTTTTGAAGTATTCTCCCATTTGGCTCGAACTTTGTCATTTCTCAGACAATTTTGAGACTTGTGTGGTTCTTTCAACGTTTATTAGTGAGTAAAAACGAAGCCTTGAAAACGCGCCAAATGCATGGATTTATCGTTTGTGCTCATATTGATTGGTCTCAGTCAACAGGCGTAATTCTGCTTTAGTTTTGGCAATTACTACCCAATTAAAATAATTGTGTTCAAAGAAATTATTTCACATAAACAGAAACTTTCATTACAATAAATTAAAAGTTTTCACACCATTACACAATATTTAATTGCTTATGAGCCACAAAATCAAACAGTCCTCTGGACTGCTAATAGCTACCTCACAAAAGCGGAGGTAGACAAGCTAACACACATACAGTTACAGAAATGTAATAAAAGTGCGCATGGAAAATAACGCATAAAATATTTCCTACCAGATACGGCAACTCGCTTTGGATCTACGTTGAGATCTGCAGCATTCTTCAGAAAGTACTTGGTTGCAGTGGTACAGTCGTCTATGGCGGCTGGAAAAGGAAATTCTGGAGCCATCCGATATCTGAAACAGTTCAACTTCAAACAATCACCAATGCAATTCAGGCTTTCTCTGTGAGTTCAAATCTTAAGGGTTTATTCACTGCAATAGACCAATAGCAGTGCGAATACGTTCTCAAACTAATAAGCCTACCTGTATGTGTTAACTTGATAAACCACGAAAAGACTTCTTTAGCAATAAATAAAGGCATTCTTGCACTTACTATCCCGACAGAAGTATGTATCTGAGTTTTTTGCATCTCGCTCATTGTTTGTAGTCTTTAAAGAACTAAGTTTTTGCTTGAAAGTAAGATATGGCTATAGTGAGTTGGAATAAAAAATTTCATTTTGAAAATACTGTGAAAGGAACGGGTAATGACTACAACCAGGATGATCTTACCAACGTCGTGCTTAAGGTTGGGTCCTCGTAAACAAGGCTCCCGTGGTCTATCAGAGGGCTAAGTCAAGTTGGTACGTTTTTAAATGTTATCCAGCAAACGAAAACCAGAGCAGCGGGTACGAGTGCTTGCCCTTCGTGGCCAATCTGCAGGTTCAGCTAGTCTATACCTCATTCGTCGGTTGATCGGTTTCTGCTCTTTCTTCGGCAGGCCTATACCGCTACGCAGGAGCGTAGCCAGACTTATATTGCAACTTCACAGACCATTGGCAAAATTCTGGTCATTGGGGTCATTAGTCAATGGAAGTTCCAGTATATAAAGAAAGCAAGAGGAGGCAACTGCTCGTGCCTCCAAGTAGCTACGCCTATGCCGCTACGTTGACGTTGCGTTCTTATATAGGCCGCTGAAGTGACAGGAGACAAGCAGACAGGGAACAGGTCGCAAGAAGATAGAAGCCAGGTCACCTAGTACAGGAGACAAGGATGCAGGTCATCGAAATGTTACCGAGTACAAGAGGCAAGGAGAGAGGTCATCTAGAGGTCACCTACTACCGGAGTGCAGGTGGTTGCGTGTGTTGGCAGGCCTCGTCTTCTATCCTGGAATTGTGTACCTCTTCTTCGACGATACGTAGTTTCTGGATGGGAATCCTTCGGTTGGGCTCTGTGTGTGTCTCTGCGGGAGCTTGCCAGTTTTTACCATTCTAGTTTACTGAGTACTGTCTGTTCGCTTCCTATTGATTAATTTTCCTTCTGAGTGATTTTAATATCATTTAGGCTGGGGCAGACTCTGAAACAATGATTGGTAGTCGTTCGACTTTTGGTCTCCGGTCGGATCCTTCACTAACTTCCCATAACAGTGAAGCAAATTGTATATCCCGATGCAGTTGACGATAACGCCGAATAGATGACCGACTAATGGTGTATTTTCCCATTTTCCTTTAAGTTTGAATATAATCTGAACTGCTTGACAGTTACTGATCAAGCACTGAGAGTAATGAAGGTGTGATGAAATATTCCCTATCAGTTTGGCTACTGATGGTAGGACTCCGCCAACTGTTCCTACAAAGTCAGAGTCAGCTAAGTCTTCTGCACTCTATAGAAGACGACTTACAGGATTCCTTAGTAATAACTTGATTCTAACTGGCCGTCTCTGCATCTTGTTCTTCCTCCCTCTATCACAGAGCCACACGTTTCCTTATAGGAAGTTAAAAGCAAGTAAAAAGTTAAGGGTAAGTGCTAAAGTATACAGTCAAAAGCAAGCATAATAGCCTACAGTACATTAGGGTGAGTGAAAACTTACATGGGAAAAATATTTTGTTCCACTTGACTATATAAAAACCGTGGGTTGAAAAATGAAGCCCTTCTTTGCCCCTCTTACACTTGGAAATAACCTAGGCCTACTGATTGCTGAAACGTTAATCGTCTTTGTATGCATTGATTGCTTGACATGCATTGCATTTTGTTAACGTTTTTTCGTGTGGTTTAGAGTTTGAAGCTATGCGAATGGAAGTAGGCCTATTGCCTTTCGTAGTAATTGAGTCCACCCACTAGGATCCTTCCATCTACAGTTCAAATCGCTAGCCTAATTTCGAGACATCGTTGACCCAGTACAGCACACTAATGATGATTAATTAAAATGAATTTGCATGGTGCTGTTGAACTTGTTAAGTTATTTAAGATTCATGACGTAAAGCAAGATTCCTTACTCGACCGACACGACAACAGTTCTGGTTTCCTTGCACAAGCGCTTCGCTATTGATTCAACGCTTTCTAAAAAGTCAATAAAACATTTAAATTTAACATTATTAATAATATTTTCGTTTATTCAAACAATCCGGTTGACAAACCGCAAGTTACAGTGTACAATTATGCAATTGAAACAATTCACAAGAACACAAATGACAGAAGACATAAATCTTAACTACTAACAGAACAGACAACCTGCAATACACGGCGCTAATAGCAGCCTACAAAGCAAATCCGTTTAGCGAATGGCTATTGTTTGTCTTCTTTTGAATTAGGCATAAACCATTTGGCCTCGGTTTTTGCCATTTTACTTTGTCTTTTTGTTTTATTAACTGCTGTAGCCTATCTGACATATACAGCAATTTTTCTGTCCATATGACGGTAACTGTTTACAGTGTAGCTGTGACTAATCAAATATGATTTATAACCTTATTAAGCGAGACATTACAATGGGTCATTGTTAAGTTTCAACGTACCATGCAGTGAATGGGTTAGTCTTCGGATTTCCTGTTAGTATAGCCTAATTTAGTTGTTCTTCTGAGAAACTGATCAAATGTAATGTTGACTTGTTGATTACTCTGCAATTCAAAAATGATGCAGATTCGACAAGGTAAGTAAATTCCAATATGGTACTAGATGTGTAATTTGGTTGCTAGCATTGGTTGCATAAAATAAGTTCAGTCCATGGTCATTACTAACCAATACTTCCTATGGTCCAGCCTCCGCCGTGGTAGTAAACTATTGCAGGTAAAGTTTCATTCAAAGCGTCTGAAGGTTCGTAAATTCTAACGGGAATTCCATCGAAATACGTATCACTACTCTGCAAATTACAGACAGAATCAGAAATTAGGCCTACTAGGAAAGACAAAGATTTAGGTGCATGATAAGATAACAAAATTTCCAAACATATTTTAACTGAAATGTAGGCCTATGGGCCAAATATTTTGTCAGTTTTTTCGTGTTTGTGTTAGTGTTGGTAGGCCAACATTTTCTCGAATCTGAATGCTGTAGGCTATGTTGCTCTTTATAAATCTTCTTAGCCTATAGGCTTCTAATCTATGATCTGGCTCGTTGCAACAAAGATAGAAGTAAATGCAAGCCAGTTAGGAACCTTTTGGCAGAGTTTTCTGTGGCTAAACCGGATGATTGATTAACCGATCTCCCTTCCTCACTTTATCCATATTGGACTCAATTGCTTACACAATCCCACTATTATAGGCTATCTGGCGATTATCCTTTGTTGTCTACTATTTACATTTAAATTTGTAAATAAGCTATGGTTAATATAGTGTGTTTCATATACAAACACATTATAGCGTATACGTGATGAGGTAAATAAAGTCTTGAAACGCTGATCTATATTTGTGAAGTATAAATTCTAACTGAAATGAAACAAGCACGCGTGTTTGCATAAAAGCGTTTATAATTAAGCTTACAATACGCATCCGGACCATGGGGTCACTGCAGCATTATCTTCTGATGAGCTAAAAAAAAAGCTTACCTGAACTCCATCTATATTCCTTAGATCATCTGGAAACCCGTATTTCATTCCACGATTAAGAAATCCTCTGTATATTTCCGCTTGGGTACCGCATCCAAGGTATGATCCAACACGAGCCTGAAAGCAGCAAAGAGCAGCTGAACATCTCTGTTGCCGAGTCGAAGGAATCCAACGAATATTATTAGCTTTGAAGCACCCCACCCCCACCCCCATTTCAGGCGAAGATTTGAACCCCCGACTTCTAGGTTGACAGTCCAGCACGTTAGCCAATTTTGTATATATAATAGGCTAAACAGTCCATGAGGCATCAGTCTCCACATAGTCTCCACATATCTATTCTAATTGAGTAAGTTTCCATAACCCTTTCTTGTAAACTTATATCTACTAAAATCCTCTATGCGGAGTTCACACATATTATAGGCTATATATCTCGGATCCCTATATCCCCATGTGAAACGGCGCGTAAATATAATATGGTTTCCATACCGAGATTTAAACTGATTTCCTCAGTAGCCTACAATGCCCTAATAAGTTTTTTGCAGAACCCGAAGACACAAAAGCAAACACAGGTCTATTAGACTTACCACGCAGAAAAACAATCTATTCATTGCCATCATGATGTGAAATTGTCTTCTCGATGACGCTGAGTAGCCTGGAGGCAGAGGAGAATATCCCAAATAGGACACAACAGCCACGAGTATCGCACAGACGACAAGGACTCTCTTCAAACCCATCTTAAAATTATAAAAACAATTTAATTAAATTCGGGGCACCGTTATTGGAAAACGCCGAAACAAATGTAGACCTATTAAAGAACAGATCTGGTTTGCCTGTTTTATCGTAAATCTACCTGTATACAAAATACCATTTAGCTACATTGGTTAGAGCATGCGCTTCGTGCACCTCTGTATTAGAGAGCGTGGTGGTCGTAAATTTATCTGTAATGGCCTAGAAAGCACCTGGCCCAGTTAGCTACTTTGGTTAGAACGTATACGCCTCATGCACCTCTGTATTAGGCAATAAACTGTAAATAGAGCGTGTGTGGGTCGCGGTTCGCATCCCGATAAATAAATTTAAATCTCGGGCTAGAACAGACCGTAGCCTACTGTAGGTACACGGGGACTTTAAATGGCGTGGCGTCCATTTAAACTTGCGACCGTAGTGAAGGAGCAGAGTCAAGGCCACACGGTCGCTGTATTAAAACGAGTATATTTGCATTTAGATTCACAAAAGGTGCACCAAAGCGTGAAATGACTGCCGTAATTTTCTTCTGACTGAACGCCATAGCACTTAGTTATGACGCTTTCTCATAGTTGTTTCTCTCCGCAGTTTTGACTACGATGTAAACGGCTACATTTGGCCTAAATTAGTTAACCCTAACTCAACAACAGGCCTAGCAAATGTAGTCTTATCCACGAATAATGGCAGTTTTGTGTTTATTGTTATGTAACCAGCCAAGCAAACTGTTACCAAGTAGGCCTAGATCTCGACCTACTCCAGCCAGCGTGATTGCTTCACTGCCTCTCTGCATGTCTGCCTGTCTACCTGTATGTCTGCTTGGCAGTGCTTGCTTGTATGTCTTAAATCCCTGCCTGCCTGATGATGAGCCGACGCCTCACAAAAGTAGTCTAGACATGAGGACATTATACATTGGCTAGCATTCCCAAAAGTCCGATTATTGAAACAGGATTTAGACCTGTGCATTTAGGCTACTATAATACCTATGTAGCAATATAATTATATCTATCCCTATATAGGGCCTAATATAGAAGCACATCAACACTGAACAAGATGAAACGCTACTATGATACATACGTCGTTGTTTATCTGTCGAAAATTGTATAGAAAATATCGCTCGCTTCACTATCTATAGAACGCACCTATAGGTCGACATCTAGGATTTACAGAATAGGTTCAGGTAACTTAGATCAGAGTCTGTTTTAAGAGACTAGGCTAAATATAGGTGATGTGTAAAAACCCATGCGTTTATGGTATTTCAATAACATCATATCTGTTCAAGATTGGTGCGTAGAGGTGTAGGATTTATCTATATTGACCTCCATGAATTCTGTAGTTCTCTTTCACAGCGCGATCCATTCAAGCCGAAAGAGGTAAAACAACAAAAGGAGGTAGACCTAGGCCTATGATTTATGGTAGCTTCTGTCTAACGATGCTGCATAGTAAAGAGTTTGATTAGCGTCGTCCTACTCCTCTACAACAAAACTCTTTAAGGCATGTGAAGTAAAACGGTAAAGTCCAGGTAAATGTATTGAACCAGCAATACAGCTTGTATTGTGCGAATTAATATTAAATCGTTCAAACAACCTTAGAACAGATCTGGTTTTACTGTTTTATCGTAAATTTACCTGTATACAAAGTATATGGCCCATTTAGCTACACTGGTTACAGCGTACCCCCCATGCACCTCTGTATTAAAGGGTATCTGGCCAATAACCCTCCTGGCCAATAACTCCCGGCCAATAACCCTCGGCCAATAACCCAGGTCAATAACCCCCGGCCATTAGGCCTACAGAGTTATACCCGCTGCTGACAGTTTGGCCCGTAAAACATTTGTTATTAGGATGCTTTACTCTTAACCAAAACATTATTGTACAT
This sequence comes from Aporrectodea caliginosa, assembly GCA_020284085.1. Taxonomy (NCBI): domain Eukaryota; kingdom Metazoa; phylum Annelida; class Clitellata; order Crassiclitellata; family Lumbricidae; genus Aporrectodea; species Aporrectodea caliginosa. Next base: position 423,408 of record JACEVL010000886.1, read on the forward strand.
CGCGTAGTTTGAAATACACTAGAAATTAAAATGTAACATTTGAGATCATAGCCCATTGTAGAATGTAAACCAAAATGCGGTTAGCAATTGGTACAATAAAGGATATACTTATACTTACTTAATTATTGTCCAGAAGTTATTACCCAGAGCCTCCCGGAGCTGGCTTATTTCAGAGATTTTAATCTCAGGCTGGAACGGTTCGTACACGGGGACCTTACATGACGTGATACCCATTCAAACGGGCGGCCGTATTGAAGGATAAGGGTCGAGGCCACACCGTCATGTTAAAACGAGTATGCCTATGTTTGCGTTTACATTTACAAAGGGGGCACCAAGTGTCATGAAGCGATTGTTGCCATTTTCTTGTGATCGAACGCCATTATTCAATTCAATTCAATTCAATTTATTTTCCTGTAACCGACAACATATTTAACAATTATGGCAGTGTACATTCAATGACGTTCCGGTTACCATGCAAGTGGAGGACCCTGAAGGGATGGACGATCCCGCTAAATAGGGCCACCCAGGTAATGAAATAAAAAGTTCAGATAACACATGACAGCAAGCTTACTTTCGGAGACAGGAATTAAACAAAAAATTAGGATAACTTAACTAATAGAACTTAACTAAACACCCATAACAGTAAATAGCATTCATTCAAATGTCTAGAACTCTAGATGTATCAGATAGTGGCGTAATTTATTCTTAAATATTTGTAAAGCAGTCAATTGTCGGATCCATAGGGGAATATTGTTCCAAACCTTAGCCCCAGCGAATCTAATGGAAAACAGTCGAGTATTTGTGTGGGCAAAGGGCTGTCGATACAACTTGGAGCTTCTAGTAGGATAGGAATAATTTCAGAGGTGAGGAAGAGTTATGGTATATAGCTGGTAATAGATTGTGCTCGTACCGATACATGAATTCGCCTACCTGCGCTATCCTAATTTTTTCAACAGTTCACAGTTTGAATTCAAGAAACGACTTATTGGTATGAGATCCGTAGTGAGTGCCAGCAATGAATCGGACAGCTCGCTTTTGGAGAATGGTCAGCCTTTGCAGGTTTGACTTGTACATAAGCAATAGGCCTAATATGCAGTTAAATTAGTAGGCTTTGTAGGCTGCTATTAGCGCCGTGTATTGCAGGCTGTCTGTTTTGTTAGTAGTTAAGATTTAAATTGCATAACATGTAAATGTACATTGTACAGCGCAGTGCGTTTGTCAGGCGCTTAATGAAGAAAAGATTATTATTATTATTATTATTATTATTATTATTATTATTATACAACAATATTTATTCTCTCAATCAATCAACATCAATACATCAATAGACAAGCTGTCGTCTGAAATTAACGTCATAAATGCCGTTTGTGTCACATCTCCCTTAGGTCTGGCTCCGCTAAAGTGCCGCGGAAAGCCACCGAGTTGAACCGCTGGACAGTTATAGAGAGACGCTGCAGCAAGAAGCAGGTTTCTCTGGTGTCTCCTGTGGACAGCGTCAGACTACGACCTAGATCTGATATAAAGTTTTGGCCAGTGGTGTTAATTGGACCTAAGGTCTCGAGAGCAAGAGGCACGAAAAAGTGCGTGTTCAAAAGTGCATTGTACTTGGTCATTTTCCTGTCCGTGGCGATCTCGGCTGCCGCGCCCGCCGACGCTGCCGTGGCCTGGATGTATGATGGTGCAAGGGTATCTACAACTATTATCTATTATTATTATTATTATTATTATTATTATTATTATTATTATTATTATTATTATTATTATTATTATTATTATTATTATTATTGTGTAGTGTCATTCAGCGGAGTTCAGAGATCGGTGGCAGTGTCCCGGAGAGGCAGATGGCGTTCCCCCGTTGAAGAGCCACTGAGATCCACTGAGATATTATTATTATTATTATTATTATTATTATTATTATTATTATTATTATTATTATTATTATTATTATTATTATAAATGGCTACGTTTGGCCTAAATTAGTTAACCTTAACTCAGCAGTAGGCCTAATATGCAGCCATGCTTTAGCAAAGTTAGTCTTATCCACCATTAATGGCAGTTTTGTATTTACTCTTATGTAGCCAGCCAACCAAACTGTTACTAAGTAGGCCTAGACCTACTTCTGGGCGTGACTGCTTCCCTGAATGTTTATCTGTCTAACTGTCTGCCTTCCTGCACGTCTGATGATTCGCCGATGCGCCACAGAAATACACGTAGGCCTAAGGACATGCATTGGCTAACATTCGCAAAAGCCCAATTGTTCAAGCAGGATTTAGGCCTGTGCATTGATTATAGGGCCTACAAGTATTGTCGTAAAATATCTATCCTTCACCCTGTAATATTAAGAAGCACATCAACCCTGAAGTCCTGAACAAGATCAAACACTACCTTTGTCGGAAATAGTAAAAATCTCTCTCGATTCACAAGAAGGTACCTATAGGTCTATATAGGTCTATATATATATATAGATCTAGGATAGTAGGATTTACAGAAACTACTCAGGTAACCTAGGCCAGTCTTTTTTCAGTGACCAGGCTAAATATAGGTGATGTTTAAAAACCCATGCTTCTATGGGATTTCATTTTCAATAACATCATGATCTGTTCTAGCTGCATTTGGCAGCGATAAGTGCGTAGCAGTCTAAGATTTATCGATATAAACCTCCATTAATTCTGTAGTTCTCCGCACAGTGCGAGCCATTCAAGCCGAAAAAGTATAACAGCTGGAGGAGGTATAGCAGTTTCTGTTTAACTAAGCTGCATCATATCGAGTTTGATTAGCGTCGCCCTACTCCTCTAAAAAGAACATCCCTTAAAAGGATATCAAGTAGGCCTACTTTATAGAACTAAATTAATTTTTTAAAATTTGAAAATGCTGACGGGCAGACGGGGTGAATGTTTTTAATATAGGAACAGTAAACACACATTAGTTTACTAGCAACACCAGACAGGCACAGTAGACGATTTGTTAGAACGCTTGGCCTGTAACGCGGAGAGTACGGGTTCGAGCCTCCGCTCAGGCGGTTAATTACTGTGTAGAGCAGCTTTGACTCACAGTTGCTTAGCGCCATCGATGTTCAGTCGTATGGTCGTGTTCACTGCTGAACTTTGAAAGGAGGGCAATATCAAAATACAGTAAGTTTATTGCATTCTAAAACACCAGAGGAAAAGGCTTTCGGTGATCCTCTGATGGTAATTAAGTATACGCTACCTCTGACTTCAGTTAATAATCGAAATAGTAGTCCTCGGAGTAAGTCATTAAGGAATTACCGCCTGACTTAATGAGTTATTGGCTGACTTAACAACTTAGTCGACTAAGCCACATGCTTATCGACAAGTCGCTTAGATGGTTGTCAACTGGCTTTTCGACTTGCTATCGACTTTTGGGTGTTTCGGCTTGTCTCGTAGTTAGGCCTGGAATGTAGTTTACCGCCTACTGTGCTGGCAGACCAATGACTGTGAAATGTTAATGTTAATTTGCGAAGGAAGGTGACAGAGGCATGCATACTAGTGTTCATATAAGGAATAAAATACACGACTAAGCCTGAGGCTGCACTGCAGTGCTCGCTCAGCCTGCAGTCCATTCCGTATTCATTAATCCAGTGAATTAATGAATACGGAATTACGGAATTAATTAAGCAAAATATTTAGTGAACGAAGTTGCTAACAGTCGATGGCTTAGCTATTGGTTTAAGGGCTTAGCGGCGGCGGCGGGTGGCGCCGGTGTAGTAGGCTGAATAGACTCCTCCTTTTCAACACTCCGGAGTCTATTTATCCCAGGATTTATTGACTCGTGGAGTTAATTCTTACTAGGAATAATTGAACGGTGGAGTGTCTTGTTACTAAGTAAGTAAGTAAGTAAGTATATTCTTTATTCAACCAATTGCATATCCGCACTTTGGTGTACATACATTTATACAGAGTATAACATTCTTATTATAAACGATTTGCGTGAAAGATTGTCAGCTTGTGGAATAATACGGTCATGTAATCTCGGGCGCAGGGTGTAGGGGAGCGACTTTTTGGGGGGAAGTAGTCCATGGAGTACATGCCCCGGGTTTCCTAGGACCGCAGAGAAAAGGCGTGAGTCGGCAGTGTTGCAAAGATGCTCAAACGAAGGACTGTCCTCTGGCAGGTACCGCAGACGAGTCAGACGCCGCATCGCCGACTGAAGGCGGTTCTTTTACTTAAACAGTCCTATTGCAGAATAGGAAATTAGAATAAATTTATACTATGCCCTCATCTACCCCTACCTCATTTACTGCAACTTGATTTTGGCATCGACTTACGAATCAAGGCTGCATAAACTAGTTCTGTTACAGAAGAGGGCTGTTCGTATAATTGCGGGTATTCGAAAATGGGAGCACACTGGCCCATCCTTTAGCGAGCTCAAACTCTTGAAAATACACCAGATAAAAGATCTTCAAATTGGTGAATTCCTTTTTCGCCTTGAGCATGGCCTCCTCCCACCTGCATTTAAGGATTTCCTCCCACATGCCTCCGACATTCACACGCACTTCACTAGGAATTTAGCAGCATATCGTCCTGTCAAAGCTCATTCAAACACTCGACGGTTTACTATTAAATCATACGGCACTATAGTATGGAACGCTTTACCAATAGCAATCCGTTCCTCTAATACTCTGCAGGTTTTCAAAAAAAGATTACGTGCATTTCTTCTTTCCTCAATTTAAACGGCTATACCATCACTAGAAGTGCATATTACCGCGTTTATTTAAGGATTTAGTTAAGTTTATAGTTAAGATCGTGTTATAACTTGTTTCTGGATAATTCAACTCTTGTTGTCTCTAGTCACCTTCTGGTTCAGTTTCTGTTTTTTTGGCTAACTTGGAATTTTTTGTTTGTAATTTGCTATCTGGGTGACCCTCCTTAGCGGGATCTCCATCCCTTTTGGGCCTCCCTTTGTCGCCAATGCATTTTTGTTAATGTACATTCTCTGGCATAATTGTAATGTTTTGTTTTGGTTGCAATAAAACAAACTGATTGATTGATTGATTGATGAATAGACACTCCAGTGGAGTTGATTCTTCCTAGGACAAATTGAATGGGGAGTTAATTCTTCCTAGGACAAATTGACTGGGGAGTTAATTCTTCCTAGGACGTATTGACTGGGGAGTTAATTCTTCCTAGGACAAATTGACAGGGGGAGTTAATTCTTCCTAGGACATATTGACTGGGGAGTTAATTCTTCCTATGACGTATTGACTGGGGGGAGTTAATTCTTCCTAGGACAAATTGAATGGGGAGTTTATTCTTCCTAGGACATATTGACTGGGGAGTCAATTCTTCCTGGGACCAAATAACTTGTGGAGTTAATTCTCCCTAGGACAAATTAAATGGCGTAGTCTTAGATAAGAAGTATCTTCGGTGTAGGACCAATTGACAACGAAGAAAACTTCTCCAAACCAAAACAGTCAAATACCGGCTACACAGTGATAATATAGTAATAATGAGTCCCCCATTAAATTTGGGTAAACATTTAGAATCGGAGTGCTTAGGTTTCGTGGGTGTCTGTTAGGGTCAGGGTTAGGCGCCGTGAGAGTCGGTTAGGGTAAGGTTAGGTTCGTGTCGTAATTAGAAAACATGGTACCTTCCTTGCAGCATGCCAAAAGATACTGTGAAACGCTAGTAAACTTATGCACCCCGATATTAAATGTTTCGCCTCAATTTGTCCTAGGAAGAATCAACTTTACAAGTCATTTGGTCCCAAGAAGAATCAACTCCCCCAATCGAATTTGTCCTAGGAAGAATTAACTCCCCAGTCAACATGACCTAGGAAGAATTAACTCCCCAGTCAATTTGTCCTAGGAAGAATTCACTCCCCCAGTCCATAAGTCCTAGGAAGAATTAACTCCCCCATTCAATTTGTCCTAGGAAGAATTCACTCCCCAGTCAATTTGTCCTAGGAAGAATTAACTCCCCCAGTCAATTTGTCCTTGGAAGAATCAACTCCACAAGTCATTTGGTCCTATCTTTAAACGAAAACACTCCCGGAGTGTTTATTCGCTGGGTGGAGTGTTTTTGTCCTAGTATGGATTAACTCTGGAGTCATTATATACTAGGATAAAAAACACTCCCGGAGTCTTTTTGTCTGGGGAGTGCATTCAGCCTCCTACACCGGCTCTGAAGACTGACTACCTAATAGGACCATTTTAAACAAATGTAAATGTATACACGGTTTTCTCTAGCGACCGTATGGCCTTGACTTCTCTCAGTTTTCAATGAATTAATCGAGTGAGCTCCTTAACCACCGCTGCCAAATTGAATGGATGCCACACCATTTATGTCATAGAGCGAATACTTCTGACATGCGTGTAGCAAAAGCAAAATGAGCGCCTCTGAGTAGTTTTCTTGAAGGGGCGCTATACAAATGTTTGATATGAATGAATGAATGAATGAATGAATGAATGAATGAATGAATGAATGAATGAATGAATGAATGAATGAATGAATGAATGAATGAATGAATGAATGAATGAATGAAAATGTCGTTAAGTCACGTAGCTTTTCCGTGGCTGTGTAGGCCCTATAATGCAAAACCCTAGACCACTTCTAACTGATGACCAAAGTTTTATTTTAAGAGAAACCATGTTTCGTATGATATTAATAATGGACGAGAGAGGCGAAAAATTGGTACAGTTTTTCGAAACCGAATTAAGGCAACTGAGTAAGGAGATTTATGATCAAGTTGACGGTAATGTTGAAATCTTTTAAACAGACAATGGCATTATGATCAGAGCAGCAAATGAAACGAAGAGGAGAAAGCTGCTGCTAAAACAACTCTAGTAAATGGACTTCGACTTTTACCCAATTTCCTGTAGACTATGGCATGTAGGCCTATGCTCTAACAAAGCCACATCCTAATAATATGGCCTCTCTTAATTTGCTCCCAATTAGAAAATAACAAACTACGAAGAAGAATGAGTAGGAAACTAGGAAAGCGAACGAATAGAAACTATTCGAAGAACGAAAAAATACTATAAGGAAGGTGAATATGAACGACGAATAGTGTTTATAGAAAACTGCATGAAAAGGAAAGAAAGAATAAGAAGAATAACCAAGAATAGAAACCAAGAAGAACTATTAGAAAGTATAATAAAGAAGAGCGAATAGAAAACTATGGCGATGAACGATTAGAAACTAAGAAAAAGAATGAATTGAAAACAACGAAGACCAAATTTAACTTCGCGATTCGAACGACTGAGTTTGATGATAAACGAATAGAACATAAGAAACGGAAACTAGAGAATAGCTCCAACTAATCAATAGAGAGAAATGCGTATCAGAACACGAAAAATAAAGATATGATAACATTCAAGAAGAAACTTAAGTGACGTCGTTAGACTCATGGACTCGTCGATATCTTATTGCACTGATTTATCCATTGCGACAAGGGAGCATAATAATTGTTTTGCGAATTGCAGCTGTTCGATCCTATTGCAATATGTCCATAAGGCACTTGATGTATTTGGCTGCCAATCGAATGGTCTCCACCCGCGAAGGCTTTCTTTCGTAGGTGAAGGTCGGAACGAGCTTTCGCAGTAGTTCAAAGGCATCGTTTAAGTTCGACATTCTTCGTCGTTCGCGGACGTTCGCTGCTTTTCTTTGATCGGTCGTTATGTGTCTCTTACGCTTAGGCCTCGCTTCAACCATCCTCACCTTAACTGATCTGTAGAGAATTTCTGTAGCGCCGCTATCGGATGGTGGTTTCAACGCCTCATGCAAGCGGTGTCTTCGGTCGCTCGTCCAACACTTGCCTGTTAATGTATCATCGGTTCTGAAGGCGAGGAATGGCTTGACCGTATGCGCCTCTATCAATCCAGTAAACTCGATTGGCGCGCCTTGATCGTCGAATATGGATTGGTCTGAGTGATGACAGTGCTTTTGTTGATGTTCCTGACGAGTGACACGGAGTTTGTTACCTATCGCCTGGAAGGGATGAGAGTTTTCCATGTCCCTGTCTGCAAAGTCTTTCTCTCGGGAGCAGGAGATGTCCGCGATGGACTGCTCATCATCGTCTGTAGGCCAATGACATTCTGTGGAATATAAGGTTCTCTCTGGGGACTGAGGGAAGAGCGGGCGGGAAGCTTGGAAAAGACTGCTGTGTCGTAGCTGAACGTCTGCTGCTGCTGCTGCTGATGATGATGTTGTCAATCGGTTGCTAAGCATCGATTGTTTGTCGACTTCCATTTTGACCACGCAGAAACAATCACTACAAAGTCAACATATTTTAAACGTTCGTCATCGATTTGTGCTCAGTTGCACTATTTGAACATACATATCTTTAAAACTCATGTAAGCGATGTAGATGAGATTCAGTTTTGTATCCATTTCCATAGACCCTAGGGAAGGCAGGCGGCTATACTGTAACGTGTAGAGTACGATCACCTGAGATGGTAACTGTGTAGGAACTTTAAGCAAGTCCTGCGCTCACAGTTGCTTTGCGGCATAAATTGCTCACCAGGTAGTGGCTTAATAAATTCATAATAAATAAATAAATAAACAAGTAAACAAACAAGGCATGCAGGCAGCCAGACAGACAGACAGGCAGGTCGGCAGTCACGAATGCAAGCGGCCAAGAGATAGGCTGCCTTCGGCTACATTAAGTTCTGCTAGTTACTTGTTGCTAAATATCGGCTTCTGTGATCTGCGGGATTCATAGGTCGTACACAAGCGTCAAAACATTCGCTGCAATCGGCGCTTATATATCAATCAATCAATCAATCAATCAATCAATCAATCAATCAATCAATCAATTTATTGTTCCCAACGAAAAGAGACAACATAACAAACATAAACAATTAAACACAACTGCTATCATAGTTTAAAAGGTACAACATGTTTGAGAAATGAAGAAGATAAATGATATGGATGCCATGCTCTTTATCTTTATACGTTCCTTTAGACACTGAGTCCTATCTAAGGGGCGCGGTGGTGTTAGTACACGGTGTCTTGCAGCCGGAGGGTTGCGGGTTCGAATCCACCTCAAGCCGCCGCGTAGGGATGGACAAGTCCTTCACTCGCAATTGCTCATGCGCTTCGGCGTGAAACTCCGATTCGACGGGAGCGCCTCTGAGTAGGGATGCTTATACATACATACATACATACATACATACATACATACATACATACATACATACATACATACATACATACATACATACATACATACATACATACATACATACATGGGTACCATTCGTTATGCCTAGATAATAAGAGACGACATACCTGGGATGGACGTCTGCTGGGTTGTTACGGCTGAGGGACGCGACTCTTCCTCGACTCTCAGTCCCGTTTTGCGGTGGCATATTCGATGTCTTGTGTTTTGTATTGAACGGCCGCAGAGTAATTACTACGGTGCAATTGGACGATGAAAGATTATCTTCAGCTGCTGTTGATGCAAATGGCCTAAGACGAAACTCTATCCGCCTTCAGGCGACCGTGTCACCGCTCGATGATGATGATGCTCTGCGCAGCAGCATCAGCAGCTGTTACCGTTGTTACTGTGGTGCGAGATGGTGATCGTTATCAGTGTCATCATTGTCTGAACACTCCACGGTGCCGAGGGCCGCAGGTAAAGCGGGAGAAGGAGACTGATTGGAAACGGGAGAAGGTAACCGATTGGATGAGAGACGAAAAGATCACGAGAATTGTAACCAATCGTTCGTCGTCTTAAGAGAACATATAAAGGACGTACGCTACTAACGGTTTGTAATACCATGCAGTTTTTCTATTTTGAGACGCTTATAAATGCCATTTAGCAATATTTCATATAAAGACTAGCAAAGCACATACACACACTTATGCAGACACAAAATAATATAACATTGACAACATGACATTACTTAACGTAATACAAATCAGGATCGGAATAAGCAAAAAACAAACCAAATAAACATGCACGTGAATATAATTATTTATTTTATTATTATATTATTTCAATCGTTTATTTGTAGACACACAACAATAAACAATAATATTACAAATCAGATTGCACTTTTAAGTATGGATTGTTGAATGCCACAAGGGAAGGCCCTGAAGGGATCAAATATCCCGCTAAGTAGGGGTAGCCTAATATACATGCATACACACATGTATGCGTGCAATGTGCATGCATACATTCATAACTAAACACATGCATAGGCCTACACACATGCATACGTGCATGCATACATTCATGCATACATACATGCATACACACATGCATAGCATTGCATACATGCATGCATACATTCATTCATACACACATGCATACATAGACACATGCGTACATATATACATGCATGCATATAAATAGCACACATATAAATAGCATATAATATAGCAAAGCATAACGTTACATAATACAGGTATAACATGTGTTGAAAGTGACAGGAAAGTGTTCGCCGCAGCCCCGGAGATCAGTAGCCTAAGGCGTACAATATCGTTAATCGTTAAAAGCTATAGTCCATCCTGTTAAATTCCAGCTGCTCCGTGTAGGGGTGGTTGATTTTGGTAGACCAATATAGTAGACTATTCTGTTGTCCAGTAATGGGCACAATAGTGTTATCAAAATAGAGCTCTTTTTTCACAAATAGAAAATGCTATTTTATTTTGCGACTAGAATTACGTCCTAGGCCATTTATATTTTCAATATACTTTCGAAAGGTATTTTGTAAAAGTACTTTGAAAATAGCTTTTAGAAGTATTTTTGAAAATTCAAAATACTTTCCTAAAATACTTTTCAAAAAATAAATTTTACAAAACTTTGTCCAAAATTATTATTTTAATGTTATAAGGTTTAAGACCTCGACTAGAAGTTGACTTTGAACAAATTAATAATCTTCTGGTCACACCAAATATACTTATACTCAAAATACTTTTGAATATGTTGTTTCAGTATGTAGTGGGCCTATTTTATTAATGATTCAATTTCAGTCTATATCCAGTGGCGGCGCCAGGATTTCAGGTGTGGGGGCTAAAGCTCAAAAAGCCATGGTAAGTTATTCCCATTGGGATGCGACGACCTTTTTGTTGCTTAAAACCTTTCCTTTCCTAGCCCTCCCCTGGCGCCGCCACTGTCTATATCAGGATTGCAAATGGGCCTGTTGTATTAGTTATAGTCGTACTGTACCTGGTCAAAATTAGCAAAATAATCAAAATAATGTATGAGCATGATGCATCAATTTATTCGCAAAGACCATTTTAAATATAAAATAATCATAAATTTGCTAAACGCTGTGTTCTACATCCTAGATAAACAGTACTTAAAGATGGGACCCATTAACAATATTGCATGATCAATATTTAGTAAATTGACATCCTTGAAACGAACAACGTTAAGTAAAATTGCAAAATAGCATACCTATGCTCCATCGACCTGTGTTAGAGTCTTCAAGACAGGCATTCAGTATAATTATAACAATAACTGAAACATAAGTCTACTTCGCAATGTTACATTTCTCATCTTCAAAACCCCATGCAACTTTAGGGGTCTGCGCCCGCAATCGTTTGAGAAACGTCTCGTTCGGCGTGTAAACTACAGGTCTAGCCCGTGATTTATCATCAGCTAGCCGTATAAGCTACGCTTCAGCTGTTTTAAATAGGGGTAATTTCAGTCGATCAGTGTATAATGAAAACGTGCTTTTGTTGAGATTAGATTTTTAAACCTATTGTACAGTTGGTTTATAGCTAACCTAGCACTGGCAGATTGGCAGCACTCCAGCATGTTCTAGTTAAATCAAACTGCTAAAATTGGCCAGAACAGTAGATCTAACTGTTGGTATTGTATTGTATTGTATTTGAACACTTGTTATAGCGCCCCAACCAGATTTCCCATTCAGAGGCGCTCCCGACTACTGCGCGAACGCTGAATCGGAGTTTCACGCCGAAGCGCATGAGCAATTGCGAGTGAAGGACTTGCCCAGGGTCCCTACGCGGCGGAATTGTATACTATATACTATTGTATATACTTGTCTGTCTAGATTGTCTTGTTAAGAGCTGTTACACGGATAAAGTTAATATCTTTCTTTTTAAAATTTACTCTTACCTCCATAGCTTTAAATTAATTTCGACTGTCGAAGTAAAGCCTGCTGAATGCTTATGAAGTCTCTACTTGTTCAGGCAAGTCATAAGGAACTACAGATCACTGCCAAGCACCAGAGGCGTAACGAAGGGGGGCAGAGTGGGACAGACGCCCCCGGGCGCAGCACCAGAGGGGCGCAAAATTAGCTTTCAGTGGTAGGTCTACACAGTACTGTGACAAGAACGATTAAAAGTCAACAAGAAAATGAAAAGGGGCGCAGTCGTCAACCCTTGCCCCCGGGCGCTGAAAACCTTCGTTACGCCACTGCCAAGTACACTGAAGCAATGTAGATGTACGCACTATAGCAAGTAGTAATAAAAGTACAAAATGTTGATTTCTCAAATGTATCTTGAAAACTATTTTCAACAGTATTTTCGAAATACTTTTTCAAAAGTATTTTCAAAATACTTTGGAAAAGTATTTTATATAATATTTTCAAAGTACTTTTGAATAGTATTTTGCCCATCACTGCTGTTGTCACCAGTTGGAACGACAGTAGCCTATGTCAAATTCATTTGTAGCAAGGATTGGTTTACTGCAGAGGATTTCCTGTCGCCATCGTTGTTATTGTCTTCGTCAACATATTCGTTGTTTACAATAGAAAATGCGATTATGTTAGTAGTCACTTATGTCGGCAGTTTGAACTTCATATCTGTAAGATGCGTTGCTGTGCTACAAATATCTTGAAATACCCGGGTATGCAAACTTCTTGTCATCTCACACTTCAGATGCTTATGTGGTTGTGTAGTTACGGGCATGAGTTCAATATTTTCGTAGACAGACTTGGACTGTCAATCAGTAAATAGACTTCTGTTGTCAGTCAATAAAATACACTAGGGTCGTCAGTCAAGGACAATATGTTCAATAAATAGACTTCGGTTGTCAGTCAAAATAGAATAGGGTCGTCAGTCAAGGACAATAATAATTATTATGTTCAATAAATAGACTTCGGTTGTCAGTCAATAAAATAGACTCGGGTTGTTAGTCAAGGACAATATGTTCAATATTAGCTTACATCACGTGCATATAAAAATTACGTCTTCATTGAAGTGTTGCTTCTCGGGTTCGTAGGTCTAATATTTATTTTGTATATTTTGTTTTTGTTGTTACTTTATTCCAGTCTGTCTCAAGATCGAAAGCGTATAAAACAGAACGAGCCATTTGTAACACTGCTGTTTGGAGTTTAAAATAGCGCTAAGGAATTAGTGTCTACAAAACGTATATGATGAAGCCCAGAACTTGAACTATGTGAAAAGAGGCGAATACAGCTCGCACTGTTTGCTATAACCCTATTATCAGAGTTTGGTTAGCATTAAGGTCTTCTTTAAATCTGTCACTATAGACTATACTAGACCTGATATTATAGCTTGTATCAGTAGGCCTACTGATCAAAGAATCGATTGGGTCCATCTGTGCTTTCTGAAATCTGTAATAGTAATTCAATACACTCATATATACTTCGATTTATTTCTTGATCATTAAATATATAAAAGGGGTTCTCGGCTTCTCCATCGAACGAAAGCAGTTTCCGACTTCACATTCTTCATTGTCTCCCTCTTTCTAGAATTCTATACAAGAGAATTATTATAAAGTAGCTTGTTGTCTTTTGTAGCCAAACTAATCTGCTTGTTGAACGCCATTTCGATAATTTTATTATAAGCGAGTTATTAACCTACCTGGCACTCCTTTAGCTTAAAGAAACTTAACTAATGAACGTAGCCTATCTGTTTCGGTCTGTTATTGATCCGATATTCTGCCACGCAGTCAAGTCGATCGGTATCGCGTTCACTCCTTTCTTTGTTCGTTCATTCGTTCATTCGTTAGTTCGTTTGTTCGTTCATTCGATCATTTATCAATTAGTTCGCTCATTAATTCGTTCGTTCATTATATCGCTTATTCGATCGTTCGCTAATTCGTTTGTTCGTTCATTATTTCGATTGTTTGATCCTTCATTATTTCGTGTGTTCATTCGTTAATTTATTCGTTCATTCTGTTCGTTCATTCGTTTGTTCATTCGTTTGATTTATTTGTTCGATCATTAGTTTTCGTATACATTAGTTCTTACGAATGTAAGAACTAATGTACAAATGTTCGTTCATTTATTCTTTAATTTTTTCGGTCTGTCAGTCAAAGATAAGTTCAGCTTTAATTTACTGATGATGTGATAAAGTGGATTTTCATTTGAAACATTTTATATTCGATTACGCCATTCGTTAAATGATCAAATTACAACTATTTTTAGTCATTATACAGACATTACTGCGCATTCGAGCTGAACGATGTCATGAATCGATTATGGTGCAGTGTCACTGGCATTATTAATTTGTCAACCACCAATAGAAATGAAACCTGAAGAATAGGAAATGTAAATTAGGCCTATAAATTATTCCAAAGCACGTAGTAGCGTAGCCAGGAAAATTTTTAGGGGATTTCCAGTAGACATGGTTGCAAAAGTTAAGTTTTTTGTATTTCGCATATAAAAGCATATAAAAAACTTCCGGCAAATTATTTGGAGAGGTTTGAACCCGTAACTCCCCTAAATACGCCCATGTATGCACGTGTGTATTCTTCTACACCTGTTGGCCGCCTGAGAGTGGGAAATGATTTTGAATAAGTAAAGAGTCTGGAAAGTCGTTCACTCAAGTCTGAGAAGTTATATTTTTATAGGAATTGTGAAGCGATGGCTGAGAGTAAGAACCCTCATCGAAGTTTGGTGTCCATTGAACGTCTTATGAACTCAAAAGACTAAGAAGAAGGAATCAAAACAGTTTCCGAGGCTATCCCCCACCCCGTTATATATTTTTGGATTCGCTTATGAACCCCACATGACCTCTGACCTCATAGGCGCCGAATCCTTGGGAGCCTTGGGTGCCAATGCACCCAGAGAGAAAGTTCATTGGGTGCCTGGCACCCAGAAGAATTCAGACCTTAAATTCAAATTTTACATTATATTCCAGTAATCACACAACTTGAGAAGCAGAACAGCACAAATGCCAAACACTGCATGATCTCACATTTGTTAATTGTTCAAGCGGTAACCCTTGACAAGAAAACAATTTTTCTTTCCCCAAAATGCACTAAAAGTCACCTATGGCAATGTGGAATATAAAAGAATGTTCCCGAGGACTGGGGTAGAAACCAGGCAGTGGCACCCAGAGACAAAACCAAAAGTCGGCGCCTATGTCTGACCTTATTTCCCACTCTCTATATTTTAAATCTGTAGGCCTACCTTGCTCAACGCTCTATCATCTTCGTTTGCTAAGTCGAAATTTCTTATTTGTAAACTTAGCTTAGGCTACTACTAACATATACTACTACTACTACTACTATTCCTTTATTTCAAAAACTTGTTGACACAAACGCAACAAGATTACAAAATCAACAGTTTAGATATCGATTAGACAAAAATTAATATATAGTCTAATAGATAAGAGGGTTAGGAATGTATTCGTGACTAAGACCTAGGCCTAATGCTAAAGAAAATTATTGTTTACCAATACACCATAATTAATTCACTTCATTAATAATATATGACCAACGATTCGCATATAATATAAATAATATAATTATAATATATATAATAATTATATAATAAATTATATATATAATAATAATAATATATAATATAATATAATATAAATCCGCTACTAACTTTACCAGGTGATGCCCGTCCTAAGTCTCGACGCTAAACATCGTTTTCAGTTAAACAGAAACTACTCTACCTAAATATGTGATTATCTTATGCTATATATACAAATTCTCGACCTTTGAAACTAAAGACCTGGTTAACAATTTGAAGTAATCAGCATTCACTTCATTAATACATGAATGGAGATCCTCTATCTTTAGACAGTCAACTCTTAAGTGAAATTAGGCAGTGCAATTAAGCTAATTGCTCTTCCTAATGTCACTTATTTGCAGCCTAATATAACTGAATTGCACTGCCTAATCATTTGGCAGTGCAATTCAGTGATATTAAGCAGTGCAATTAAGTGACACTAGGAAGAGCAATTAACTTAATTGCACTGCTTAATTTCACTTAATTGAATTAAGTGATATTAGGCAGAAATTAAGTGAACGACTTGTAATAATAATTCGATGCGTCCTTTGATCACCGAATCGCCAACACCGATAAAGATTATTTATCTTCTAGGTTGATCGAAGACGTCCACAACTCCACTACATACCAGAGGTCATCAAAACATCCTCAGGTGCATAATCCACATGAGCCTGAAACTTCGTCTTACCTAATTAAGTTCTAGACCACAGACCTTAGATTCCTCCTCCTACTCCTCCTCTTCTTCTACTCCTTCTTCTCTTCCTCCCTCTCCTCTTCCCAGTAGATCATTCGACTTGACCTCCCCGGATTCTGATCAGGGATCGGAACGGACAGAGCAGCCTGGCTATTGTGGACTTGATTTGAAATAGCGCCTGTGATCAAGCTGGTCTCCGTATGGTATGGCGTTGAGAAATTTCGAAGATTTACGCTTACATTTACATCTCTGGCTTTTTGCCAGCAATGAGACATCGTCCGTGAAGTCTATCCCTTGAACTTATTTCGTTTTCCGGCTGCTAACTTTGCTTATGCTTAAAATTATGTAAAATATCAAAATTATATAAAATATCAAAATTATATAAAATATCAAATTTCAAACTATCCAACCATTCGTGAACGTACGTACATACACACACACACACACACACACACACACACACACACACACACACACACACACACACACACACACACATCCATAAATACAGTATACATTACATATACATGCATACATACATAAGCAAGCATAGATGAGCACGCACACTAAGCCTGTGAGGTCCTAAGTGTTTTAAATGTCTGTCTGCCATGCGTTCCGTTCTGACTTTCGTTTGTCACTGTACTTCATTATTCCGAACGTCTAATAATTTTTCTGCAATTATCTGGCAGAAAATTTTTCGTCGCTGTGCCATGCATCGGTCGGCTATTGTGGGATGCTGCCGCCATTGGCTGCTGAGGCTGAGCCATCGACCTAAGAAGCATCCATCCGTCCGTCCGTCACATATGTATGGCACGTGTGACCTGCGCAAGCGAGGGCCGCGATGCGTGCGTCGATTTTTTCGATATTCGATCGGTCATGGTGACATTTTGTGACACGCGGTTCAATCAAGCGTATCGTATAACGTAGCTATAAAGACAGACACGTGCTGCCAAGGCCTCTTATATAGTCTTACCGTCGCGATGGCGCGTGTCTTTAAGCTGCCCCGTCTCCGATCGTCTCCTCTCTGTCTGTGACCTGTGTTGTCTCTATGTCTATCTACCTATCTGTCTCTATGGTTGTCTGTTTGTGTTTGGTTATCTGTCTGCTTGACTGTGTCTGTCGATTTTAAACCGATGTCTAGTTCGTTTACGGTCGAAGTTTCGCATATCTCCATTATATAATTATGATACAATAATTGAATAATATGGTTATAATTACAGTGCACAGACTGTGGCTTGTTTCGAAAACGTTTTGACCCTTAACTGCTCATGGATCTTCAGTGGCCAGTAGTAGTTTCAGTTTAACGACACTGTGCGATAAAAAAATCATTAGCGTCGCCCTCTTCCTTTATCCAGGCTTGGGACTGGCAGTGACAGAGTACGATCAGTGGCGGAGTTCTTCATTGGCCATCATTTGCTTGTGTCTTATATATAGGATGATAGTTTAGTATATGGGGGGGTCCATAGTATAGTGGTAACATCACTGGCGTGAAGAGCAGTAGGTAGCGGGATCGCTTCCCGAACCCTCCCAAAGGTCCACTCAGCCTATTCATTCGCGAGATGGCGCGTTGGTAAAATGAGATGTGGACGTGATGGGCGCCTTGCATGGCTGCCGTATACAGTTAAATTCGACTCCTGTAATAACTTGTGATCATCCGTTCATACTGATTTGTAATCATACTGCGTAATTGTCAGAATGAAAGATATTAAACGAAGATTATTATTATTATTATAATGGTTAGCGTGCAGGCTGTCATTCCCAAGGTCGTGGGTTCACATCCCGCTGGAACGGAAAAACGTCCTGGGATTTCTGTTCCACTTGCGACTCTAAAGCGTGCTCAGTTGACACTGACCTTGCACTGTATGTGAGGGAGATATCAAACGACGAGGAAGTTGATTGACCACCCGCCCTCAATGGCTCCTTGTGGCTCTTTGCTTGGTGCCCAGTCCCATTACCCCCACGTTTTATGCCAATCTTAAGATTGTTCTCCTTAGCCGGGTTTGAGTCGGGAGCACTTCCGAGTAGATAATCTTGAAGGGGCGCTACATAACTCTCCGAAAAGAATGAATGAATGCTGAGGTTAAGAAATGAAGTCGACAGCACTTAAAGTACCCAGTGCTTCCTATCCTGGTGCTGAATATCTTCATATTCTTCTTCTTCTCGTCTTTTTCTTCTCCTCCTTTCCCTATCAATCATCCTCTTCCTTCTTTTATTGTCTTAAACCAAATACAGGATATGCATTCCTTTTTTCAGTCAATGGGTGTGCAACATCGCATGACAATGCCTGACATTTTGCAGTGCCTCTAAGACTTTCTTATAATTTGTTTTATGCATTTATAAACCGGCGCGATAGAAGCGGATACAAGCATGGTCTGCGCTTATTGACCATGTCAATAAGAGCAGACGGTAATACGTGTCTGATGGGTGACGCGTCTATACAACAGGCGTCAAGCTTCGTTGGAGCTTAGCGGTTCGTTGAACCGTAATAAGGCGTTCCAGGTGACTTCTTGCATAACCGTCGTTTCGATGAATGCACTCCCTCTTGACTTTTGCTCCTCCTCTTTCCATCTCTCATTCTTCCCGTCCTTCTCGTCTTCCCTTGCACTCGACCCACGGCGGTCCATATCTTTTGATCTTTGGATGACGGTTCGTGCTGTCAACCGCCCATCAGTCATCCATTAACAAGGCTATTGTCTGGTACGCCAAAGGTAGACTATACCTGCCTGGATCGCTGACTGACACCGACTGTTCTTAACTTATAGTTCATGAGATCACCTGTGGAAACGCGACTGCCTTATTTTTATTCGACGTCCCTCGAGCTTTTTCGAGTTGCGATATTTATTTAAGGCGTGTAATTTTTCTTTCTCGAAACGCTTGCTATCTGCACGGCGGACGCAGCTAATCAATAGGCTGGTGACAAGTGGTGTATATCTGCTGCACTCCGCATTTTTAAATTGACTGAGGCTGAAACACAGAGAGACACGTACCACACATCTGCTGCGGCGTTTTCCACCTCAGGCCACACACATTAGTAGGAACTTTGCGGCTTAGAAAAGTTTCGAAATTACGCCTGGCTTTTAGAAACATTCCTGCCACTAAATATTTCATTAAATGATCGACATTTAATTTGAAGTGCCAAATAACTAATTTATGTCCTGGGTATATATATCCTGATGCAAATAAGGCCTAAGTCATTCCCGCATCAATCAATTGAAACCTGTACTAAATGCTGATAAGCGGTATACCTCCTCAAAGACGGTTACTGTGTAGGGACCTTGAGCATGTCCTTCTTTTTTGTATGTATGTATGTATGTATGTATGTATGTATGTATGTATGTATGTATGTATGTATGTATGTATGTATGTATGTATGTATGTATGTATGTATGTATGTATGTATGTATGTATGTATGTATGTATGTACTTACGTATTTGCCCCGAAATTCAAACTGTAACGGGTCTCAAAGTTCAACACACAACTATATCTGGACCATTTTCATTCTCAATGTCTCGTTTGAATATAGTAACTATTGGTAATGTTTAGAAAGTCAGTGGAGGCTTTGGCAGTCGAGTCATTCTGATTAATAAAAGAAGTAAACCAAGGTCCACGGGACATAGACATCTGGACCTGAATCTTGTGATCCGTCAGCCTCTGATTAGGTCCGTTGACGACCGTGGGGGGCGCGATGGTGTAGGGGTATGTTCGGTGCCTTGCAGCCGGAGGGGTTGCGGGTTCGAATCCACCTCAAGCCGCCGCGTAGGGACCCTGGACAAGTCCTTCACTCGCAATTGCTCATGCGCTTCGTCGTGAAACTCCGATTCAGTGTCCGCGCTGTAGTCGGGAGCGCCTCTGAGTAGAAATCTTGAAGGGGCGCTATAACAAGTGCTTATACATACATACATACATACATACATACATACATACATACATACATACATACATACATACATACATACATACATACATACATACATACATACATACATACATACATACATACATACATACATACATACATACATACATACATACATACATACATACATACATACATACATACATTATAGTAGTCATATTATATACCAAAGTGGTCAGTCGATTGTAAAAACAAATAGTAATCGCTGAACCCTAACCATTTCGTGATGAATACTAGACCTACGTCTGCGCACGTATTTTAAAATTCATTTAATTTTAAAATTTTGTTATCGCCTAGTAAGAACATCTAGAAACCAGTTACTTTTACTCCAGCCATCAAAGATTGAACTCTCAATCTTCAGTCAGCAAATCAAGGTTCGCTCTTGATTTGCTGGATGGCAAAACGCTATAATCTTCCTGTACGATAGACGATCTAGAAAAAGGAGTTGTTTCAGAATAACTTTCGACCAACATAATACAGGCAATTGATAACTCTTCTATGTATTCCCCACATTTATTTTGGCCTCCGGTCTTTTACTGATTCATTTGGTGGACTGATCTACTGAATATTAAACTGATTCAGTTTTGGTTTTGGTGCGCTGTCGCTTGAAGCCTTGTGTATTAGACACCGACGCAGTAGAAGATGATAATTGATTACAATAATTTATCAGAGAACTTGAGAAAATCCGATAATCGCGCTCCAGAAATGTGGATCCTACGATTACGACTATGATAGTTGTTTATGATTGAATATCAATATTGCGCATCATCATGGTGTTTGCCACAGAAAGGAGGAGAAGACGTTCATCGTATTGGTGATGGCGGGAATGGTGTGATGTCAGTGGTGGTTAGGGCGATTCAATAATTCGGTGGTGTCGATAGGAATGTCGGTAGGAACCAAAAGAAAAGAATGGTTAAAACAGTGACATATTATATTGAGTGTGGTGTTGTACTGATCGGGAACATGGAGAAGAATATATAAGAGTGTCGGATGGTTTTGAGATGTGGTTCTGGAAAAGGTAGCTGGAATGAGCAAAAAGCAAACGAAGGTGTGGGGGAATGGGGTGGAAACAGGATATATGTCTTATGACTATTATTAGAGACAGACATATATTATGTAGTGGATGGGTCACATAGGCACTCAGAGCAGAATCCCTTTTAAACACTATCATGTGAAAACAATGGAGGGAAATAGACCAATAGGGAGTCCTAGATGGATGCTGCTGGACCTAATGAAGGAGGAAGAGGAAAGATGGCTATTAATTGAAAGAGAGGGCAGGGTAGAGAGGGGAAGAGCGGGTAAAGAGGGTGATAGAGGGGATAGAAACTAGAGTGAGCGACAGAGAGCAAGAGATAGAGACAGAGCGAGAGATACAGAGCAAAAATACAGAGAGAGAGAGAGAGCAAGAGAGAGAGAGAGAGAGACAGACAGAGAACAGAGACAGAGACAGAGACAGAGACAGAGAGAAAGACAGAAAGAGAGACAGAGAGAGAGAGAGGCAGAGAGGCAGAGAGAGGCAGAGAGAGGCAGAGAGCTATAGACAGAGACAGGGAGACAGATACAGAGAGAGAGATAAAGACAGAGATACAGATAGATAAAGGCAGAGAGAAAGAGACAGAGAGACAGACTCAGAGATAGACAGTGGAAGTGGATGGGTCTCATAACCATCGGTTGATGCCTTAGACCCCGGCGCAATAGAAGTTACCGATTAGAAGGCTACTACTGAGAGCGGACCCCTTACTGAGAACTCTCATGTGGAAAACAATGGAGGGTTCTACCTTCTATGCCTCTATTCCGCAAGGGGTTGAAGACCTTTCTGTTCAATACTGGCATATAGTGGAACAAAGTCGGGAACACCTCCGATGTGTTTCCTGATGAAGGCGCTATAAAAATATAATTACTAGTACAAATAATTACTATTACAATAGGCTCCTCCTCTAAGTGAACTGAATTATATAACTAGGCCTACACTATCGTCCCTCATTGGCGTTCTACGGCTCACGTTCCCATAAGCTCGATGTTCAAGGGTCTGAATGGTTCTCCCTATGAGAGGCGCTTTATAAATGTTTGAATACAATACAATACATTACAATATGTTCGAATGGTTTGTACTACTAGGCTAGGATAATAGGGCCTACTACATGATAGTTACTAGCATGTTGATGTTCATAGACAAAAAAACATGTACTGAAGAAAGAGAACTGTGAGACAGAAGCCGGTGGGGTGACGGGCGTAAGCCTAAGCTCGCTCTAGGTTAGAGCGAGGAGTTACAATTGAAGTCCTCGTTCTACCCACACCGTGTCCCTATGTCCTCACAGACTGGCAGCCTCCTTGTGTCATATTAAAGCACCCAAATGTACTCTGACACTTTAATTTGTGCGCGCTAGCCGCCGCATGTGGAGTAATTGCATGCCACATTTCTGCTCCACACGGGTGGGTAGAAGTACAGGACTAATCATCTGACCGTTTGCGTTTTAAGAAGACATGATAGACTATCGAATGTGTTCATCGCAGAATTGGGGTTGATAAGGCCCTGGCAGTCCTTGTTAGTCACCCCCAATCTGCTCTACGTCCGAACTAACGAAAGTGTTCATCGCAGAATTGGAGGTGTTAAGGACCCATCGACGAGCTCTGTGACTCGTCGCCCTTGACAGAGGTAGGCCTACCCTCCCACAATCTGCTCTACATTCGGACTATGTTATTGTAGTAACTATCATGTAGTAAGCCCTATTATCCTATTCTGTAGTATTATCCTATTCTAGTAGTACAAACCATTCGAATGTTGAAGATCCTCTGAGCGTTGACCCGGAACTGAGCTAACCCACCCGACGACCCGGAGTATATCACCATCGAGGGGTAATTTACCCTTCTCATTGGACAACACAGGATGCAGATCACGTGATACATATTGTCCAATCAACTTAGGACTCTAACATAAGAACAATAGGAACAATAGGTACACATGACGTCATGTTTATTTATAAGACTGATTAGGACTGAAGGAAACGTCATCGTACTCCAAGGTAAGGTAGATGACGTCATAATTGATTAAGTTTCTTCTTAAGGAAACGTCATCGTACTCCAAGGTAAGGTAGATGACGTCATAATTGATTAAGTTTCTTCTTAAGGAAACGTCATCGTACTCCAAGGTAATGCAGATGACGTCATAATTGATTAAGTTTATTCTCCATTGTTTTGTACGAAACAAAACAGTCTAATTAGATCAGTATGGAATTGTAAAAAAAAAAAATAACTGGAGGGTTAGACGTTGATTTATGTGCATTTTGGGTGTGAAATGTAGACTTTACTATGGGATCCTAAAAAGGACTAGGGTTTTGAACCCCCAACCCCGGCAATTCTCACCCTTAATTAGAATAATTATTATCAGTGATTCCATTAATGCCTGAATTCATGGAGTCATGGACGCCTTACTTCACAAAATGTAGAGTCCAAGCAAAATACATGTAGATAAGAGTCATGGACTCCGTGCACTCCCATCCATTTTTGGAGTCCGATAGGTATAGGGTCATAGTAACAGTCAAAAAATCCCGAACTGCTTATAATATATAGGCGACTAAGGCAGGGTTCTCGCCTTTGTCGTCTATATCAGAAGTCACGAGGATAACACATTGTTATTTGTTAGGTCTGCCAATGTTAAATCTTTAAATCACAAAATCACTAAAACGTTTTCCTCTAGATAGGCTAACAGTTGCAACTTAATTAGGATTTAGGAGTTTAGATTAACAAGTTGGAAAAAATAAAGGTTTTTAATTACCGGTACACAATAAGTTGATCAGTCAGTCCAAATAATCACCTCAAGTACCCAACAGGTATTTTCGGGTATTTGAGGTGATTTGAAAGGTATTTTTACAGAGCGAACGAAAGATATTTTCTGGTATTTGAGGTGATTTTAGGAATGGCGTGGTTGTGTTTGAGCGTTGTTGTGAAGCACGTGCGACTGCATTCTGGATAGCTTGAACATAGTTTATTTGGTGGGTGTATTCCAACGAGGACCTGCGGTGTCCCTGTAGATTCTGTTCTGTGTCTGACTCAAATCCGTCATCCATTGAGCAAATTTACTCTGTATGCAGGAATACCTCTACTAGGGACCTCCGTAGGATCACTCGTCACATTCTGTTTTCTGCCCTGATTTGTTTGGCTAATGCCTTGATCTCGACTGATGAGCTCCTATTTTACCGGCATTTCGAAAGCTAACTTGATGAAGCTTCTTCAAAACGATGCCTGAGTTATCACTAAAACTTCCATATTATATGAACATTATATCATCGGATTATTAACAGATCTTAAAATCATTGCATTGGCTGCCCAAAGAAAAGCGAATAACATACGAGACGGCTAACTGTATACAACACTCTATAATTATCTGTCACGAGTATCCGAGTTATTTTCATGAGTATATGAGTTACTCTCATGAGTATATGAGTTACTCTCATGAGTATCTGAGTTACTCTCATGAATATCTGAGTTACTCTCATGAAAATCTTAGATCCTTTTGATCTAAATTATTTTGCAAGTTGTGTAAATTCTTGTGCTAATTTATATGTAGCGATGGCATCCAAGAGACCAGCTGGACGCTCTCCTCAGACAAGGACACCAGAGGTGAACTATGACCTGCGACCGTTGAATATTCGCACGCGATAGACACGACATGGAGACGAAAAAAGAATAGAGCGTTGCCTTTGTCACAACATGGTGCCAATTCTGGCAATATGCTGCCCTCATAACGACGACGACGACGACGATGATGATGATGATGATTTTGATGGTGGTGGTGGTGGGGGTGATGATGAATCACGCCGTCTTGGTCTTGGTCTTGGAATTTTGGTCTCGTGCACAACACTGCTCCAGGATAGGAGCACATCAGGCACACTTTCATCAACGCTTGAAACTTCTCTGTAGCTAGTCTTTGTTGGGAGCGCTTCTGAAAATATAACTTGAACATGCGCTTTATAAGTGAAGGCCTACCGACTGATAAACTCAACATTAGGCTATGCTTTGCACCTCGTTTGAATACCTTAGCTAAATTAACATTGATGAAATAAGAACTGCTAGCTGGAATGTTATGGCCAACTGCCATCAGAATCTCCAGTAGAGGTCAAAATGAACTCAGAGTGAAGGTTGTGGCCTCTGCCACAAGAACCATAGCCTTAAGCGTATAGGCCTACATGTACGTAGAAGTCTTCGAACAGTTTTGGCATATAGTTTAACTGTTTTATATCTATCATATTCTGCTGGTGCCACAAAACACATCCTTAAAGGCTTTACATTTAAGTCTTATATATATGTATATATATATGTGACATATATATATATATATATATATATATATATATATATATATATATATATATGTCACGCGAGCGTTTCTCTTTTGTCGTTTGATTTAAATACTAAGTTCGTTTTCTAACATCTTTCTTGTTGAATCCTCGACAGAAGAGTAGCAGAAATTTCCGCTCATATTTGCTCAGCCCTATTCTGATGTAACGGAATAGATGACGTTCATAGTGTTAGACGTAGAACGACTTCTGCCATTGGAACGGGACAGATAAGTCTTCAGCTGGTGCTGGATTCTGCTGTTCTTAGCAACGTGGAAAATGAAGATGAAAAGTCCCTGGAGACCGACGAACGTCACTAAGACTCCCTGCAAAAGAAACTACATTGTCTCATATTGTCTTCAAGACTGGTCATCATAAAGGTTGCGACATGGGCGTATATTGGGGGGGGTTTACGGGTTCAAACCCTCACATAAATAATTGTCGTAAAACACTTAACCTTTGAAAACAGACCCCTTACTCTGCGACCATGTCCAACGGAACCCCAGATATGGCCCCCAAATTGTTTCCTGGCTGCGCCCTTGGGTTGCGAACATGCGTGTGACCGCTCTGACAGAATGAGTCTCCAACCGGAATTTTCACATAATTAGTTTTTAATAAAGCAATGAATTCAGTTCTGTTTAAGACAATGTAGGCCTACCATTTATGATAAACAGTCTAATGCTGAGGTTTCTTACAATACCTTCCCTAATTGCCTATGTATATGTCTGCCAATCGACCAAGTGTGTAGCTATATGCTCTTATATTGCTTTTTCATGCAATGATA
>JACEVL010000887.1:0-47500 GCA_020284085.1 Aporrectodea caliginosa
TTCTGCAATAGTGATGTTGAAAATAACGATTAGAGTGACTTTAGTGACGAATCTGATGCCGAGAATAACGATGTCTCGGTATAAACACCTCCGTTCCGTTCGCATCTAGCGCTGCTGTAGGCATAGCCGCATAGGCCAAATTAATTTTAACGACACTATTAGCATCTATTTAAATATATGCCACTGCTTCAATTTAATTTTCCAAGAAACGCCGTTGACACCATTGGAAAGGGCAGAAATTTCTATATCTAGAACACGCTACTGAATTACGTTGCAAAATCTGTTCACTTTTGCATAATTTATACAATGAAGTCAATTTTTAACGCGATTTCTCTGTAGGGATAATTAAATTTTACGACAATAGGGCATCTCTTTAAAGCTGTCCCATTGCTTCAATTTAATTTTCCAAGAAACACCGTTGACACCATTGGAAAGGGCAGAAATTTTTATATCTAGAACACTCTACTAACTTACGTTGAAAAATCTGTTCACGTTTACATCGTTCATCCAATGACGGCAATGTTTGAATCGCGATTTCTCGTTAAAACGAGTTCTCAAAACGCTAGGACTTAAATTCTTTAAAAATTCATAACTTTTTTATTTCTACAGATACAAATATACTGTTTTCACCACATTACTCCGCAGTAACTGTAGTATTTAAAACAAAATTAAACTGATTTTTCAAAATTTCCGACTTTGGGAGGGTTTTTCCATGCACGGTCACATTTATATGGCGCCCCTTAAACTGTCTTTTCAGAGGCGGACTCTGCAATAGACTATTTGATGTTAAATGTCTTTTCGAACGAATATAATTATTACATCAATAAGCAAAACAATGACCAGCAAGCTGAGAGAGTCGTCACTCATCATTGCCGGGCTCATACACATGCGTGGAACCATCCAATGGATTCTCGTCGACAGCTGAAGATGGCATGGATGTTCAAGTCTCTGGACCAAATTGCGACGACAGGTGACAGCGTTCGCAAACACAATGACACTGCCGACGAGCAGTCCCTCACTGGTAGAAGATGATGCACGTCCGGCTAGCCGTTGAGACACAAGGAGTACGCAGAAAATACATTCGTCGTATGTGGGTCAGTAGATTGTTGAGCCACCAGTGACTAACGGTTGAGATAACTCCAATGGCCCACGTTGGTCGTCCTTCACCAAGACGGAAACACTCGGCTACAGGCGGCGTACACGGTCCCGTCTGTCCGTATGGGTCAGACTCGACTGTGCATCAGAAGGATGGGCCTTATCCAGTCACATGGGTCAAGGCGACTTGCGAATAAAATACCCTTTAAACCTACCAAATCTTTGGTAAAACCGCCAATGTTAAAGAAAATAATAATGTTAAAGTCAATTAGAAAAAAGTTATTTAGTGCACACTATTCAGATAACTAGAAGAGTCACCACAGGCGAGCTCTCGCAAACACGCAGAACCCTGTCGATGAATTGAATTCCCATCCAGTGCTGGTAATAGACACCGTGTTCAAAGTTCCTGACTACGCAGTGTCAAAGAAGAGGAGCGACGATAGACGACGACGCTCGCAACACACGAACCTCAGTTACCTCACCACCAAGCGGTCCTCGAAGATGGTAGATGACGCTGCGTCCGGACGCATCCCATGATCCCTCGGCCACCGGATCTTCGACGGACGACATTTCTCACAGCCAGCAATGGTCGTAGAACGTTCAGCAACAATCCCTTGTCCTTTCGAAGCTGCACTCTGTCATGGCAGTTATTGAAACCCCTTCACACCAAGAGAGTCCACTGGCGCCATACGAGGCTCCTATGATAAGCATTCGAAAATCGTCCGAAATACTCAGAAACAAAGGGGGAAAGGCGAAATAATTCCACGAACGTTATACTGGGTCACAAAACACACAACAGATTCCGAACGAAGAAAAATCGAGTTAAATTCGCTCCTAACCGATTTACTGTTTAAAATTCAGTGCTAGAAAACACGCAACTGCCTTGGTCACAAGCTTAGTTTTGATAATTGCATAACATTTGGCTTATAATGCTTATAATTAATTACCTAAGTTCCGATGCTAATTTCTTACGGGATTCGAGGAAGAATCGAGCTGCGAACTCGACACAGTAATAGAGCCACTAACATCAATAAGCATCGTGTAATATGTTGGTTTGTGATGTGTTTCCATAGCAAAATTCGTCCGTCTGCCTCTTCAACCTCCAGGATGTGATGCACGAACCGTACATTCGGCTTCAGCGACTGAATCTTATGTTTCAGAGTAAGTCATCCGTAAATAAAAAGCAATCGATATCCATCGTTGATTATATAGGAATGCATGTCGTATGTAAGTCTAATCATTCATTCCTATACACGATATGTAAGGCTTACTTCATATTATACTTATACTAGACGTTTGCCCGTCCTAATACGGCAAATGACCTTCATAACGTATACCCTTCTTCCCTCCATCCCTGTCCGTCTCCCTTCCCCTCCATCCCTATTTCCCTTCCTTCACTCCGCCTCCCCCTGCACCCGCCCCTCCCCTCCCATGCCCCTCGTGGATGGTACTCACCGCCGACGGTGGATCGCGTGTCGCCGCCTACCGTAAGACTCGTTGAGAAAACAGCGTAACAGCTTCTAACACTCAGACAGAAATACACAGATATTTCTCTTCGTTTATATTAATTATTAACACGAGTGACACACACACACACACACACACACACACACACACACACACACACACACACACACACACACATATACACACACACATGCACACACACACACACACACACACACACACACACACACACACACACACACAGAAAGAAACAGAGAGAGGTAGAGAGAGACACAGATTCAAAGACAGAGATAAAGAGACCTAGAAAGAGAGACAGCTAGAGAGGCAGAGAGAGTGAGAGAGAGAAAGACAGACAGACAGACAGAGAGTAAGAGAGAGCCACTGAACTGTAGCGTATAAGCCTATTATATCTAGAAACGGCTGTTTAGAAGGGTGTCGATTGAGTTAAGGCATTTTCATTACGTTTCCAAACGAAATTTCTGATTTGCTGCAGGATACAAGAAATGTCTGCCATCGAAAGAACGAGAATGCAACGACATCGAACGTAAGTCCATCATCATATCGTCGTCAGTATAATGATCATTATCATTGTCGTCGTCGTTGTCATCATCGTCGTCATCGTCGTCATTATATCTTGTTGGGCATGTCTCAGACTTTTGTGAAGACTTGTGTATGCCTGCCCTGTGCAATAGTTTCAATGGAGGAAAGGAGAATTAAGAGTCTTCGAAGCGTAATCGGCCTTCAACATGTGCGGGACACGGTAAACCTCTGAAACGGTGACTGTGTAGGGACCTTGAAGCAAACCATTTACTCACACTTTCTCAACGCCATCGATTGATGCATGGTCATTAGATGGTGGCAGTTAATAAAGAGGGATATCCAAGGGCAGCGTCGATCGTCTCTCATTTACGAGGAACTGCAGCAGCAGCTGGACGGTGAGACAGCCGTTTGCCATCGGAGGCGGCGGATCACATCGCCTATGCCCTCGATCATCATTCTCGGTGCAGCACTGCTCAGGAATATTCTGACTTTGCAGTCATAATTCAACTCTGTTACTCTAATTGGAATTCGTTTGTTTAGCACTTCGTGTGTGTGGGTCACTTCCTATTTCCTAGTTATCTTAGCATAGTTAACTAACAGATGAACGTTCTGTTCTTAATTACATTTTATTATTAATTTGTATTACCTTACAGAAACATCGCCTCGGATTAGTTTTGTCTTGAGACAACCCTATGCAACGTTCCTATTACAATTACAATTCCAATAATCATCATCGTTGTCCTTACTATAGCATCTTTTTACCGTTAGCATTTGCAGTGTTTTTCTGACATTTCACTCCACCCTGGAGGCTGAGGCGTGTTAGACAAAACTCCAGATAAATGGCGCTATATCAGCTGTAGTAAACACTTTTAGTGTACGTGACGCTTTTTGAATTTTTGTCGTAGGCGTCATTATGACGATCGAGGCGATTCTTCGTGACTGCGAGGGACATATTCAGATTGCGGTAAGCATCCAGTCCAACTGCCTTTGGTGCCCTTTGAAATCGTATGATTGATATAGCGCCCGACTATACCAAGAACGTTGTTTAGCCATTTTTACAACTAACTGAACATAGCTTGATAGCCTGTCTTCCTCGCTTCTTTCACATTTCGACCTTCATGACGGAGCATTTACATTGGCTTCCTCTCATCGCCCGAATTCGGTCTAAAATTCTTTTTCTTACATCCAGGGTGCTCTTAGGTCTGGCCCCTCGCTATCTTTGTGATTCAATTCGCCGACCCCTTTCGGCTGCCTCTGGTCGCTCACTCCGCCTCTTTAGACCGGCATGACCTTCTCGTACCTCGGTCGCGGACTGCTACTGCCCAGCATCGCGCCTATGTATCTGTTGGTCCTATGCTCTGGAATGACCTTCCTCTACGATTTGATCTGTGATCCTAACTGGAAATCCGTGTTGCTAACCATTGACTCCACATATTAATTGATTCTGGGGTATTTCGTTTTTTATTTTGCTCCAAAAAACGTCGTTTTTTTCGTTTTTTATTTCTCTTCTCGTTGTCTTAAGACGTTTCTTTTCTCGCCGAGTTCTTTGCACTGGGAGCGCTTCTGATTGGGTATTACTGTGAGAGGCGCTTTATAAATTTCTAATTACAATACAGTAATTCTTGTTGTCACGGTGATGAAATCCGTGTCCATTGACTCCATTGAAGTCCTTTGACTCCATTGAAGTCCATTGACTCCACAATATTAAGTGATGAAATCATATAAGTTTATATTCAAGTTGTTTTCACTTAAGTTCGTTTTTAATATTTTAATTGTTGATGTTATTACTGACATCTAATAATTAAATTCTAATGGATCCTCCCCCTATTAATTTAACAGGACCACAATGACGCTCGATCAAGGGGAAGCCGGAACTCGATTTAATATATGCTACTCGGTTTAGTGCACCCTTATAGCAATTCGACGTAGGCGGAAAGGTTCTCTGATTTCGAAAAACAAGGGATTGAGAAGAATTAAATAGTATACGGAAGTCAGTAGCGCCGGTGTCCCGTGATATTCGTGCTAAAGCTATCCGGGGGGTGATAAATTTATTCCCCCGGATGGTATATACCGACACAGAATATCAGAGGAAATAAACCATTTCTATCCCCCCATCGTGTAAAATCATCCCCGGCGATAAAAATTAACAGGCATAAGCTTATAAGTATTAGTTTTTTAAATGCGTATAATTTATAAATCTACGCTTTAATCAAAATTCAAAACCAGAAATATATAGGTAAAGCAAGTGATTCTAAGTGTTCTAGGTGTTCTAAGCAATTAATCAAACAGTCATGTTCTTTTATCTGTGGAAATTAAGCTGACACAGACGCAATCTTAAACAGGAAATGTTGTTCAGGGCATTCTGGAGACAGTCACAGAGCAAAGATCAAATATGACTGACGACTAACTTTGAAGCATTGTTTAATTTGCGTGAGATTACAACACCACACAGAACACAAGAGCCCTTGAAGTTGGCTACTTGGCTTGTTGCCTCAAGTGGTTTCAATGGCTTCAATGGTGTACACCTATAATATAGAAACGACCGATGTCAAGCGCGAGCCACCAAGCCACCTAAATTTGCACCTTGCTCCCCTTTTCATAACACTGTTGTGCATTGAAGACGAGGCACATTACGCATGTCTGCGAATCGCAAAAATTTAGACAATGTCACAACTTGCCTAAGAGTCTAGAGTATACAGTAGAGAGAAGGAGAGCAATGACAGGTTCATTGGCTTCAATGGATTCTTTGCCAACACAAAATTATGCCAATAATAAGTAGCATAATGCTTTAGGCCTACCCATGACCATGACTGACATATAGTTCTAAATTGACTTAAATTATTGGACAATTTGTAATTAAGTTGCAGGGGGATACTTTTTGAATGGGGATGATTTCGTCCTACTCATGGGGGATATTTTTGCACGAGGGAGGATAGTCCCTCCCGTTCATATTCATCCGGCCGGATACTTCATTTCGCTAAGGGATATAATTTTAAGGGGATACTCTATTTCGTGACACCGGCAAAGCCACAGTGAACAAAAATAGCAAACTCTGCCTAATCAAGACTGCCGACCGATGCAGGACTTCGCAACTAGGCCTATGTCTGCTTAGTGTCTAATTCACAAAGCTTCAACCAATGAATTATTATTACTTATAATTTATAATATGCGACCCTCGGATGTTCGGCGTCATGTGCTTGTATACTATATAGGCTAGTACATTCTTGTGCTGGGAGTTCCAGAGTTACAAGATGTAGAATAATGGTGTAGAGAAAGTCCATTGCAAAGAAGACACAAGAAGAGGAACAATAATTGGTGACCGAACTACAGTATAAAGAATTCGCCTATTAGCCTAGCATTAGCATCTCTTAGCTCTTTCTCAGAGTGCGGTCGTTTTCAACCGGATCACGAAAAGGCACATTCCTAACATATATAATTTCTATCTATACTTTTATTTATAGGCCCACCTGTTAGAAGAAACATTGTAGGCCTACATGCCGAAAAAATCCTTTAAATAAGCTTTTCCAATGGTTTTGGAAAGTTAGAAATGAATGCAACTTTTGCCGATATTTTAGTAAGCAATTAACTTGCAGCCATTTTAAATGTTAAATAGTCAGTGGCTGCTTCGCTGTAGTTGTGTTTTTTATTCATCAGCCAAGTCCAAACAAGTTATATCGGTCAGGCGGTCTTGTAAAGGCTCTCGAAACAAATATGAAAAAATTATGTATGCAATATTAATGCCAAAATGTAGATGAAGTAGGCCTACACCAACAGGAAGCCGACTTCCTGTGGCCTTGTAGGCCGACCCTGAGACCAAGTTGGGTTGCCTATTTGGTGCTAAATTGAGGCAAGTATTTAGCCCATATAGACACACCAAACGGGTGCACCAGCGGTTGAAATAGGCAACACAATAGCCAGACCATTTGCTGTGGCCATTGGCATTTGGTGCTAACTATGGGACCCATTAGTTTTGCGTCCATCGTCTGATGCTCTGTTTATCATATGATCATAACAGCACCAGAGAATAGTTTCCACTTTAGATTAGATTACAATTCTTACGTTTAGCATCGACTTTCGGTAATCTATCGTTTTAGCGGGTTTAATTATTGGTAAATATTTGGTATCTGTAGCATTATTATTTTTCATCAATCCAGCTTCTACTTTGGTGAGAATTCTTTTCATCGATCCAGCTTCCATTAGGCAAAAATTCGTTTAATCAGTCCAGCTTATATTTAAGCAGGAATTATTTTGCATCAATACAACTTTTATTTAATTAAGAATTATTTTCCATCAATTCAGCTTCTCTTTAAGCAAGATTCTTTTCATCGGCACCACTTCTATTTCATTAAAAATTATTTTCGTCAATCCGACTTCCAGATAATTCCAGTGGCGTAACGAGGGAGGGGCAGGGGGGCCGCCCCGGGCGCAGGACAGGGGGCGCAAAACGAGGCTTAAAAAATTTTTTAAAGAAATCAGGCAAGAATTAAAAAAAGTAGAAAAAGTAACTATTATGCATGAGTCTGGCAGGGGCGCGGGCGCAGGGGGGGCGCAAAATGAGGCTTTGAGAATTTAACCAATTTTTACATGTAAAAAGACGAAAAGCAAAAAAAAAAAAAGGTCATCAGAATTTTGGCGGAACTAAGAAAAAATTTTCAGGAAATTCTTGCCCCGGGCGCACGAACCCCTAGTTACGCCACTGGATAATTCTATTGGCAATGTTTTCAACGAAAACGATTTAGTAGCTCTGTCATTTAACATAGTCTCAGTTGTTCAGTCAAAGAATAAAGGCGCGAGCACAGTAACAGACGTTGGGCATCACTCCGCATCAGAATAATTTCGGTCTAGCTGTTAGTGCAAAGTTCAGTAATGCAGACAAAATATCGATTTCTGACTGAATTCCATACTCCACCAGAATCATATGCGTAGCCCAGCAGTCCAGTACTTCGCAGTACGCACCCCTATGGTAAAAATACTAGCCACGCTACTGCTTGATAAAGGCTATCCTACTATTTCAGTTATTGAAGTCACAACTGTTGTGGTCATAATTATCATAGTTGAATAACTTTAATTTCGAAAAGACTGCTATCAGTATTATATTTGAGATTCATCAGCAGTCGGCCTAGAATAAATTAGGCTTAGGCCTATTGTTTTTCTGATAGCCATAAAATCTTTAACTGGATGTAAATTTATTAATTGAAATTTGAGGTATTATCCAAATAAATAATACTTGAACTTACAACTGGATATAAGTTGTCATAATAAATAATTGATACCAAATTACCAATAGATTATATTATATTCCTTTAAGTTGACAAATTAGACGATGAATTACCATCAGAAATCTGGAGCTCAAAAAAGGAAAGAAAGAATAGCGAAAGTCAGGAATACAATCCTTCATAGTCTTGGATTTTCAATTTTATCAAAAGCGAATGATGCAGCAAATCAAGCTAACAATATCATCGCTAGTAGTAGTAGTAGGAGTAGGCTAGTGGAGTTGATGATCATGGCACAGAGCGAGTTGTTGATGTAGTCTATATAGACATTGCAAGTGACATATCGTCATATCCTCACCTCCTGAGATTGGACATCATAATCATAATGCGATTATGCGACAACTGTCACAAGTCAAGTTGACGTAGAGCCTGAAAATGGGTATGGAAGCAGTTTCATGCCTGCCTAGGAAGAAAATTAGCCTAGACTTCGGTGCCGTGATCGAATTGTTTGCAAGCCGGAAAGCCCGCAAAGCACTTTTTACTACATGTAGACACGGTAAATTTCTTGTAACTGTAAAAATTAAAATCATTTATCACATTCACATAGCCTAATGACATTTTCATGTTTTTGTAAATTTCTTTATAATTAGAGTCAGAGATGGATCTTTTAAAATTGATTTTTACATTTACTTTTACTATTATTAATATTACCATTATTATTAAGTTATTCATTAAATGTAGTTTGATAGCCTTTTTACAGTCTTATATCAGATTCGGGCTTACAGATAAAATCGAAAAAACAAGAGCCCTGGTAGACTCTGAGAAGTGTCTGACCCGGGGCCCGCCTTGGCTCTCGACGCCCATGCCGACTTCTATTTAGCGAGAATTCGTTTCGCCAATCCAACTTGTGTTCGACCTACGCTGAAACCCATGCAGTGGCGGATAATTAAACCCGCTAAAACGATATTTTACCCGACTTTCTGTTAATCTGTTATTTTCTATTCGAGATTTTCGTGTCGACCCCCAGTCAGCTACTGATCTATTCGCGGTTTCAATTTGAACAATTCTTACGTGTACGCTTACCTCTGAATTTCTGCTTCTTTCTGAGCGACGAGTTTCGACGATTTCTGAACGAAATGACAATTTTGAATCGATCATTCGATAATTCGAAGAGTCGTCGATTTATCTTCAGCAGGAACTGTTCTTAAGCCGACTGTTGACTTTCTACTCTTTCTTGATCGACATTTTCGATGCTTATTTGTTCCAAATGACAATTTCATTGGTCGATTTATTTAAGTCTTCACGAGATAAGCTTAATTAGTCGAATTTCGAATTTCTACTTCTTGTCATCGATCAATTTTGATTATTTTCTTTCGAAATGTTTCGCCAATTCGTCTGCTCTCAGTCGACTTTCCAAAATGAACCTCAATCGATTCGTTTCCAAGGCACAAAACAATCGGTTCAAAGATGACGTCATAACAGCAAGATGACGTATTATTATATACGTCATCAGGTTTGTCGTTTATTCGCCAAGTCTTACGTTATGGCCAAGTCAATAATTTACCGTTCATTGTATTGTATATTGTATGTATTAATTTATATAGCGTCGCTCACAGCAGTGGCCATTCAGTAGCGCTCCCAGTGCGAGAACTCCTAGAGAAGAAGAAGGTTTGGAGAAGGGAGAAGGTTGTAGCCTGCAGGGCTTATTCTAAGGAATTTTATTAACTGCTCATGAGGGCCGAATTGGGAGGTCTGGGCAGTGGCGTAAGTTCCGTAACTAGGGGTTCGTGTGCGCAGTGTTTAATCTACTCCCCTTGCTTGCTGTCGGAGGGGCAGTGGCGGCTCTAGACTTTTGCAACAGGGGGGGCCACGGAGGGGCCGGGGAAACAGATGGAGGGGCCAGTCTATTTTCGTCAAAAGTGAGAATGGTGACAAAAGACCTGTATTGGAGCTACATGAATTGTTTAATCAACAGCCTCAAGTTAAGACACAAATGGAAACAGACTCACTTTGTTAAAAGTAAAACCTATGAACTACAAACAATACATGCACTTTTAATTAAGTGCAAATTTTATTAAGACTGTCATGCCTAGAGTCAAAATGTTCCACAAAGGCACCCATGATAATCGACTCTGCACGAACACATTCAACTAACAGCATTGATAAACTGCTCTCTGAAACGAATATCAGACATATTTGCTTTGCAGATAATGTCTAATATCAGAAAAGACTTGTGTTTTGGCGTTAAAGATTGTATACCAATCATAATAGTAGGCTAAGCGAATGGTCAGAGAATTGTCGATTTATTTCGGAATGATATAATAACTGGATGTCGACAAGTTGCCTAAATGCAGTCTGTGGTATCCACTTAAGAACGATGCCCAGAGTTTTTATCTGCAGCAGAGCCCGAACAGCGCCTGGGCATTTTATGAACACACTGTTTGAGTAGTACAGTTTTAAGTTTGTTGAGGAAGGATTCAGATAGAGTCTCAGTGTATAGGCGTAGGTCTAAAGGAAGGGCGTTCCAAACCACTGGGCCTACCACAGAAAAGGCTCGATTCTTCATAGTTGCAGCATGAGCGAACGAAACCACGAGAACTCCCTTTTCCGTAAAGCATTGGGAATGACGTCCTTGGGTATACCCGAAGTCAGACAGCATTGCTCTCGGAGGTAAATTGGGCGAAGTCTTAGCTGGTGATGTCGCCATACCAGGGCAGCTACCCTGTACTCAATATACTTGCGGATAGGGAGTCAGTGATGGATAGCAGGAATGCAGCTTATACGAGAAGAAAATAATTAAGACTCTCAGGGAGTATCTGTGAAAACACCACGAATAAAATGACATCGGATTTCATCATGCATCATGCTTAAGCAAGTAAGTCATACCTTCGAAAATATCAAAATTAAATGATACCATATTTCATAATATTTTGGAATAAAATTTGGGGGCCACTGGGGGCCACAACCTCAGTTGGGGGGGGGCAAGTGCCCCCTGGCCCCCTGTAGAGCCGCCACTGCGGAGGGGGGGGGGGTAATCCCACATATTTGAAAAGTTGACAACCGGGCAATTTTCTCGAGGGGGTAGTAACGATAGTTT
The DNA here is from genome assembly GCA_020284085.1 of Aporrectodea caliginosa. NCBI lineage: Eukaryota > Metazoa > Annelida > Clitellata > Crassiclitellata > Lumbricidae > Aporrectodea > Aporrectodea caliginosa. The sequence goes on from JACEVL010000887.1 coordinate 11,413, forward strand.
CCCAAGAATTTTCGAGGGGGGTAGTAACGAGAGTTTTCCAAGACTTTTCGAGGGGGGTAGTAACAAGAGTTTCCAGCAAAATTTGTTTCTTAGTTCCACCAAAATTTTTCATGACTTTTTGATTACCCGTCTTTTTTCTTTTTTCCAGAAGAAAATTGTCGGAAGCCTCTCATTTAATTTAAGTAACTATTCGTGCCTCATTTCTTTCACACAAATTGTCACTGGGTCTGGGGACTGTTGGTTTATACCATTAGGTCTACAAAAATAACTGCACAAAATCTGATTTTTAACTGCACAAATTTCTTTCCCAACTGCACACTTTGTGTCTGGCTGCACGTTAGAATAAGCCCTGGTAGCCTGTAGGAAGAGACCTAGAAAGAATGGCAACACGCAAAGAGGAGCGAAGGGGATTCCATAGGGAGGCAAAGATCTAGTTTGAGCCATAGTGGTCCTAAGTCGTGGAACAAAAAGAACATGCCTGACCAAGGAGCGGAGAGGTCGATGAGCATGCTCTTATTTCTTCCATTTTCAAAAGAGTGTTGCGGTACATGATTGTCTCGTAGGTTTAATTGAGGGCTTTCGTCGGTTGAAATAGACTGCGTACTATACAACGCCAAAATCCCATCTTTTCGAGAGTTCTTACCTTAACACTTCATCGCTCCGCTGCCTTCCAATGTCTCCCTCTCTCTGACTTGATGCACCTTCGTGAATTCCGCTCCTTATCAATCTTTGATTAGACAATTGCTAGTAGCCGGTTCCAACAACTTACCTTTTCGATCCAATGGGTTGTTGATGTGGAAAAGTTCTAGCTGTAGCCTAGTTGAGTTATAAAGCGCATGTACCGCACATCCGACAATCAAGAAGACACCGCGATCTCTGACTCTGGTGGTCAATATATTAGTCCGAATTAAAACCATCTTAGCATCTTACTAAAGCTACTCATATCTTACTAAGGCTACTCATATCTTACTATGGCTACCAAACTATCATTCAGTAACAATAATTAGAATCGTTAACGTTAAGAAAAGATAGGGCTACAAAGTTTAGTCTTAACAGCTTGACGAGGAGGAGATAGGAAGACAACAGCGATCGCGACGAATGTTTTGAGAGACGATTTCATCATTGAGTAGGAGAAACACAAGTTCATTTTTTGAATGAGTTCACCAATTTTTTTAAGCTTTTCACTCGCTGCTACAAGTTTGCCACACAAGTTGCTAACTTTTTTAGAAGTATTTGTTTATAACATTTTATTCTGTAGACTGTTGCTATAACTTTGATGAACTTCTAATATTAGCATTTAAAAATGTCTCATGTATTTGTAAACTTTGATGTAAAAACGTACAGTAGATGGTACAAAACGGTCATTCTACATCGAAAGTAGAGGGCAGTGATGTGGAGGCGTGAACCTTGGCTGGGGGTCGTCTCTGATCGACAACTGATCTACGGACCGCAACCGCCAAAAACGGATGTCACACAAAATTGCGTTATATAACGGTCTTTCTTAAGTACGGTACTTGACAGTATAGACAAAGTGTGAGTGCAATGACGTGTGATAACCTTGACTTAATCTGGACTTAAAATAGCCTAATGACGACCTTACGATGACTCTGGCTTGAGCTGACTTTTTAATGACCTGGAGTTGCCCTTGTCTGTCGTGTTCAAGGACAATCTGGAAACGCTGCTGAAGTTGGCTGAGCGCATAGAAGGCATCCTCAGTCACTTTGGAAACGATACTCGTCTGTTGAAGGAGGGCTCGGTCCTTGAGGTCGATCCACGTGGAAGACACGTCACCAAGAAAGCATTCAACAAACTAGAGAAACAACTACATCTACTTCTGGTCAGTCACTTCAACTCCGCTCTCCAATCTCATTCATTCATTCATTCATTCATAATATGAAATCAATCGTTTGTTAATTAATTAATTAATTAATTAATTAATTAATTAATTAATCAATTCATTCATTCATTCATTCATTCAAAAAAGTTCTAGCTGTCGTTGAGTTAGGCTATAAAGCGCATTTAGGCCTACCTATCATTCATTCATTCATTCATTCATTCAATGAATCAATCATTCATTCAAGATATGAAAGCAATCATTCGTTGATTCATTATTTAAGTCACTCGTTCCTTCACTCGCTTGTTCAATCGCTCTTTCGTTCATTCGTTCGTTCATTCAGTATTTCATTCTTTTGTTCCTTCGTTCGTCCGATATAGTTTCCTGGCTACGCCCTTGTATGGATTTGTTTATGCCTTTGAATTATGAGCCTGTGCTCAGAAGAAGCGCTCCTATTGATCTATTTCTCCAAACCCAGATGATGATGATGACGACGACGAAGATAATGATAGGAATGGTAGTGAATGGTGATAGTGAAACAGTGGCAGTGGTGGTTGTTGTTGATTTGAATTCAGTTTAACAGTTTCATCCTCATTTGTTCCCCGGTTGAACCAAGCAAGAAACAGACAATTCAGAGCAAGGTCAAGGTCTCGGCTGTCAAGGTGAGTGGTAGAAACAACCTCTGTAGAGGTCAAGCGTTGTTCTCTTATCTACGTAGGACTTTTTCTGAACGTGTCCAGTGCCTGTCCCGTCTGTCGTTTTTCAAACGAACAAACGCATGAGGCCACGGTGGAAGAGGCCAAAGCCTAAGATGCCCATGTACAAGAGACCAAGGTAGAAATTGCAAAGATTGAAAACTCAAAGTCAAAATATCGAATTGGTCAAGGTAGAAGAAGCCAAGTTGAACGAAGTCAAGGTCACAAAGACTAATGCGGAAGAGACCAAGGTGCAAGAGGCCAAGATGGAAAAGGTCGAGGTCTAAAAGGCCGAGGAGGAGGTTAAGGTCTCATGTGGACAAGGTCATGGTCGAAGAGGCACGGTGGAAGAGTTTGGGTCTAAGAGGCTGCGGTGAAAGAGGCCAATCTCTAAGATCGGTAGCGGATCGATCTGCTGGAAGTTGATCTGATTACAGATTGGTTTTGGTGTGTGCAATGGATGACGCCTTGTTTATTAAACAACGGCTCTATAAAAGGTCCTAATTAATTAAAAATAATAAATAATAAGTTGATAGTTGAGGTATTAATTAATGATATTCTGAGCCTAAATTTCTGGACGCTCTCTTCGTGCATTTGTTCGTTCTGCTTCGTCGCTTGTTGCGTCATGTTCTGTCTCGACCTCAGACACGTCTTTCTCAGTTGCTCTCCTCACCATAGAGTCATTGACCGATTCTCTCTTGCAGTGGACTGACTTTACAATAAGTTTACAATACAATACAACTGAAATTTGAGAATCCAAACATTGCTCAGGTAACTAGAACTTTCTACACATTGACCTGACTGCAGCTGGATTTCGATGCGCCATCGATTGATGCTCTGTGCAATAGACACAGGCGCTATAGAAGTTACTAATTACAATTAGTGCAATAACTGTTATTGTTTCAGTTACTTTCGTGCGATTTCTTCGCATCGATGGGATACGACAGTCACTCTGGATTCATCCTTCAGACTCCGGCGAAAGCCAGACTCATCGTCTGCCCGTAAGTAATTACGACTTCAGATCTTTTCAGTCAGTTCAGATCATTCAATTTATTTAATTTCTTAGCAACTAAATCGCCAGAAATAATTCTCTAAATGGAAGTGGGATTGATGAAAAACATTCTTAGCAACTAAATCGCCAGAAATAATTCTCTTTATGTTACAGTACAGCGCAGGGAAATTGTTGGTTAGACTAGCTATAGCCTATAATTATATTCTATAGGCCTACAGCGTTGGTGTCTAATGTAGGCCCTACAATGCATCAACCAGCCAATCAGGTCAACGTCCAGATCACTAAGACAGAGAGGGAGCATCCCATGGTGGATAAGCAACTGGGAAATGTCAGTCTTAAGTTGAGAACATAATGACAAAAAGCGACTGAGCAGAACGGAGAGAGAATTTCACACTTTTAGGAGGCTATAGGAACCGAAAACGATCATTCACCGCAAACCATTAAACTTTTTGCTATGACCAGATACAGGAAGGGGAATATCAAGATATGTTAAGCCATCATTTAGATTCTTGGCAGCTGAATTTACTACCTCGCCTAAATAATATTTTCTGTTCACTTTTAAGATCTGCAAAAGACACGCAAGAGTGGAAAAAGGTATTTTGATGTTTATTTTAAGTAAGCGAATAAGCCAAATTTAATGAGCGTATCTTCTGTCATGGATGACTGGATGCAAAGCCTTGGTCATGGATGATTGGCCAAGAAAACGATTCTGTAAAGATGCATCATTCATGTTTTGTTCGACTTGATAGTGATACATACATGATCATGCATGAATCATCTCAGGGCTCTTTTAAAGGAATTTTTAGAACTGCACAACCTCTTATAAAGCCATGACAAATTATTCCAAATCGGATGACAATGAACATTTTAAACTATTTTTAACTGCATAAAAATGCTTCTACAGTGGCACACTAAAAAGCCCTGAATCATCTCTGATCTGACTCTGCTCTTTATTGAATCGCCGTTTCTTTGTCTGAATCTTCACTGAATCTTCACCTAGTCTTTACTGAATCTTCACTGAATCTTCACCGAATCTTCACCGAATCTTCACAGATTCTTCACTGAATCTTCACATAGGCTAATCTTTACTGAATCTTCATTGAATCTTCATTGAAACTTCACTTAATCTTTAGGCCCCCTACTGAATCTTCATTGAATCTTTACTGAATCTTCAATGAATTTTCATTGAAACTTCACTTAACCTGCACGGTGCACCTAATCTTTGTCTCTGTCGGACTTCATCCTGTTTCTGCTCTGCTCTCTGTTTACAGTTGATCGAAGAAGCGACAATCCGAACAGCAACAAGACCAAGTTTCAAAAGGGTCAAAGTCTTTAATTAGCCTACTTGCTATCTTCTTAATTCTTATCTCTGGTATTTAAGACAAGAAGACAGAGACAAGGACGAACAGATAACAAAATTAAACAAAAAGTTTCAAAAGGGTCAACGACGTCTTCAATTACTTGCTATCTTGTTGCTTTTATCTCCGGCATTTAAGACAAGAAGACAGGGAAGGACGGATAGATATCCTATCAACAGATTTACGATAGGCTATACTATAGGCTACAACATGCATACACACACGCATACAGACATGAACGCGCATTCATCTAGCCTAACACGCGTCAGCTTAGATGTATAGCGGACGTGTGCAAAGTGCAACTAATTCGATTGATGTTTCAAATGACCGGAATATAGTGCATTGGAACTTCTTTGTCTCATTGCTTAAATCAAAATACTTACTAAGCTATTGTCCGCTTAACCGCCGCAAGCCAAGAAATCCGGGCGCCGCAACATATTGTCAAGCAAGCAAGCATGTATGTATGTATGTGTGTATGTATGTATGTATGTATGTGTGTGTGTGTGTGTGTATGTATGTATGTATGTATGTGTATGTATGTATGTATGTATGTGTATGTATGTATGTATGTATGTATGTATGCATGCATGTATACATGTATGTATGCATGTGTGCATGTGCATGTGTGTGTATGTATGTATGTATGCATGTGTATGTATGTATGTATGTATGTATGTATATATTTATGTATGTATGTATGTATATATGTATGTAATACTATGTATGTATGTATGTATGTATGTGTAGGGGTTATGTATGTATGTAGCCGTAAAGGGTATGCATTCCAGGCCGCTGTCCACAGACCGACTGACTAAGTGCCAACAGACAGATTGAATGACAGCCCTTAGAGAGAGAGAGAGAGAGAGAGAGAGAGATCAAGATCCAGCGTGTTGTTAGGACGGACTCCTGTCCCCTTGTCAACCGGGACACGGGGTCCGAGCTTGTAACATCTATAGAATAAACATCGTGTGTATGAACAACGTGTTATCTCTCTCAACGGTGATCGGCAATGTATCTCGGGCGATCAACGACACTACAAATTGGTGGAGAACCTTTCGATCCGTATCTCCGAGCGATCCCGACATCATCCACTACAAATTGGTGGAGAACGAATCGGTCCGCTGTACCTCTCCAGCCAGCGAGTTCCCCACGTCACCACGCCAACCAACCGTCAGCCAACTGTTCAAGCGAAGTCTACCTCTACCATTCGCTACTACATGCATGTGAAGAAGTTGCCGTTTCAATTACTTTTCATACGAATGGTTCCGGTTCACTGTCGGCTGACGCAACCTCTCCGTATTCTGCCAGTGACTCGGTTTACGAAGAACTGAACACGCCAACAACGTCGTGCAACCACGTCTGACACCCTACATCAACAGCGAAGTAGAATGCCTTCGAGACAACGGATGCCACGACTTCCTGCAACCTACCGGATCCTTTCGACACCGATTCCGCGAGCCTACTCCATATAGCGCCTCACTTCACCTTCAACGGATGTGCTCCACCGTTCGCTCACGAAGTTTCGATCACGACCCAACGCTTCTCCGCTGCCTTCAAGTCTTCACGACACAATGGTAACATACTTCTACCCTGTTCACTTTCTGGTTCTACGCCTGGTGCATCGACTCTGTCACCGTCTAACTTTCATCGTTTCCTCGTCAACTCATTGCCTCATGTATGATCATTATCGAACAGTTTCCCAGGAACAGACTGTCGTCCATCGAGTCCATAATCTGTCTTCACGAGAAACGGTTAATTTCTTTACTTTTATCATTGTACTGTGAATGGCAATGTTTCTTTAATTTCAAAGTTGCGATCAACGACACTACATATGTATGTATGGTATGTATGTATGTATATGTATGCATGCATGTATGTATGCATGTATGTATGTATGTATGTATGTATGTATGTATGTATGTATGTATGTATGTATGTATGCATGCATTCATGTATGTATGCATGTATTTATGTATGTATGTATGTATGTATGTATGTATGTATGTATGTATATGTATGCATGTATGCATGCAGACATGCATGCATGTATGCATGTCATTATGTTTATGCCGGATTAATCCGGCGCTAAGGCGTGAGGATTTTAGCTGGCGCCGGATATATCCGGCATTATGGCGGTTAAGCGGTTAAGATCAATACAGTAAACTAGGGTTGCGGATTTTAACGATTAATCAAAATTTTAATCGATTAATTTCCGCTTCTTCGATTAGACCTAATACTTTTTTTTACATATTTCATGATATCGACCGGTCCATTTCAAAAGTAAACAACATCGAGAGTTTTCCGACCAATGCTAGGCCTAATGTGAAACGTTTGAGTGGAAAATTAGGCCTATAAGCGGTCATTTGGCATTTAAGGTAAATGCTGATGGAAAAGCAGATGGCAACACAGTTAGGCCTGTCTTCGTTGCAATAAACAGTTCGTTTACCTCACGTTGTTAGGCTATAATTATGTCACTAAGAAGACTTAGTAAGAACAGAACACATCGCTGACGTATCACCTTCAGCATGAGGAATGATTGAAGTTTTCTGTAGAAAGAAAGTAGGCCTAGTAACTGACTCAGTCACTACTACATTTGTAACATGTTTCACGCTTTTCCCAACAGATTCCAAATTAATCAAATTTAATCGATGAATCCAAGTTAAACTTGGAGATTAATCGATTCTTTTAATCAGTACCAGCCCTACAATAAACTAAATAATTGTCTGCAATGCTCTGTATGGACGTAGGCTAATTGATGTTATAGGAGGGGTCAGTGAGTACTATGGACTTTTCCTGCGCTCCAGTCTGGATTCCGGATGACTACGTCAGCGACTGTATGCTCTGCCTCGAACGATTCACCCTCATACGTCGTCGACATCACTGCCGTGGATGTGGAATCGTAAGCTACGTCCGTTCGTTTCTCACCGCATGCCCCTTAACCGACGCCCTCAATTCCCACCCTTCTAGACACCAATTCTCTCTGCTCAGGGGCGTAGCGAGGGGCTTCAGATGGGTGCAGTTATCCTCGGCCGAGGGCTGAGATGGAGCGCAAGGCATCTTTACTGTGCAAACGGTAATACGATGCAAGAAAGGCATTTTGTATTAGAATCTGTCTATGAGCCCCAGACTTAACCTCGACATCTCTGAGTTCAATCTGGTTTCAGTGGCTTGACCGTTCCTCTAATTAAGCTACTATACAATGAACTGAACTCTCACTCTCTACTACCTACTCTTTACTCTCATCATCCTCTACTGTTCGGGATCTTGGAGTCTATTCTTTCTCTAAAGCATGAGCATCAAATAGTTGCAACTTCTTGGGTGTGCTTGTTCCACATTGGAAGAATCCGACAGCTTCGCTCCTCTACAGTCCACAGTGTGGCGTCAGCATCGCTGAAAACAAGGACAGTCTATTCTGATGAGGCTTGACTACTGCAAACTATATCCTTAAGGACTTCCTGAACGCGAGCCTCTTCCTCTAACAGTCTAACCAGAATAACTGCAATAGGCTCCAAATGTCTCGGCAGATCACGCTGAAACAGCATGCACTGCATCACTGATAACTATAGAGAGTTAGTGGCCTTTATGCACCGCCATGTTTCTGTTTACAGCGTCTGGATGAGAATAACTTAACGTGAAAGCAACGAAACTAAAACCTAACCTAATTCTGTGTTTAAACCGTATGCGTTTTGCACTTCTGGTTCTTTTATAACGCTAGTTGTCGGTGTTGTTGCAGATCGTCTGCTCCCACTGTTCCCCTGGAAAGGTTCTTCTTCCCTACGACAACCTGTCGACCGGAAGAGTCTGTCGCAAATGCTTCCGGCGTGCAAAGAAGCAGAAACAAGAGCTCGTCTGTACATCCGGTAGAAGCAGCGTCGAGACCAATGGATCACGTGACGAGGCCAATGAACAGACCGGGACATTGCTTTCGCTTGGGAACTCAGGCGAAATAGATGGCAGTAGAGAGGAAGAGATCTAGCAGGAAGCACAAATGAAAGCCTCTTCCTCTTCCTCTGAGAAGAAAAATTGGAAGCGGAGGTTAATATTTCGAAGAAGGGAAATATGACGCTTTTGACTGAGCGCTTTGTGGGCGCTGCTGAAGAAAAGTTAATTGTTTGGTTAAACTTGTGACGACGAACAGCTTCAACTGCAGCAGCTGTACTTGGCAGTTATAGGCCGCATTTTGTTTCTGAAAGGGTGCTCGACACAATTAGGCTAGCCTACTACTGCACCAGCCTATGTGTGTATACATGTTGTATATATTATCGTTTGTTTATCTATTAATAGGATATCTGTCTCCGTCTGTCTTAAATACTAGAGAATAGGTCGATTGGAGAGTATGGCCACGGTTTATGTAATGCTTATTGGCTGACCAGAGCAACTGACTACCGGTAATAATTATATATATATGCTGTAGGCCTAATATTAACGTTGGTCAGCTCAAGACTTCTTTGGAAAGAGTGCAGGGTGACCGCGAGGAGCGTAGCCAGGAAACAATTTGGGGGTTGGTTTAGTTTTGGGGTTCCATTGGACATGGTCGTATTTTTATAGTTAAGTTTTTAATATCAGTGGAACATTTATTTGTGGGGGTGTTGAACCCATATTCCCTATATATTAAACGCCCATGGTCACGGCTAGGTTGGATATTCGGCTCATTGCTCTTCACAGAAAGCCAGCAGAGACAGATTTGTTATTCTTTAAATGTTGTAGGTTTTATGTTGACAGTGTAGACAATTTCGTGCCATTTGTTGTGACCGCATAATTCGTTGTTCTCAATTGCCAGTAAACAGTTCTCACAGAAATGACCGTGTATAGATGTAGATGACCTTATATAGATGACCGTGTCTAGATGATGGTAGGCACAATCAAAATGACTTCAACCATCTTCCTAAATATCTAATCTAATGACTGTTTCTGTAGCACCATTATAATAATACTCATGACATCAATCAATGATTGCTTCAAGTAATGAAATTGCAATCAAAATCATAATCCATTGGAGAAGCAGCCAGGAGGTCGAAGTCTAATTAGATCAGGGAAAGAAGAAGCGCACTGCAACGTATAAGCAAGTTGAAAGAGATGAGTCTTGGTTTCGACATGAATGCCATCAAGGAATTGACTGTTACCCCATCGCCAGAGATGAAGGTGTGATTTGTTGCTGGGAAACCAGTAACATGGAACAAAGGCAGCAGTAAGGGAAACTGTCCCCTCCAACAAATTACACCCTATCAGAACACTAAACTCCTTGTGCCTCTGAAAACCGTAATTTTCCTCTGTGAGTGCAACATTCATTGGGTACACAACTGGACCACATTGTTCACAACTGAAGCCCATTGAACATCTGGAGCAAAAACACCTCAAAAAAACAAATATAAATGCAAATTAAAATGACTAAAATATCTTATAATAAATATACCACAAACAGTTACGGTGCAGTTGTAAAAACCTTTATTAATTTACTTATTTACATAATAATATTATTAATAATACAAGTTTTGTGGTTTAGCAAATATTCGCATGTGTGCTATGATGACAATGATAACACAGAAGAGGTCCTTTCCTACTACGCAGTCGAGAGAAGACGAAATTCGTCCAGAAACTCAAGTGCAAAACTGATCACATACTCAAGCTTTGATGAAGAAGGGAACATATTTTCACATAGAGAGAAAGCTCAGTCACACCTTCAACTGGATGCTACAAGGTGTCGCCAACATCACGACCCCGCATGATGATTAAACACGCAACAAGGGACGGATGGTCATGCGCGAATGAGATCCCAAGACAATGCCTGTCTGGAAATCACCTAAACATCATTTCAATTCATTTACATGGTGCATAATGTAGCATAACATAAAAGTTTCAACTGCAACGTCAATCCCCTGGCGCTCTCTGTTAATTCGGCTATTACACAAGAATAATATATTATACTTAAACGTTTTATCCTGGGATATTTACTCTGTAGTTGCTCTCAGTGCATCTACAGCTCAAATAAAATAAAAAATCGGGTCAAGTAATTAGAAAATTATGTCAGTTCAATTAATGCAAATAAGACTACAAGGTGGCAAAATCACATAAAACCATAATGTTGTAACGTAATTTGCAAAACAGTACCACTCGTTTCCAGAGTGCCCTACGAAAGGCGCCACAAGACTCGTACAACGTCAAGTCCACTACTAATAGTAACGTTATCAGCTTCTTTCAGGGCATGGTAATACATTTACAGATTATGTTAAACTATTTACAGCGTAAACCTATTCATCCGACTATTTGAAATGCAGCCACTGAAGAGCGGAGTCTGCAATGAATCAAATCTCTCTCAAAAAAGGCAACAAATCGAGAGATGATCGGTGCCCAGCTCAGCTGCACGGCTAAAGTCTCCAGGACCATTCTCAACCGAATCTCTCCTCATCCTATATCCCACAAAACGTCTTTCTTCAGCGGCCTCTGGGAAGTCTGGGGCATTCCCCGCTCCACTCTCTCCACTGGCATACGACACCCCAATAACCAAAACTGCAGCAGGACTGCAAATGATTGCCATATTAAGTCAGAGTTCATTGATCGATTGACAATACGCAGGACGACGTCATGTGATGCATCATAAAGTCCAACTGATGGAGTCTTAAGTTGATTACAGCGCCATTGGAGGACATGCGACGAAACTAGCTATGGGTAACAGGCAATGATATGCTGGCAGAATAATTACCCACTTTGGTTACCCACTTTGCACAGCTTATGAGCAAGAGGGCAGAGCTAAGTGGCAAGCCGAGGAAGCATAAGAGTGGGTGGGGCTTCAGAGACTGAGTAAGCAGTGCTGAGAGTGCGCTTAGCCCAACTGGGTGGAACTAGGGAGCAGAGACCGAGCAACAAGGAAGAAGAGCCTATGATGAATGAAATATAGGATTGACTGGGCAATGCCTATAAGTGGGTGGAGCTTAAGATTGACAGGGCAACGCCTATGAGTCAGCGAAGACGAGCAAGTTCGTGGAGCTTAAGAGTCAGATACATGGAGCTTGGAACAGCACAAAAGCGATAGGGTTGAGGAGTCTTTATTGAGGCAATAGGCTGAACATGCAAGCTGACAAGTGGGGGCAGAAGAGGTGTGGCTTAGAGGCAGAGCTTAAGGTAGAAGAGGCAGAGTCTAGCCTACTCCTGTCCGAATCCCTCTGTTTCTTCGATGGCATAAGTCAGCTTTTCGACAAGCTGTTCAAAGCTCTTGTAGGGAGGCAGGTCGAGGCGATTGAAACACGTGTGGCTCCGTGGCAACCACGTGTCCTTGCCGACCTTTTCGATGCAGAAATGCTGTGGACCGTTGCTCCCTGCAAGACACACAAGCATTTATATAGCACCTCTGCAATTAGCACAATCAGATGCAGCATTAGTAGAAAAAGCATATCATCAGCAGCAGATTTAAAAGGTTGCATCCATCCTTTGTATATATATATATCAGACACATTTATATAGCACCTTATAAGGACCTCTCAAAAGCGCTACATAAAAAGGGCATTCCATCACTTCAACTGGTCAGTTCATAAGTAAGTGAAAGTCCAGTGGTTAACAGGTCAGACTGTCAACTGAAAGGTAGAGAGTTAAAATCTCCACCACAGCATAAATACATTTCTATATTTCTGCTTCACTTAAACTCAAACTCTGCTAAAATGAGTAAACTGACTGCACTGTTGGTGAGAAGACAATGCACCAAGGAAGAGAACTTCTGTCCTCATGTACTGAGGCTAAGAAAATGAAGTCGCTAACACTTGACGGTTGTCTGCAGAGGTTTGCATTAGAGACGGTTCTCCTGTTCGTCTTCTAACTGTCACATTCTCTGATTTTTTAAAGAAACAACGACTTGACTGATTAACTAGAAAATTTAAAGTATAAACCTTTAAGATTTGTTAAGATTTTATGAGGCTGTACAACAGAGTAGTTTACAGTTGGATGAATGCGATATGCCCTAGCAAGCAACACGTCATACCCATCAATTCGGAAAATCCTCCGACTGGAAGGCGACATGTTCCGGTGACAAACTGTAGAAGACGTGTTCTCTTCTCATTGTCCAGTTCACGAACAAACTGTTAATGAAAGAATGACAAAGAACACCTCAAGTCAGGTTGGGTAACATAATCAGGTCAGGTAACAAAATCAGGCAAGGTAACATAATCGCTTGTTTACGCCTTCATCAACATTAATCATGTGGAAATGTGGAAATGTTTAATTTCGTAAGATGTACAGTAACAATGATCAAATAATACACAGAAACACAGAAAAATAACAGAACTCATGTCCTAAATACAAGCATGTAATGCACTGTCTTTAAGTTTCTAGTGTAAACCTGAGAACTGAAAAAATCAAACGAAATACGAGGAGAAGAAGCTGCAACAGCTTATCTAGTCGTCCCCGTTAGGATATCAAGGAAATTACTCAATGAGATAACTGTAGTGACAGTTAATCAAAGTGCTGTTAGGACACTCAGATAGCATCAAACCTCATGAGAACAAATTAGTAATATTGATCAAGCAAACATGATTTAAATGCAGACTTAAACACATTATAAATACGCAAATCACGAATTCTAGCATCAATGGAGTTCCATAATTGAGGGCCTTTAATTCTAACAGTGGATTGTCTTATATTAGTCCTACAGATCTCAGACCGGTAATTATGTTTATGTCTAGTATTATAGTCATGCACAGTAGCATTCTCAGTAAAATAATCAGCAAATAAAGCTGGAAGCGTCCCAACATGATGTTGGAACATAAGAAGTCCAAGCTGGAGCTTATAAATGTCATATATAGTCAACAATTTTAATGACTTAAATAAGCTCGCGCTCTTCGTAAGATAATGAACTCCACAGATCACTCTTACGGCCCTTTTTTGAAGCAATAACAGAGGTTTAAGTTTTGACTTATATCCACCTGCCCAAACGACATTACAGTAGTTTAAGTAAGGTAAAACAAGTGCAGTATATAACAGTTTGAGGGATGATGCTGGTAATAACCATCTTAATTTAGATATTATACCGATAACTTTGGATACCTTATTGGTAACAAGCTCAATGTGCTTGTGCCAGGAAAGATTTTCGTTAATAATGACACCCAGAAACTTTACATTAGTTGCACGACATAATTCAGTGTTATCAATCCTGATCATAGGAATAGAGGATTCAGGTACTTGTTTACCACGACTTTTAAATAAGACATAATTGGATTTCTTAACATTCAGAGATAACAAATTTACATGGAACCACATGGACAATTGCTCAAGTTCATGATTCATACAATGAAATAGGTCCATAAAATTCGTTCCAACTAAAAAGGCAGAAGTATCATCAGCAAACAAGGTTAAATTCAGTTTGGAGGAACAATTGATTACATCATTAATATACACCAGGAATAATAACGGGCCCAAATTAGACCCTTGAGGAACACCACACAGAATAGGTGCAGGGCCCGAAAAAGATCCAGCAAAATGAACCTGTTGATGCCTATCAGACAAGTAAGACCTAAACCAATCCAATGCGACACCACGGATACCATGGTGTTGGAGCTTAGCAAGTAACTTCTCATGATCCAAAGTATCAAAGGCTTTGGACAGATCCAGAAATATGCCTAAGGTATAATTACCATCATCCAGAGCCCCCGATATTTTATCAATTACCTCAATTAAGGCAAGATTAGTAGAGTGATTTTTTCTAAAACCGAATTGCTTCTCAAATAAAATCTTATTGTCAATGAGGAAATCATATAATCTTTTATACATAATTTTTTCAAGAATTTTTGCGAAACAAGGTAGTTTTGAGATGGGACGATAATTCATCATATCATAACAATCCCCTGTTTTAAATATTGGAGATACAATTGCAGTTTTCATATTATGTGGCACAATACCTGTTAGAAAAGACTGATTAATCAAATGAGCTAGTGGTAACGATATGTTAGCCGCACATCGCTTAATAATTTCCACCGGAACTATAAGGGAACCAGTAACTTTTGTAGTCTTTAAATTCGTGATAATAGTCTGTATCTCCAGTTCATATGTGGGGGTAAGAAATATTGAATTAGTGTTTGGTTCCTTTAAGTATTTAAGTATTTAAGTTAGTGGTAGGTGGAATTTTTGATGCCAACGTGGGTCCTATAGTAACAAAGTATTTATTAAAACATTCAGCAATTATGGCTGGATCGGTCTCAATTTGACCATTAATTCTTAGAGAAGGGTTAATTTGTTGAGGACCATTTTGGTGCAGTGCTTCTTTCAATGTCTTCCATATTTCCTTTTGATTGCCACAGTGTGATTCTAATCTAGTAGTATAATATTGTTTCTCACATTTCCGTAAAACTGCTGTTAATCTATTTTTATACGTTTTGTATTTTAAAAGGGCATCATTGGTTTTGATTTTCAGATATTTCCTGTATAACAAATTTTTCTTTTTACACGATTTCAGCAAAGCATTAGAAATCCAAGGCTTAGTTTTGGTTTTAAATAACCTAGTCCTCCGTGATTGGAGTGGGAAGCAGGAGTCGTACAATCCATTCAGTTTATTATTTAGAAGATTTGAAATATCATCTGGGTCACTGAGTGCACATAGGTCATCCCAGGTTTCCTCCCAGAGAAGTGACTGGAAATCATCAATTGCCTGTTCATTACTTGGGCGATATGACACATACTTACTTTTAGGAATATGGTCCACTTTGCAATTAAGAATAACAAAGATGGGTAAATGGTCGCTTATGTCAGCATAAAATACACCCGGCCATTCATCATACTTTAACCTATTCGAGAAAACATTATCAATAAGGGTAGAGGAATGGCTAGTTATTCTAGTCGGTATATTGATAAGGGGACGAAAGTAAACAGAGGACATAGTATTAATGAAATCGCAAGTAGGATGATGCGAGTCATAATTAATTAAGTTGATATTGAAGTCTCCACAAATATAGCAATCACCTCTAAGATTAATCAGCTGAGTGTTCAAGGTAACCATATCAGAATTAAATTTAATTATATTAGTACCTGGAGGTCTATATAATGCACCAACTACCATGCTAGGCCTATTAAGTAAAGAGATCCTAAGAAACAGGTATTCAGTAAGACTTTCCCAGTTTAATTGTATGTCAATAATTTGCGCTTCCAAACATTCATCAACTAATATAGCAACCCCTCCACCCTTACTACCAGATCGAGATTTCACAAAGGCCTTATAGCCTGGGTAATGAATTTGGTCCTCGGTGTCATGTGTTGACCAGGTTTCAGTAAGGGCAATTATCTGAAATTTGCTTTTAATATTTTTAATATACATCCATAATTTATCTTGGTTCCTATTATAACTACGTACATTTACATGGAGGATTTTTATATTGGACTGGAGGCTATTCTCAGTAATTAATTTGTTAAAGCCATCTTCAGTATAGTATTTGGATAGGGACCTAGTAGCAGGATTAATTAAGTTCAGATCAGGATCGTTGTCACGAGTATCCATGATGAAAACCTCATCAAAACCACTGGGTGGACTTTTTGCAATATCAGGCATTACAAGGCCAGCGCTCTAACCTACTGTGTCCCATATGGGAAGTCTTCTCATTAAGCGCCTTTCAGCTGGACCTTATCTGCTCACACAGAACAGGTCTCTTTCTGTCCATGTCTGTCTGTCTGTGTCTGTCCATCTGTGTATATTCCTCATACCTTCCAGAACCAGGCGACCTGTTTGCTCGTGCGTGTGTAATGGCGGTAGATTGTGTTTCGCTCCCAGTCGTTGACGTCCAACTCCTGCATTCCGCACAGCATTAACTGCAAACACCAAGAACACAAGAACTGACTGACAGCTGTCAATCACAACACATTTACAGGCAGCTCTGACAAGAATGGAATGATTTACAGGTGTCAATCATACCATGTTCACAGGCAGAACATAGTGGAGGAGAAAGATAGATAGGTGTATAACAAGGACCAGGATGAAGCAAAGCAAAGTCAGTGAACAGAGTGCATGCAGCACGATAAGCAAATGAAGAGATGTACAAACTGGAAATAACCGGATCAATGTAAGATTAATCCTATGCCTATACAGAGAGTTCTAAAGTGGGTCTATGCAAGATAAGAGAGAGGCAAACGAGTGATGATGTCTTACCTCAAGTTCTCGTTCGTCAAAGTATTGCAGCCACTGAAGTGGAACGACCTCATTGAACCCATCCAAGAACGCCCTCATCTGCTCCTCAACACCTCGCGAGAAAATCCACTGAGTCATCGAACTGTGACCAACAATTAACACGTTTCCAGTCAAATCATTTAATCAACAGCTTATTTCAAAAATTATTAATCAAGTTATTTAACATACTGCATCTCTTTAAATATCTTAAACAAATCATTTGAAGAATTACATCTCTCAATTGCTTACCCAAGCCACTTTACAAAAGTGCTTCTCTTAACCATTTAATCAAATCATTTCACAGAGTTCTTCTCTCAATCATTTAATCAAATCATTTAGTGAGTTGTATCTCTTAATTATTTAATCAAATAATTTCCTAAAGTGCATCTCTTACTAATCATCGAATCAAATCATTTAGCAAGCTGCAAATTCTCTTAATTGTTTGTCTGTTTGCCCTACTTGATGTACTCCTGTTTGTTTTCTTCCGTCACTCGAACCTGTGCCCCTCCTGCCTTCAGTTCGTGTTGTTCGATCTTTCCAAGAATCTCAAAGTCCGCTGCAAAGTAGAGTTCGAGGCCACATTCATCAATGTTGTTGTCTCTGTAAACAACACAACAGAAAAAGATTCAAATGACCATCTGAGGAAAGATCCCATCTTACAAGACGGATGAGCATTCAAAACTGACCAACACCTTCTCTTCATACATGAATGGATTTCTACCTGTCATTTATGATTTTAAGAACCACAGTCCTAGCATTCTAAGGCTCAGTCAGGAGACTCCCTCCACCAAAACCACATCCATCCTCGGCTCAGTCTTCCAAATAGATTCCGTCTCCATAGCTGTTCTGTTAATAACACTCCAGACTCCATTAACACCTCATCTGCATACCTGAACCAGTTCATTTGAAACAGTGACCTGATCCCAATTATCTACAACAATGACTTGACCCTAGGGCTTAACCCTATAGCGCATTAATTGGTTGCAACCTGTCCTAAATGCCGCGGCTCGCCTGATAGGCAGCATACCAAAGTTCGAGCATGTATCTAGCCTCATATACAGGAGGAACTGCACCGGCTATCTATGCAAAAACACATTGAACTTAAGATTCTAATGCCTATGTGTAATTGTCTAAGAGGCCAAGCTCCAGTCTATCTTAGGGAGCTTTTGCATGCCAGTGTCATCCATACCAGCCTGTAGATTCCGTCGCTCTGCTGCACAAGGAGACCTGGTTGTCCCAATGACTCAAACTTCCACTGTGTTCCATAGAAGCTTCGCTGTGGTCGGTCCATCTTGCTGGAATAGGTTACCTAGCAACCTCCGCAATGAACTTCTTGGTCTTTCTTTGCCCCTTTTCCACAAGCATTTGAAAACCATTCTTTTTGATCATAGTTTGGTGCAGTCATGTTGGGAGTGCCTCTGAGGAGTTTCTCTTGAAGTGGCGCTATATAAATTTATGATTACAGCTACGACCCAGATTCCTTGGACAGTTGTTACCTGACCCAGATCACTTAAGACCAGCCCAAATTATTTACTCCTTCCCACCTGAATTTTTCCGAGATTGAGTGACAATATACATAGCAGAACTATAACAGTGCAAGAAGGGTTACACTTTAAGTATAATAAAAATATATGTTTTCTGAATCAGAAGACTTCTGGCTCTGAAATGTATATCTTATTGTGAACAAAAGTTGACTTATATAGCAACCTGATGACAAAGTGCAAAACACAGTCATCGACGTGCAACTGATTACAGCCTTAGTGTCTTTATATCAGTTTGTGGGTTTAGGTTGGAATTTGCAGTTCATCATTATCTGTTCAATTTTGACCTTCAATTTGTCAATAATTTTGTTGATGTAAGACGACAACCTGTACTGTTCATTATACATCTTACAGTCATTGACACCTGTGTGCATTTTTCAATCACTTTACAAGTCTTTTTTTGCTCAACATAAATATCAAAATCTGACAAGAAATTGTCACAAAAATGTAAACAAATATTCCACAATCATCCTTGATGCTATTTTAATGCATAATGTCATTTTATACTATCAATATTCTCCAGTCTATTTCACTGCCTCCCATATCAGGTCACTATATATAGCGACTTAATCCAGCGGAAATGGGTCAACACCTGACCCAGGTGCCCTCAATCAGTGACTTGATCCAGATCATTGTAGTGACCAGACCCAGATCCTCTTGGACAAACAGAAAGACAGACCATTACCTGACCCAGATGAGGGAGTTGAAGAATTCGAGGTCGACTGTTTCGATGTCGTTGATGGTCAGATTCTTTTTGAGCATCTTCTTGTAGAAAGGCATTGTAAAGCCACTGTCGATGAACTTCCCATGGTACAATGCCTGCATACACATACACACAAACCCACATCACACAAGAGCAATATCCACGTTGCCATGACAATGGTCACCATAGTGAAGTGATGACCAAGACTTTGCAACATCATACTTAACTACAGCTGATGCATTCCAAGCATCACCAAGGAGCAATTTGTTACCTTGTCAACACCCAAAGCTTTCTATATTAATCCTAAAATATCACATATACATACATCACCATGGCAACACCAGTCTTTTTTTCCACATCAATGAAGAGTATTATTAGGACAAAACATTGGCTGCTTCAACTAGCTATAGAAAACTTGCTACCAATGGAGGCCTTACCATGGCGATGAACCGTCCGATGAATCTGAAGTACATGAGGTGGTCGGGGTTAATGGAGGACGCGGGGTTGATCTGGAGGCCGTAGTTGTTGTTGTTGGCATACTGGAAGAGGCAGTACATCGGGTTGAGCACATCGTGCGACACATGGAAAAACCACTCCCTTCAAAGCAATTTCACTCTCAGTTTCACTTTCATCTTCAGTTGCAATTAAAGTTTGAAATTGGAAATTTATATATCACTACTTCAAATGAAAGTAATCAGAGGCACTCTCTACACAGGCCTAAACGACGTTAAACATCAGTAAGAACATACTTTTCTTCAGTAAGCAATGCTCAGGTAACCAGAAACTTCACCAGTGGTCAACTCCCAGTTGTAAGCACTCAGAGAAAGACCTTTGTCCAGAGCTGAATATTTTCCTGGATGTTCATATTTTACTGTATAGTTAATTGTTAATTGATGAGAAAGAGAAAGGTACAAAGTGGAAGAAGACAAAGAGGAATAGAAGAGGAGGCTGCTGAATGTCAAGGAGGAATAAGCAGCAGAGGAGGAGAGGAGTAAAGAGGAGGACTAACCTGGCTATTCCTCCGTAGTCAAGACCTTCCTCCCCTTTAAAGATGATGTAGAGCCGTCGACGCAGGTCAAACGGTTGAAGTCTCATTATCTGGCAACAGACAACATGACAATGATAACAACAATGCAAAACAACAGCACACTCATATAGCTCCTTTAAAGACCTGCTTAACAGCAAAGGATAATCAATAACTACATTTGTAACGTAAGCGACGATTCACATGGAGAAAAATTAACGGTTATATTGAAGATGACAATAACAGTTCTGATAGCAATGATTCCATGCATTGAGTCAAGATAATCTATCAGTTCATTACTATGAAATCTACGAACATGCATATTCTTTATCAGGCCATATTCTTGCAGTGTCTGGGCTCTTGTGGATATTGACTGATTCAAAGTACAGTGATTTCTGGGTGTGGGCTTGCACAGAAGCTACCCTCCCTTCCTCCCTCCAATTTATGGCATACATGTGCATTACGATAATGATGCTACAAGAGTTTCCAGATAAGATACTGGTCAATCAATAAAAGAAACTTGATATACCGCCCTTTCAAGATATCTACTCAGAGATACGATTAGAAGACACACCTGTTGGAACGAGTCTTCAAACAGGTTTTCTCTTGTCACGTTGATCTTGACATGACCCGGAAGCGTATTTGACTGAAAAATACAAGAACAGGCTGAAGCAAGAGCTCTAATAAAAACCACATGACATCAAGAGCTTCAATACAACCACATGTAGACAATAGCTTTAATAAAGCCACATGAAGACAACAGATTTAATACAACAAATAATAGCAACACTTGAACGGAAACCCATCAAGTGCAGTTTAATTTAGATAATTTGTAGACAAAAGCTTTAATAAAGCCACATAAAGACAACAGATTTAATACAACAAATAATAGCAACACTTGAA
This sequence comes from Aporrectodea caliginosa, assembly GCA_020284085.1. NCBI lineage: Eukaryota > Metazoa > Annelida > Clitellata > Crassiclitellata > Lumbricidae > Aporrectodea > Aporrectodea caliginosa. The sequence goes on from JACEVL010000887.1 coordinate 32,616, forward strand.
CGGAAACCCATCAAGTGCAGTTTAATTTAGATAATTTGTAGACAAAAGCTTTAATAAAGCCACATAAAGACAACAGATTTAATACAACAAATAATAGCAACACTTGAACGGAAACCCATCAAGTGCAGTTTAATTTAGATAATTTGTAGACAAAAGCTTTAATAAAGCCACATAAAGACAACAGATTTAATACAACAAATAATAGCAACACTTGAACGGAAACCCATCAAGTGCAGTTTAATTTAGATAATTTGTAGACAAAAGCTTTAATAAAGCCACATAAAGACAACAGATTTAATACAACAAATAATAGCAACACTTGAACGGAAACCCATCAAGTGCAGTTTAATTTAGATAATTTGTAGACAAAAGCTTTAATAAAGCCACATAAAGACAACAGATTTAATACAACAAATAATAGCAACACTTGAACGGAAACCCATCAAGTGCAGTTTAATTTAGATAATTTGATGAAGGAGAGACCTCACCTGACACAGATATCTGAACTGTCCCAGTTTCCACCGGAAGCTTCTTTCGTACTGGATCGGAACTCCATAAGCACCCACCGGACTGGAAGACCACAAATCAATAAATATCAATAAATATATAACAAAATAAATTTATTTATTTATGCTCCAATAATTAATCATAACGAATTCACCTAGAAATGCAGCTGAATTAAATAATATACCGTAGATAATTTAGACTACTTATTATTTCTGGTTTTTCTTGAGCTTTGAAACTAGAAGACACACGAAGCAGCAGTCTTCCAATCTCATATTCTTCAACACTTGCTTCTCTAATTGTAATTGCATTTAATCGTAATTGCATTTAATTGTAATTGTAATTGAATATTTATAAAACACCAAGTGCTCAGAAAGGTCCGTGGCGCTCCAGACCTGGGCCAGTATCATCACTGACTAACACGAAAGTTTTCAGGAGCTTGTGGAACTGCAGAGAGACAGAGAGACTAAGCAGACTGTTATTATCTGATACCCTGTTGTCAGTCGATGCCCTGATTCAACTCTCTCTTAAGAATTGTAAAAGCAAATCACCAGATACCCAGATCGAACATGATGACTCACCCCTTGGATGCTCCTCCTCTTGGATCTTGGAATGTTGTCGATCGGGTATTATGATCGACAAAATACCTGACCCCTTCAGCCGTGTACCTCATCTCCCAACCCTCAGGCAGCGGATCCTCCTGCATGATTCTGGAAAACAACGCCACAAATCAAATGTTACGCACAAATACAAGAACACACCATCAGATATCACCTTCATAAATCACGTTTCCTATTGACTTGTGTTATCTCTTCAGCAACCTTGAGAGGTTTTAAAACAGAGGCATTTTATAAATGTTCAGATCAATATGTGTATTCATCATTCATTTAACACGTTAATCAAATTCCAGGCAATTTCCGTCTCTGTCTCTATGTCTCTGTCTCCCACCCAGAGTACCAGACATCCATCATATAAGTAATTAGTGCCTTAAATAAACAATACGTAAATAAAAAACATTAATTCAATCATCTATGACAAGTTATTAAGTAGGCAATTTATTTTCTAATTCTATTATAATAGATGTGAACCGACTGACCCCTGTGTCCGCGGGTCCTCCCATTGCGTTGTACGATTCTTGTGGTTGACAAAGTAGACTCTTCCATTCTGATCAACTCTCCTCTCTGCAGCAAAGCAGATGGCATGAACAAAAGATGATTACAACCAAAGGATCAAAGGCAGATCATTAAAGAGATCAAAAGCCAGATCATCCAATAGGATCAAACAATGATCATCAAAAAGATCACCAAGCAGATAATTCAACTTTGCTGGACCTGATAAAATGAGTTGGATTGAAGAGCAGTTTAACCATTTCTACCATCTCACCATAACCCTAACGTAACCTAATCAGTACCTAATTACCCTTGACCTCCTTAACCTGACCCAGTCCTCTAGGGATGCAAACATGCAGGGAGCAGCCTCAATCTGTGCTAGCTCACACTTCAGACAAGGCCTTCATAAATGCCAAACAGCAGAGCACCATCAATCGAAGACTCCCATGTCTACAGAGCGCCACAACACGCTGGATCGCCATACACCAAAGAGACAGGAAGACGAAAGAGGAGAGAGGGAAAGGGCCATACACACCCCATCCTTCGGGAAGCGGTCCAAGCGGATCGTCAGAAGCGGTCGTCTGCTGAGGGAAGAGAAATCGTCCGACGAGTTGGTCCATCTGTCGGTTCTGGTTCTGTCGCCACTGCTGAAAGTTCTGCAGATTGTTCATCATGTCTGCGTTTGGCCGCTGCCAGGTCGTCGTCCGAGTGTTGTGGTCGACGTAGTAGACACGACCGCGCTCGTCCGTTCGCTTCTCCCAACTACACAAATACACAGACAAAGAATTGAGGTCACAGCACAAAAACAAAGAGACAGAAAGACACACAGACAGACAGATACAAGCAAAATAAATGAGAGAGAAATATAGACACAATAACACAGAGAGAGGGATACAAAGAACAAGACAGAGACAGACAAACAGACAATGGAACTGACCCTGGTGGAAGGGGGTGAGGCCTTTCCCACGATGTTGTCTTTAAGTTGTGGTCAACATAATACGGTCGCCCAGACTGATCAAATCTCATCTCAAACCTACAGAAATCAATCAAGTAATCAATCAATCAATCAATCACCTCAATCAACAAAACATAATCAACCTCACTTCTCCAATGGATTCTGATTTTTGGTTGAGAGTTCACCTGAAGTGACGAATAGTTGACAATACGTTGGGCATTATGCTACTGGTGCGATTACAATCATTCTATTAGATGAGTGAGTGAATGTGTAAATGACCGAATGAATGCGCCAATCAGATACATATAATTAACCAATTACTCTGGGAAACTGTGCATCGGTTTATAACTGAATACTCTGAACTAGTTTTGCTCCTTTCAATCAATGAATCAATCAGCTGCAACAATGAGAGAGGCATTTAGCAAAGAATTGTTTTTTCCAACAGCTAAACCTTAAGTAATCGTATTATATTCAAACATTTATAAAGCACCTCTAGTAAGAGGCGCTTCCAGTGCGCAAGGCCACGAGAGAAGAAATAGGTTAAAATTGAGAAAAGCAAAAGAGGAGAAGGGGTTACCAGCTAGAATTTGAGAGTGAGTAGATGGAGACAGCACATTCCGAAGATAGGGACCAATTCAGGTGAAGGACTGGGACTGAGCCATAGCTATTCTAGTATGAGGACTCCACTGAGGAGCTAGAAGATCAAGTCTGTAATAGTATCTTCTATCATGCCGGTGTCTAATGCACACGGCATCAACCAATGGTGCGCAAGAACCAAGTCGTAATCAGGCCAATATTCAGAAGATCAATCTGCCAACACAGAGAGGAACCCTACGGTGGATAAGCAATTTGATAAAGGTATGTCTTAAGCTAAGAACAAACAGACAAAGCAAACAGGCAGAATGGACAGACATAGACAGAGTTCCAAAATGAAAAAAAGGCTCAGCAACTGAAAAGTCTATCTTTCTCAGCCTCTTCTAGCATCTGGGAAAGTTACTAACCCTGGAGGCAGTGGCTCTAAGCTGTTTGAATGGTTCTGCGGCAAAGTGCCATTGCCTGTGGCACCTGAAAGAAACAACATTCATCATCATCATAATCATCATTACCATCAGCCTGACCCAGGTTATAGTATTCAGCTGAACTAACAGAACTGTCCTTACACCTAATGCAGGGCTTCTCAAAATGCAGACCATGGTTCAGAGTAAATGAGACATCTTTGGAAGGTCTGGTCCCTAGGCTTCAGCCAGTCAAACTTTGAGTAGCCCTACTCTCGTGTAACTTTTGAAAGGTAGTAAATAAGGTAGTAAATAAATGCTCTGTATGACTGAATGAAATAAATGAAATTAACCAATTCTTTCTAAGTTCTGCCTATTTCCATCTATTCACCTTCACTGAAAGCACTACTCATGACTCCCTTATTTACTCTGACCTCTCCATCACTCAATCCTGGTCCCTAGTGAACATACATCTGCACCTCATATTCAGATTTACCTACATCATGCATGTAATGACTGCTTTAAATAAATAAATAAACGTTACCCATTCTTCATCAATTCTTTCTATCTCACCGATTTCCAGCCAACCACCAAGAGAGCCACTCACAGCTCCTTAAAAGACTCTACATAAAATTCTGAAGACTGCAACTCACCGCTTGTTGCAGTCACAGATGACGCAGCTGATGCTGATGGTGGTGACGTATTCGTAGCCATAGCTCCAGACGTCGCGGCACTACTCCTTGAAGGGCCGTTCGTGGCCCCGGCGGCAGCCGCTAGACTCGCAGCTCCACTGGCACCGGCCGTGCGTGTCGAGGCCACGGAGACACTGTTAGCGCTCGTGGGTGTTGTCGAGCTGCTTCCGCTCGAAGAGGATGCACTCGGCTGAGCAGAACCACGAGTGCTACCAGATCCCATGGCAACGGCTGTAGGCAGCGAAGACAGACTACCTGTTGCGGGACCGGTTGCGGCGGACAGGTTGCCAACGCTGCTGCTAGGAGCCGCTATGGAAACGGGGCGATGCGGAGCAGGCGGGACGGGTCGAGCCGGTCGTGATTCGACCGTATTGCGAGATCGAGCTGGTCCTGAAAACCCATATTATAATCACCAATCATTGAAACTGTCAATCATGAAAAAAATACGACTTGCCTTCCAACTCGTTACCATCATTGAAATGCAGCTGAATTTAATAATACACATGAAATATATATATATCAATCAATCAATCAATCAAAACTCTTTTATTGAAGCCAAAAAAAAACACACATAATATTTCAACATAAAAATATCAGGATTGGCCGCAAGAGGAGTCCCAAAAGGGATCAAGATCCCGCTAACTAGGGACACCTAGAACAACATTTCAGTAATCTGAATTAGCTAAATCCTTGAAAAACAGTGCATATATATATATATATATATATTATATATATGTATGTTTGTGTGAAATTACTAGCCAAGACATATTATTTAACTCAGGCCTTTGCATGGCCCCATCCGATACCCTAGCAAAGCCATGCTCCAGATTCAGATTTACTGACGATGCACGTGTAATAAGCAGTTAGCCTTAGAGTAGTGCTTTAGACATGTGGAGTATTCTATTGTATTATAATCTACTGCATAGCATTGCAATCTATCGTGTCAAATTCAATTGTATTTTAATCTACTGTACTAATTGAAATAACTAAAATATAAATTTAAAAATTCACTAGTTTTGCAACCAGCAGTACAAAAGAAGAGAACGAATGTAACTAGACAGAGAAATGTATTTAACTATCACAATAAAAGGCACTACAAAATGCCCAGATACATACATACATAAGTACAGTGCAAATTATTTAAGATGACAGACAGAGAACCAGAGTAAAAATTTCATCTTAACCAAATTTCGTGTTAACCATTGGGAAACAGTAAATGCCACATCTCAAACCGCTACAAATTAATGGCTGTATTCTTCTGCCCTTCGATATATCTGTTTGATAAAATGTTATATTTCATTTACGGATATATACAACTGCTTCCATCTGGCTAAAGCTTAAAGATTTTCTGTGAAATTCCTGGGTATTATTATTGCCTACATGTAGTTTAAATTTAGTATTCGACATAAACCACATAACTATAGAAACTGAACCATGTTCTATAATCCATCCCAAAACGCAGAATAAGTAGCCTATGGTCTCTACAGATCATGACTATGATCATTGATGATTATTCCGACGTCAACTCGTGTAGACAACAGGCATGAACAGAGTACATACAATTAGCCTACATCAATAGGTTTCAACAGACTCTGGAACAATGTAGAAGTTTCCTGAATTGGCCTTATGGTTCACATAATGCGACTGCGGAGGCTTGCCACAGATTGTAGTTAAGCAGACACGTTGTGGACAGAGATATGGTAGGTCATTGACTGTTAATGTTAAAATGTATTGACATCAGTCTATCGGAGCAGACCAAACTTTCATTTCGTACTAAATGATATTTCATTCTATCCATTTAATCTTAAGTGTTTTGCACTGGATCTATTTACATCAATCATACATGAGCACTTGAACTTACCATTAACGCCATTTGACATTTTTCCAGGTGGAAACTTCTCCATGTCAAAGTTGGTTCCAGTCACGGTGATGTGAAGGGCTCCAGTTTTCTTGGACTGCTGTTGACCCTTGACTTCCGTGAACAACTCAACCATCTGTGCAACCTTGTCCACTGGAAGAACCAAAGACATTGACAGCTATATCAAGGTCACAGCGATGCTACACTCTGATATATACTCATCATTAAACTGTTGTTAATTTACAATCAACTAAAACTTAATCAGGTCCTCCAAAAGAATTGGAAACATCATCAACAAAACAATAAACAACAAAGAATTGAAGACACTGACAATAAAAATGTCAATATAACGATACACAGGGTATTCGTTTAATATAGATCAGGTTGACAAGCTCCAACATGGTTACAGTGTGGTGAGAAATGAAGTTAATAAACAGTAAATTATTGTCCAACATAAAGCGATTCAAGGATTTTGAGCAAGCTCCTGTAGAGCACAATAAGAATATAGTTCTTATCGCCCTTTCCTGGAAATTCAAAGCAAACATCGTAATGGATACGATGACAATTATGGATATAATGACAATGAAAAGGAAATCTATAAAGATCATTAACATAACAATTACAGCTATTAAGATTACAAAGAGAAGAAAAATTACAGCTGTTAATATTATGAAAAGATGAAATCAAAGCAACTAGTGACTCTCCTAGTGTTCAGTGCATTGCTTTGCTTACTTCTGATAGATAGTCCAGCTCTTAATGAGTTCAACGTCATAGTCTAGCACAGACATCACTCTAGAATTGGAGCTATATAAAATTTTAAATTACCAACTACCATTTTAAGATCATACAGATGAAAATTAATGCCTTTAACGTTATAAAAATTAGGAAATTACAGCCAATAAGATTATAAACAATGAAAATGGTGGCAATGAAAGCGATGAAGATGAATTTTCGGAGGTTCTTAATAGGTGCTTCACATGCATCCAGATAAGTTAACGAAGAGAGCAATTCATACATTTTCCATTGTTCGTCTTCAGCAGCTGGTAGAGTTCCAGTTTGCTCTGACCGAGGATTTGGTTCGAACGGATTGGATGGTAACTGGATACCTTGAACTCCAGGATGCTGTATGGAGTCACCAGACTACACCACAAACAACACCACAACCATTCAATACACCACAAATACACAACTCAAGTCAACTCAATGCATTCTTTATTGTCAATATGATTGATAATCATTATCATCCCTAACAAAGTTTTCCTGGCACCTTCCAAAGTACTAATTAATTTAATTAATTACCAATTTTTATTAATTCAAATTCAATTGTATTTTAATCTACTGTATTGTAACCTATTGTATTATAGCATACTGCATTATGATTTATCATCTGTAGTGTAATCGACTGTAACCCATTGTAATCTTTCAATTTGCATTGTAGTCTATGGTATTGTGTTGTAACATGTTGTATTGTAATTTCTTGCATTAGAGCATATATAGCTTAGCATAGGACGAGTATTTACACAGTGAAATCTTCATTCCATGTAGGGTTCTGTGTTTTCTTCTGGACTTCGGTTTTCCTTGGCGTCTGTCCATCGACGCTGATCTCGGCGAACAGATCCGGTTTTGACTGGAATACTCCGCTGTGACCTTGGATCTTTGCACCGGAAACTAAAATGGAAACAACCAGAACATGCAACCCAGCCATGTGATGCAACCACGAATCTACACAGCACAACTATATACACCCTTGTTCATTTCATTTTTAACAGTCTTAATAATTAAGCGGGCTTGTGCCCCTTTTGGGTCTCCCCTGTTCCCTAGCCAATGCACCGATATGTAATAGTCAAGTTATACTTGTTTTTAATTCGTAATCGTGAATCGAGCATTTATATAGCGAGTATCCTTGAATTGGTACCAAATAAATGGTGATGTTGCCATGGTGATATTGTCATGGTGATACTAGGTGTTGCCATGGTGATATTGTCATGGTGATACTAGACTGGATTAGCTCATTTGTGTCAATGATTTTCTGGCTGCTAAAGAAGTGCAGAATTTCCTCTGAAAGTGTATACAGCATATTTTTAAGGAGCTTACTTGTGATTGTAACTCACTTGTGACTTGGAGCTGGGAGTACTGTGGTGTGTTGCCTGAAGCAATGCCTCCTTCACCTTCCGCCATACTGACGATGATTGCTGTTCAGATGTTTCTCAGATTTCTGTACAAATACCAATAACACCAGCACTTTGGTTTTAAATAATCAAGGCAAATACCGGTAAGTGGTGCCAAGATAACAAGGATTTCTGCTGCACTAGCACCCGAAAGAATTCAGCTATAAAATGATAACATCAACTGTACAATGTCAGTATGAAGCAAAGACTGAAAAGGCAGAGGACTGGCCTCCTGCCTTTAAGTGTTGACACCAAGAAAATGAAGGACACTCCAAACCCATGGCTACCTCTTGGGTTTGGTTTAACCCTTACAGATGAGGAGGCACTAAAAGCTACTGTGAAAACACTACTTCTCATCATTAAATGATTAAGGGGCCGAACTTGTTCTGCTTTTTCATTGCTGTTAGGTTTAAATTGCTTAATGCAAGAATTATTTATTGTGAGAGGCTCAAAACACAACAGTCAATGCACAAGACTACTTCTAATTTTGTCATAGTGTTAAATAAATCCACATAAATATGCAAATAAAATGTCGAAGTATCAGAGCATTTAAAGTATTATCATCTGCAAAGGCCAAAGGTTTCTGGACAGTCATAAAATCCCTCACGTGACAATCGTCTCACAATCATTCTTAATCATTCTCTCGGGACATTTCGTGTCCTCATTTTACGCCTGTTTGACAAATAGCAACTGATAGCGAAGTAAGACCTTATTAACTCTGAGGAGGGCAGCCACTGAAATGACAAATCTGCATCAGCCGTCGACGACTTTAAAGTCGACCGATTAGAGTTTCTGGGACTCGCAAAAATTTATCACAGTTGTTTTGGTGTTTTTCCGACGGTCAGTTCGAAGCGAAAACTGTTTCGAAATATCCGCAAAACATCGGTACACACAGTCGAACGTAGGCCGGATCGATCGAGTTCAGAGGTCGAGATATCTGTCCCCCACTGCGAGGGGGAGTTAAGGGAGGGCCTCTGAGGGAAGGGAGTCTCGCGAAATGCGCTGGACCTCGACCTAAGTTACGCCATTAGCCCTCCTCTCGTATTTCCCGGACTCAGAGCGATCGACCGCCAGCCAAATCTTTCAATCTGCCGGGGATGAAAGTGAATTTTAGAATCGGATGAACTCACCGGACGCGAGAGACTAAGTCGATCAATTGAGGGACTCTCTTATCTCCTTCGGTCGTCGTCGTCGATCGGCGACATCGCCAAAACTCTAATCACCAAATGTTATCATCGGCGGCGGCCATGACTGACCACGTGACCAACGTCATTTACGACACAGTTACATAGTAATCAGTTACCTGTTGAATATTCATTAGTCGCCAAGCACGTGCTCATCACAGGCGTGTCCCACTCAAGGGGAGTTTACACGACCAATGACCTAACAGTGGCATAAAACTTGATCAAACTGGTCACTAACAATTAATTCCTCGGCCTCTACAAAATGGACACGAAAGCGATAAAAAAAAATTCGCTTAAATGCTTAATATAGCGAAAACTGGCGTAAAATGTTAATTTGGCAAACAGCTTGCAAACCTCAGCGTTAAACCAGCTCAGTTAATTGGCTAATTTATAGGCCTAGTATAGGGCCTACCGGGTTTTGTAATGACGACACTAACCCTGACCCTAACTAGACCTGGGAGTCGACCCCAATAAGTCGACCCCAGTCGACTTGGGCATCCCAAGTCGAGTCGAGTCGTTTCTGCTTAGCGCAACTGACCCCCGAGTCGAATTTGTCCAGAAAAGTGACCTCAAGTTGTTTTCTCCACAAGTCGACTTAAACCGACTTGAGACACAAATAAATCTAAATTTATCATATCACACTAATGATCGTGAGGTCACGGCAGGATTTAAGCAGTTTTGTAGTGCTTTTGCAAAAATTAATGAAGCCTAAGTTACGCCATTAGCCCTCCTCTCGTATTTCCCGGACTCAGAGCGATCGACCGCCAGCCAAAGTTACTTTCAATCTGCCGGGGATGAAAGTGAATTTTCGAATCGGATGTTAACTCACCGGACGCGAGAGACTAAGTCGATCAATTGGGGGACTCTTATCTCCTTCGGTCGTCGTCGTCGATCGGCGACATCGCCAAAACTCTAATCACCAAATGTTATCATCGGCGGTACGCCATGACTGACCACGTGACCAACGTCATTTACGACACAGTTACATAATAATCAGTTACCTGTTGAATATTCATTAGTCGCCAAGCACGTGTTCATCACAGGCGTGTCCCACTCAAGGGGAGTTTACACGACCAATGACCTAACAGTGGCATAAAACTTGATCAAACTGGTCACTAACAATTAATTCCAGGTGTTGCGGCCTCTACAAAATGGACACGAAAGCGATAAAAAAATCGCTTAAATGCTTAATATAGCGAAAACTGGCGTCAAATGTTAATTTGGCAAACAGCTTGCAAACCTCAGCGTTAAACCAGCTCAGTTAGTTGGCTAATTTATAGACCTCAAGCACTATAGGGCCTACCGGGTTTTGTAATGACGACACTAACCCTGACCCTAACCGACCCTCACTAATCCCTAAGCTGACCCTAAAAACCGACACTCATAACGCCAGTAACTTACGCACTGTAATCCTTCAGCCCCCAATGCTATAAGGTTGCCCAGTTAGGCTGTTCGATCTGCACTGTTCAGCATTTTCTTTCTTCTTCGTTGAGAGGCCTATAGTGTCGAGTTAGATTTCAAAATTATAGCACACGAATGGTTCCCTCGAACGAATTTAATCTGATAAAGCATAATATTAAAAGATCATTTTAGAAAAGTTTACGTACTGTGTTTCCCGAGAGGGCGTGACGTCATGTTTAAAGGTTCGCTGTTACAAAAAATATTAAATTGCATCAAGTCAGGTAAGACAAGAAATTGGACACGGACCTTGCAAATTGGGGCAAGGAATCTATATTAAAGGAATGGTCACTCGCGAAAATATCGTGTACTTCCGGTTTAAGACTACGAGCCTGGCGCCACCTGGCGATGCGGGTGTAAGGAGGGTAAGTAAGTAAGTAAGTATTTCCGGTGTACAAACATCATAGGACAAAACACAAAATCAATATAGTACAACATTCTTCCTACAAATGTTTTCCTCATATTATTGTCGATAAGAGTCAAGACCCTATCATGAGACCGTGGGCGAAGGGCATAGGTAGTTGATTTCCTTGGTGGGAGCAACTTATGTAAAACATGCCCCGGATTGTTTAGAACAGCTGTGAAGAGACCAGTATCAGCCTTGTGACAGAGCTGGTCAAAGGTTGGGTTGTCAATGGGGAGGTACCCACGCCGGATCATCCTACTTATGATGGATTGGAGCCTGTTTTTATCTTGCTGACGAGCAAAACCCCACCATGCTGGGCTAGCATACAGCAGGCGTGCCACAGTCGTGGCACGAGCAACATCAAAAAGGTTTACTCCCTTGAGGCCATGAGCTGTTAAAATGTGCAATGCATACATGGACTGTCTAGCCTTGCAACATATCTGACTTATATGCGCTTCAAAATTAAGGGTTTCCGTAAGTGTTACCCCTAAGACAGTCAATCTACTCTAGATACCCCTGGTATGACAGAGGGAGCCATCCACTGCCCCACCCTACCCCCACCCCGCCTAATCAGCATCTCGTGAGTCTTATTGTTATTCAGTTTAAGATTACATGTCTCCGCCCATTTACCGACGTGGTCCAGTTCTTCAACAACTGTACGTGTCAGCATTAGATGATGGTATCATCAAATAACTGTCATCGGCATATTTAAGTATTCTGTTTACATTGTGCACCGTTTTTAATTTTGAGATTAATGTTATGAAATTAATTACCCGGCCCCGAACCTGACCTCTGAACAATGCTGGCATTTATTTTAATCAGAGATGATATGGTCTTTGCAGTGTGATTCTCCTTACAGATTTTATTTTAGTTATAGTTACAGTTATAGTTTGGTTTTTATTTTAGTTATAGTTATAGTTATAGTTAGATATTATTTTTTAGTTATAGACCGTGGGTATAGTTATAGCTAATGGATTTTTATTTTAGTTAATTTTAGTTACTACTTAGTTACAATAATTAAGGCTATAAGCAAAATTGTGCGTATTAACACGCTGTATCACAATTTGCTCTGAGCTTTGAAAGCCTTTGAAGCATGGGTGCATTCAGCTTCATGAATATACTTAGTTTCCAAAGTAACTGACAAATTGCATAATAAAAATATCGCATGTTTTCGTTCTCATTTATGTCGAATGATTCGAATCGTCCATATTGCACTTCTTATTTTTATTTTTTGCATTAACGAAAATAAAGATGAATTTTCGTTAGTGTTATTTTCGTTATAGTTATAGTTATAGTTAATGATATTTTTTAGTTATAGTTATAGTTATCGTTAACGAAATCATTTTATTTTCGTTAACGAACATTTTCGTTATCGTTATCGTTAACGAGAATCACACTAGGTCTTTGGAAGTAAAAAAGCATCTCAGGACCCGATGTGTTGTTCAGCGATTAATTGCACGAATTTGAGGGGGGAAATCAGAATCAATTTTTCTTTCAGTTTATAAGAACAAAGAATAATAATAATAATAATAATAATAATAATAATAATAATAATAATAATAATAATAATAATAATAATAATAATAATAATAATAATAATAATATCTTTTCTTTAATAAGCGCCTGACAAACGCACTGCGCTGTACATTTACATGTTATGCAATTTAAATCTTAACTACTAACAGAACAGACAGCCTGCAATACACGGCGCTAATAGCAGCCTACAAAGCATATCCGCCGAATTTGGGGGCTCGAACTCAGTACCTCTCAGTCTCTGTGCCAGATGTTATCCAGTGCGCTAAGGAACCCCGAAAGGTAAATAATAATAAATATAAAGATATTTTTAATGACTTTCAGTTAAATAATCTAAACTACGGAGATAGGCGTTGAGCGAGATTCTACACCTTTGTCGCTAGGTGGCCAGGCTCCATGGACCGCCATTTTCTGTCCAACGCGCTTACCTAATGAGATTCCAGTCCTGTCGACTCCTGTGTATAATACGCGGTTTCATAGCTTTATTCCTATATTACAACGGATTTAATACTGTCTATGCTTAAAAACCTGCCTACACAAGGACCTATTAAACAAACGTTATACCTATTATACAAAACTTTCTTCAAGAAGGTAACAAGTGTAAATTTGCGAGGCCACAACAGGAAACTGTATCATGAACACGTGCGTTTGGACATTAGAAAATTCTTTTTTTAGCCAAACAATTTTGGATCGCTGGAACCGGCTACCACAAGAATAATAACTACAACAAACTTGACCACATTCAAACATAAACTTACTCCACTCTAAGTAGCCTATCATTGAATGTCTTTCTTTCCCTATCTGTATTTTTTACATGTTTAGGTGTGAGGTGTCCCTATTTAGCGGGATCCATGATCCCTTCTGGGCCTCCGTGTAGCCAGTTCATGTCAAACCGTTGCCTTACTGTTTTATTGTTCGTTTTTTTTCTCTTCTGATAGTTACAGAAATAAACGATTGATTGATTGATTGACAGTTGGATGCAAAGACAATGGCAATAGGCCTATAAAGCTTACACAGCTTACTTAGCCCATTAACTGTAACTCTAACACAATATACAAGGCTATAGTATATAGGCCTAATATAGATTCCTTGCTGACTACATTTGAATAGTGAACGTGCGATGCGAAGTAAAACAGAATAGGCCTATAGATATAAACAAGTATGATAATGTCCTCACTTTACATCGCAATTCTTTACAATATTATAGGATTTAATTATTTGATTAATATTATTATTTGATTATTTGATTATATTGCAGAATAAATTGGACGCGGTGGTGACCGTGGTGTAGCGGTGTGTTCTGTGCCTGGTAACTGGAGGGCCGCAGGTTTGAATCTACCTCAAGGAGACTGAGTCAAGCCACTGCGTAGCTACCCTGGACAAGTTGCTCACCCACACTTGTCTGAGACGAAGGCAACTGGAAACCACCTCACTCATCCCCTGGGTGGCATTACAGCCAATGGACCTGCCTTCGGGCAGAGAAATCATCGTCATCATATTATTGCATTATAATAATTAGGTCAATAATTACTTATTCACTCAACATGTTGTGTTGTGTCTCGTTACCCTCTATAAGAGATCGTTACCTCGTTGGTTTTCTCGATGTAGCTTCTAATTTCTCTCGGTGCGATTTAGCTGTTCTAAGCGGCTGAGCAAATTGTTCTGATCACGTATTTGTCTGCCGCTCCAGCCGTTGAGAGAATCGGTCGGCAGCCAATCCAGTGGCAGACGCAGGTTGACACGGCGCCACTTTGGCGACCAATGTGCAATAGGCCCAACGCCAAGGACCTATGGCCTAACGAATACAATTATTAAAAATAGGATGTGTTTTAGAAATGACCTGAAAAATCTGAAGAACTGGATTTAATCTGAGCGTGCACGATTTCTGCGGACGTCCGATTATGTTTAGAGCAAAGATGAGTGATTTGCTAGATCTGATGTTGGAGCACAACCCTGGCCAATCTGCCATTTAGTCTCGGATGAAGCCAGCGTTCGTCACGGTGTTGCATCTGCAGTGAAAAGA
>JACEVL010000887.1:52500-97500 GCA_020284085.1 Aporrectodea caliginosa
GTGGTGCGTGTATTTTCTCCTCTAATTTTAGGCGTCGTGAGAGTCGGTTACTGTCAGATTACGCGTCGTGAGGGTCGGTTAGGGTCAGGGTTAGGGTTTGTGTCGTCTTTAGAAAACATCCTACCTTCCGCGGAGCATGCAAAAAAATTTGGTCCGACGCCCGTAACCTCACGCACCACGATACTAAATGCTTGCCAAAAACGTTTATTGCTTAGTTTCACATAATTAAACCCGCTAAAACGATACTGCATACTAATGCAATAATTAAACCCGCTAAAACGATAGATTATCGACTTCATGTCCATCTTTCTTTCATTAGCTATTCTACGTCCACCGTTCGCTTATTTTTCTGTACATTTCTATGAGTTTATGCCATCGGATGTAGTGTTGCCGGCTGATTTTTCAGTCCAGGAAAGAGACCAGTTGGTTGAACTATCATGTTATGGTGGATTGAAGATTCAACGAATTCAAGAAACACAAGTTGTGTGATTTTTGGCTGAAACGAAGAGCTGAATATGGATTAATTTCTGACCGAGCTTTAAAATTTTTGATTCCTTTCAGCATGTCTTATCTGTGTGAAATAGGTTTTTCAGCTATGCTTGCGATCAAAAACAAATACAGAACAAAGCTTGAACTCGAACCAGATTTGCGTTTGAAATTGACAAATATGAAACCAAATATTATAAATCTATGCTTGTCAAAACAAGCCCACTGCTCACATTAACACTTTCTAATAGTGATTTTATTTTTCCTTTTTGTTGATATGACTACATTCTTAAATACCCGGTTTGCACCAATGATTAAAAGGAGTTGTTACTTGCAAGGGGACTTCACGCTCACATGTTGTTTTTTATCTGACCTTTTTGGGGGTACGCCAAAATTCAATCTTTTAACCTGGGGGTACAATAAAAATAAAGTTTGAAAACCGCTGGAATAGAGAGAACGGTGCGATTGATTCTAGCGACACCTGGTGACATCGTTTGTCATCTCCATCATCAAAGACCCTCTGACATCGCAACAGCAGCAGCAGCAGCAGCCACCGCAGTCGATCGACTCATTCATCGATCCATGGAATCCAGTTCTCCCTTAATCAACCGACAATAATTCCTTCCGATTGATGTCACCTGGAAAAGCGACGAACCTTGAATGCACCTTGATATAATTTCGTTCCGGATTCCGATTCCATTCGTCCGTCCTTCCTGGACTCAGAGTCCTTCCTCTACATGCAGTGACAGTCCGTCTAAACATGGCCTTCACCTTGAGGTCGATGTAACAACCTATTCAATATTAATCGTAAAATCCAAATGTCTAAAGCGCTGTTAGACTACAACTCTAAAGCTATGGCACCTGCATAATCACGAGCGCTACGTCAAGTCAAATGGGTTGTCCACAGATAGTCGAGAGACGTTCTGACTTCTGAGTCCGGTTGAGAGACCAGAGAGAGAGAGACAGAGACAGAGACAGAGACAGGGAGACAGAGACAGAGAGAGACAGAGAGAGAGAGAGAGAGAGAGACAGACAGACAGACAGACAGACAGAGCGCTTGGGGGTCATTGCATAATTACGTAACGCCAAAAGTGACCGTTTTCCCTAGACCCACCCACCCACCCTCCCCAGCGTTACGTAGACTAATTATTGGTTGCCTACGAAAAATCATTGTAGATTTACTATGTGAAAGCCCACATAGGCCTAATTCATATTTTATAGCGAATTTTATATGGTATGTGAATTTGACAGTAGGCCTTAAAAAGGCCTTTACATAATGTTTTATTTATATAAACGACAATCATGTTTGAAATGCAATTTTTTTAACTTTTAGGCTACGTTAAGAGTTAAAAGTTTTACACACTGCTGAAAAGTGTCATGGACTAAATTGCTTGTAAGTAAGTAAGTAAGTAAAGTAAGTACGTGCTTTATTGAACCGCCTGCAAACGCACTGCGGGAACATCACATAGAGTATTACATCACAAATCACAAAAATCACAAATGTCAAAAATATCATAAAATACAATAAAACAGACATCTATGAATATATGAGAGTAAGGTTACAGTAAAAAGAAAGATCAGCAATAAAATTGTCAATAAGTAATCAAAAGTAAGATGAACTAATTATATATTTGCTTTCGTCTTAGCTCTTCGATAATTATTAATACAAATATCACTCAGTTTTTATCGGGCATCAATATTGAAATGTTTGAAATTCGTGTCCACGAAGTAAAATATGCTTTAAAGTGGTTGTTCGAGGTCAGGAATCTAAGGAGAATTACCACGTTGTTCCGGCGGTAAAACTATGAAAGATCCAAACAATTCGAACAGCGATTTCCAGTTTACACAAATGGGAGAACAGACATTGTTGATCTGAACTTCCGCTGGTGCCTGCTACCGGATCTTCTTCGGCTACTTCGGCACCTGTCGGTATTGGATCCTTCGGCGGCAGTTTATTAAACACTAACCTAGTGTTGATTTCAATGGCACGAAGTTTGAACTTCGATCACATCGTGTCTAAGGTGTCATTCGATGTTAATTTAAAATTCATTTATAACTAAACTGTTGGTAAAAGCGTTACCTAACGTTCAGCTCGACCCACCCACCCACCACCCACACCTCGTAACGTTTCGTAACGTTCTCAAGGACCCCACCCTGGAGCGTTACGTAATTATGCAATGACCCCTTGTGGAATAGGGTCATGGAAAGTAGAAGGAGCTGATGTTGCATACTGCATGGAAACCTGTTCCAGAAGGAGATCCCAAACACTGCGAAGCTTTCATGTTGCATTGCGGATGATACTATATTGCATAGCATCTCTAACCTAATCCTAAGACTTCTATAGAGCCTCTATCAAATCGCAATCAAAACTCCACTGAATAATCCAGATCGGAATCCAATATAGATGAGAAAACCAGAAGCAGGACACACTGTGGCTATGAAACGGATGAATCATAAGAATTGACCGAACGAACTCAATTGGGAAGCGCAAGCGACCGAGAAAGCCCGAGAGTTCAACAATGAACAATATTCGTGTGCGGGACACATTAAGAGTCACAGCATCTATTGATTGAGTTAGGCAGAGAGATCTGCAACCAGACAGCCAAAGCTCGAGGGTACGTACCATACGTATTCTATTTTTTGAAAGGTACGTAAGTTTTTTAACGTACCCTATTTTAGGGTACGTAAACAATACAAAAATAATACAAAAATACGTTAACCACGTCATTGCTCATCAGATTATACGTAGGCTATGGGTTGCCGAGTAAACCAGAAATAAAATTTTCGTGTATGATACGTACCATACGCGTATTCTATTTTTGAAAGGTACGTACGTATTTTAACGTATTCTATTTTAGGGTACGCGTATACCCTCGAGCTCTGCAGACAGCTATGACACTATAGAGTATAGAGTATAGCTTTGGAATTCCTATGGTCTGGCGCGAGTCTAGAAATCATCCATCCTCTAAGGTAAGGCGGAAGGATCTTAAACTCTGCAGTGCGTCTTTGCATGGACAATGCAGCTCGTCCCGCATTTAGTTAGATACATAACCAAATTGGAATGCCACCAATGTATATATTCACATACATTATGCACATTTTTACACATTGTATGTATGTATGTGTTTATGTACACATATCTTGCAGTTTGAGCACCTTTTAATGTTGAGATGCATACACACACAATAATCTTGCCACACAGAGTGTACTATTGGAGAAACTCTTTAACGGGTTCTTATTTATGTCACTCCTGAATAAGCGGGATAGTATTTAACGGGTTATCTTTTTGTGAGCGCTTCTAGGGATGACTAAACTCACTAAAGCGTGCACTGCGGTCGCCGGTCTATGGTCCTTTGTGTCGGCCAATCGGCGTCCGTGTCATTAGGTAATAAATTCTCCCTTTCGCACCAATAAATTATGGATCCCGCTGCTTCCTGTGACTGAATCAGCAAGCGAGTTAGTAAGTAAGCAAGCGATGGCCTATGGACAGATGGATGGAGACTGTTCTGCCGTTGATTAGGAAAGTTCTTTTAAGCTGAAGATTCTAGGTGAGGAACAGCAATGATGGAAAATTATCCGAATAAAGAGAATTGGTCAATGTCGGATAGATTGATGATTAGGTGGATGGATGAAGGAATGGATGGATGGATAGATGGATGAAAGGGCAAATGGACGGAAGGTTGGATGTAAAGTTGGATGGATGGATGGATGGATGGATGGATGGATTGATGGATGAATGGATAGATTGAAGGATGGATGGATAGGTCTGGATGGGTGGATGGATGGATGGATGGATGGTCTGGATGGATGGATGGATGGATGGATGGATGGATGGATGGATGGATGATGGATGGATGGATGGATGGATGGATGGATGGATGGATGGATGGATGGATGGATGGATGGATGGATAGAAGTCTGGATGGATGGATGGATGGATGGATATGGATGGATGGATGGATGGATGGATGGATGGAAGTCTGGATGGATGGATGGATGGATGGATAGAAGTCTGGATGGATGGATGGATGGATGGATGGATGGATGGATGGATGGATGGATGGATGGATGGATAGAAGTGGATGGATGGATGGATGGATGGATGGATGGATGGATGGATGGATGGATGGATGGATGGATGGGTGGATAGATGGATGGATGGATGGATGGATGGATGGATGGATGGATGGATGGATGGATGGATGTGGATGGATGGATGGATGGATGGATGGATGGATGGATGGATGGATGGATGGATGGATGGATGGTCTGGATGGGATGGATGGATGGATGGATAGAAGTCTGGATGGATGGATGGATGGATGGATGGATGGATGGATGGATGGATAGATGGATGGATGGATGGATGGATGGATAGATGGATGGGATGGATGGATGGATGGATGGATGGATAGAAGTCTGGATGGATGGATGGATGGATGGATGGATAGAGTCTGGATGGATGGATGGATGGATGGATGGATGGATAGATGTCTGGATGGATGGATGGATGGATGGATAGAAGGATGGATGGATGGATGGATGGATGGATGGATGGATGGATGGATAGAAGTCTGGATGGATGGATGGATGGATGGATGGATGGATGGATGGATGGATAGAAGTCTGGATGGATGGATGGATGGATGGATGGATGGATGGATGGGCAGATGGAGGACTGGTGGATGAAGTGGTAGGAAGAGAATGACAGAAGGAAAGGGAGGATAAAACGGAGGAGCTATAGACTGTCGATGTAATTAAGTTTTCTCTCTGAGGAATTGATGGCAGAGTGTAATCCGATTAAGTCTGTGACGATGACGACCGATCCAGGATCTCATGACAGCAGCCACTCTCTGCTCGGCTGCCAGAGCAGAGCAGTCTGCGGGGTATTGGGTGACAAATGGGGCGACGCTTCCCAATGAACAATGACTGTGGGGTTGGGTGACTGTGGGTGACTGGTTGACTGTGTGACTGGGGTGGGTGATTGGATAGGTGGGTGACTGTATTTGTGGGCAACTGGGTGGGTAACTGAGTGGGTGGGTGACTGGATGATGGGTTAATATTGATGGGTGATTGTATTTGAGGGTAACTGGGTAACTGGGTGGTTTACTTGGTGGGTGGGTTGATGCTGAGATTGACGTGATAGAAGACGATGAACAGTATGACACGTCGGCTGCTGAGGCAAGGTTACCATGGCCACCAGCTAATGAAGGTTCACAATACAATTGATAGAGGAAATAGGAGAGAGTGGAGGAGAGGAAGATGGAAGAGGAGTAATAGGATGAGGAAGAAGTGGAGAAGGTAGGAGAACAGGAATGGTAGGACGATAAAGGAGGAGGAGAAAGATGGAATGGAGGAGGAGGTGGAGGAGGAGGATGGAGGAGGAGGAGGAGGAGGGGGAGGAGGAGGAGGAGGAGGAGGAGGAGAGGAATAGCAACCTTATGTATGCTGTAGTTCTGCTATTCGGTACCAACAGTCAGTGTTAAGGCGCTATATAAATGTCTCAATACTATATATAGAGTCTATATAGATTGATCTATGATCCTACTTTTAAGAGTTCCAATGTTTTGTGTTGCGCAATCATGATCTTATAGACAACGGACAGACAGACGAACAGAGGCAGACAGACGGAGAGACAGATAGACAGAAAGACAAGCAGAGATAGATAGACGGATAGGTAGATCGAGAATGATGGAGCGAGGGAGAGGAAGAGAGAGAAAGGCATTCATCGTGCAAACAACGTTTCTCGCCTCTGAGCGTTTGCGTAGCGTCTTCAAGAACCTCTCGACGACCTCTTCTCCCTTTCCACCTCAAACCTTCACCTGAACAGTCCTTCATTATCATCGCCCTCATTCTCCTCCTCCTCTTGTCATCATCATCATCATCATCATCATCATCATCATCATCATCATCATCATCATCGTCATCATCATCGTCATCTCTGGTCTCGCCCCTAGAAGCGAAGCAGGTGCCCGCACGTGATGGCCGGCGGAACTCTGCGATTGGTCACCGCCTTGGTCTTATTGGAGGCTGAGTGGAGAGACAGACAGACAGACAGACAGACAGACAGACAGACAGACAGACAGACAGACAGACAGACAGACAGACAGACAGATAGACAGGCAGACAGACAGAGGAGGCTGGTGGGGCAGGTGTCTTTGTTGCTTCGAAGCCAATCAATGGTGATTGTTCTTCAGAGGCGGAATGAATGGATTGAAGGAAGGAAGGAGGGAGAGACGAATAAACAAAACCATTTAGGAAATACAAAGCAGAAGGGGGCGGATGAATGCTCTGCCAGGTGAATTAACGGATAAACGAAAGTTCCTCCGTTGAATGAACAACAACGAGAATCATAAATACTGGAATAAATATATATGGGAGAGACATTGGTGGAACCGAGGAAGGCAGGCAGGGAGGGAGGGTTGGTAGAGTGGTAGTGAGACCGAAAGGAAGGGAGGCAGGGCGACCGACAAGGAGATTGGAAGGGATAAAGGGAGGTAGAGAGATAAGAAGGCAGGGACATATGGAGGCAGAGAGACTGGAAGGGATGCAAGGAGGTAGGGATGGACGCAAGGACTATGGGAGGGAGATAGTGAGGGAGGCAGGGATGGTCGCAGGGAGGGAGACAGGAGGGAGGTAGGGATGGAGGTAGGGATGGAAGCAAGGACTATGGGAGGGAGATAGTGAGGGAGACAGGGATGGTCGCAGGGAGGGAGACAGGAAGGGTTGCAAGGATGGAGGTAGGCATGGACGCAAGGACGCAAAGAGGGAGGCAGTAAGGGACGAAGGGAGGGAGGCAGGGAGGGGACACAAGGAAGGAGACAGGGGTTGCTAAACTAGCTACTCAAGGATATAGGGAGGGAGGCAGTGATGGAAACAGGGAGAGATGCAGGGAGGTGAGGTATGGATGCAAGGACAATGGGAGGAACGCAGGGAGGGAGACTGGAAGGGATGCAGGGAGGGAGACAGGAATGGACGCAAGGTCGCAAGGAGGGGGCAATGAAGGATGCAGGGAGGGAGGCAGGGGGACACAAGGAAGGAGACAGAGGTTGCTAAACTAGCTACTCAATGATATAGGGAGGGAGGCAGTGATGGAGACAGGGAGAGATGCAGTGAGGGAGGTATGGATGCAAGGACAATGGGAGGGACGCAGGGAGGGAGACTGGAAGGGATGCAGGGAGGGAGACAGGAATGGACGCAAGGTCGCAAGGAGGGGGCAATGAAGGATGCAGGGAGGGAGGCAGGGGGACACAAGGAAGGAGACAGAGGTTGCTAAACTAGCTACTCAATGATATAGGGAGGGAGGCAGTCATAGAACGAGAATTCGTGACTTCAGGCTTTAATATTCGTAAATATTCGTGAATATTAGGACATTTTTAATATTCGTCAATATTCGTAAATATTCGTTGATGA
Source organism: Aporrectodea caliginosa (assembly GCA_020284085.1). Lineage (NCBI taxonomy): Eukaryota > Metazoa > Annelida > Clitellata > Crassiclitellata > Lumbricidae > Aporrectodea > Aporrectodea caliginosa. The sequence continues at coordinate 60,400 of JACEVL010000887.1, forward strand.
CGTAATACTGTTTCCGCTTCTTTACGAACTAATTTAAGAGTACTAATTTAAGAATATGTGCAGTGGTTTTGCGGCGCTGTACTTAGAGCCGTGGTCCGTAAGTTGGTACGCTTAATTACCCAAATCGTTCCCTATACTCTTGAGGAACTCTGTAAAAAGCCGACCATGACTCTCTCTCTCTCTCTCTCTCTCTCTCTCTCTCTCTCTCTCTCTCTCTCTCTCTCTCTCTCTCTCTCTCTCTGTCTCTCTGTCTCTCTACGATTTCTCTCCCTCTCGGACAGAGAGGAGAAAGAAATCGTACGATCTCTCTCCCTCTCTATCCGTCTGTCTCTGTTTCTCTTTCTGCGGTGAAACCCATCCGCTCGGTAATTCTATATTATTTTAGGCTATGTTTGGGTGACTGATGTTCCGATACCGAAGTTTCAATGATGCGTTTAGTTTGATTAATTATACGCCAGGTTACAAACGGTACTGGCATCGTTCGTTTGGGCGCCAACAATTTGAATTCCCTATGAGACTTCAAACAATAGACTAAGTGAAGTTACTGATATAAGATGAGTAACTGTAACATGTAACTGTTCTTGTTCTAGCTCTAATACCTAGTTTTTGGCACTGAATTTTTTACTACTATTTCCGGATTTTGAAGAATTAAAAAAACAAAAAATTTAATATTCGTTGGCCAGTTTAATATTCGTCAATATTCGTAAATTTCTAAAAATCTTAATATTCGTAATATGCGCATACTCGTTCTATGGAGGCAGTGATGGAGACAGGGAGAGATGCAGGAAGGGAGGTATGGATGCAAGGATACAGGGAGGGAGGGACGGAGGGAGGGAGCCTCTGACGGGGACCCAATAAAGAAACCGTGAAAGCTCAAGAACAGAACGATCAATCAATCAATCTACCCAGACAGCCTTCCCCCATCGCTCCCACTGCGGGCCACTGGCGGCACCCGTCTGCTTTCTGGAGGCGTCGGCCTAGTGTGGTCGTTCCTCTACTTTGCCATGATTTCAATGACTGTCGCAAAATTCTGTGGGCCTTGGTCTTGCACACGGTGAGCCAGACTTTGCCGACAGTGAGATGAAGGACCAGCATTGGCCCTCGTGTTGCGCAGACTTGTCGAAATTGGGCCGCGTGTCAGAGTCGTGGTGGGAGGTTTGGAGGGGTAATTAAGGCGCAGCGGTGGATTCAATCGGAAAACAAGCGACACCACCGTTGTAGGCTGAGGAGGTGGATGGGGGAGAGGGTCACGGGAGGAGTGTGGGAGAGGGCGATGGACGGAGATGACCTAAATGCTGCCCTAGCGTTCTACAGCCTATCAGATCGCTGAATAATACAAATGGCGGAATTTCAAACAAGGAAACCTGTGTTGGGGTTTTATTGAAAATTTAAATTATAAAACGGTCAGTTGTTGTAATTTATCCGTTTTGGATCGTTCTAGTAGAAGTCGGCATTTGTTACAAGACTTTAGAGGTGAGTGTATATGCACATTATAGCATGCGTATATAATTATGTATATATATAATATATATTCAGTTCCTGACGCCAGCCATTTTGGCTGCGATGGGTACGAATAAATGTCTTCATTTAAACAGTATTTGGCCTATCTATCTAGCGTAGTCTCGGCTTGCCTCTGCTTCTCGTTCCACTTCCATCGAATCGTGCATATTCAACAGTCTTATCACTTTTCAGCAAGATCCTTTCTCGTGTTTGGCTCGTTCTGCTCAGTCACAAATCCATTTTGCTATCAGCCTAAAACTTCACTTTTTCACATTGTTTATCCACCGTAGGCTGTCTCTCAACAGACCGACCTGGATATTGATATGATGACAACATGGTTTTTGTGTGCCATCGGTTGTTGTCTTGTGCATTATATACAGGCGCTGTAGAAGTTATTAATATTATTAAAATGATAATATAATTTATTTAACTGTATGACTAAGACTGTTTTATGGTGCTGGGAGTTATGTTATTGAATAGTAGTGAATGTCTGCATGTGCCAGTTTTGACATACCTTTTAAACTATCGATATCTTGGTCTGTTTAACTGAAAGTATGAAAATAGTAGCAAATTTGTTACCTCACATACATTTAGATAACTTTTGTATGTGTTAATGTCTTAGGTTATATTCAAATGGGTGCACAGTAGTCAATACAATACGGTACAGTACAATTGTATTTGATATTACCCTCCTTTCAAAGTTCACAAGTGCGGACATGACCAGACAGCAGAACATTGCTGGCTCTGAGCAGTTAAGTGAAGGACTTGCTCAAGGTCCTTCGACAGTGACCTCTGGCTTGAATAGTCAATCGTTGGCATACTAGGCTGTCAACCTTGAGATTGGGTATTTAAATCCACTCCAGGTTACACAGGTATTGAATGATGTCCGTTGCTCCTCTTCAGGCTCACCGCCGTAACAAAACACAACCATGACAGCATTATGTTGCTATATTGCGCATTTAGATACAGACACACAAATTCATATGATAGAATTAAGGCACTGTTAGTCGCATAATTATAAGGGCATATAATTAAACACCATTTATCAAGTACATTGACTTGTGCACACAAAACACACACACACATCTATATAATACATCACCATAACCGTAGCTACACTCCTCTTGCTTTTATATACTGGAACTTCTATTGACCAATGACCACAATGCCCAGGATTTTGCCAATGGTCTGTGAAGTTGCCTGCTCTTGAATTTCAGTCTTGCTACATGCCTGTATATCACCTAAATGTGAATATCACAAAGACGATCCATGAATTTTTATGTTAACGTACAGGTCCATGAGTGAGGGTGATCTGTTCTCGCCACCTCATCTTGCCACCAGAAGTCCAGTCATTGTATATGCTTGCAAGGTAAAACAGATCATTCCACAGAGGAACAAGGAGCACAGGCCTTATAATTCCACACAGGAACGAGGAGCAACGGCCTTATCCTTCCACACAGGAACGAGGAGCAACGGCCGTATCATTATACAGAGGAACAGGGAGTAACAGCCTTATCATTCCACAGAGGAACGAGGAGTAACAGCCTTTTCATTCCACAGAGGAACGAGGAGCAACGGCCTTATAATTCTACAGAGGAACGAGGAGCAGCGGCCGTATCATTCCATAGAGGAACGGGGAGTAACAGCCTTATCATTCCACAGAGAAACGAGGAGCAACGACCTTATCATTCTACAGAGGAACGAGGAGCAGCGGCCGTATCATTCCACAGAGGAACGGGGAGTAACGGCCTTATCATTCCACAGAGGAACGAGGATCAACAATGAAGCATCAAAGCCTTATCAATCAACCAGCAACGAGCCTACCATTCCACACTGAGTGGCATCATTAGTTTAAACTGCAGCAGACCTGTAGACGTCATCTCTTGCCTTAGTATTTATTAAATTTAGATTATGCTTCAGTGTGGAACTATATTTATTACTTGTTTGCTAAAGTAATTGTTTACTGCAGCCAATAATCAGAGGAATCCTATAACCAAAGGCTCTCTCTGAGGAAGCCTAATGTAGTGTAGAATAACGGTAAAGTATTGGCTAATATATTCATGTATAATTTAATTTTAATGTATTTTAATTGTGCATAGACAGTCGTATGTAGGCACTAAGTGTGACATATATTTCTTACTACTAGTTGTATGGTGAAATTATTAGATATTTAAGATGTTTAGTGTTTAAATACTTTAACTTTATTTTGCTATGATAGCAATAGAATGCACTGGTTTTCATTCTTTTTGGGTTTCATTATTTTTAATATTAATTGCATATTTATGTTAATATGTTTGAAGTGGAATAGTAAAGCCATGTTTTAGCACTTTAACGGCAAGAGTGTACTAAAAGTGACTGGGAATCAATACAGCTCATTGTTAAAGTGTTAAATATAGCAATATGGAGCATATGGCTTCAATTTGTAACATGTCATAACCAGGGCAGATATCCGTTTCAAGAGTTCTGCTTCTTCTGTCATATCTCGTATCAACGAAGCTATATTAAGTACATTGACCATACACTGAATATTGGACATTGAACGCTAGGATTGGCCATCTGCCTTCTTAAGAAAATGAAGCCGCTAGCACTTCATACCCTAATATTTTACTGAATATGAACTGCATATCTACTAAATTACTATTTGGACATGCCTCTGGACCAGTAGCGATGTATGTGGGTCTGTATGCATGCATGTATGTATGTATGTATGTATGTATGTATGTATGTATGTATGTACATATTTATATGTATGTATGTATGCAACAGGACACAAGAGTTATGCATTACTGCTTATTGGCCCATCACACCAGCCAAAGGATAGCAACAGACAAAGGTTAGCTTTATGTCACCTGCCATGGGTCAGAGAATTTTCAACTCCAATTTTAAAATGTCCATGGGACAGGACATAGGATAGGAAAAAGCTAATATTATTTCTATATCAATGTTAATATATTATAAGTAGAAGAAGAAGAGCAGTCCCGTATGCTAAACCTGAGGCAGCCATGGGTATGAAGTCGTAGTGATTTCATTTTCTTGGCCTCTGCTTATGAGATCAGGTGACCAGTCCTCTGCTTTGCCGTTTGTTATTCCCACTGATAGTTTACGGTCACTGTGCTTATTATAGTTTAGTTGGTTAGAGGGTACAAGAGAAGCAGAAATCTCAAAACGGATATGTCGTGTTGGTGACACGTTACAAATTGAAGTCATGTGTTCCACATTGTTATATTTAACACTTTAACAATGATCTGCATTGGTTCCCAGTCACTTTTAGTACACACTCATAGTTAATGGGTTAACTGTCCCACTATTGTTTTTTATTCTTTGCAATACAATGAACGATGTTTTACTTCAATATAATTATTTTCTTAGAAATATGCAAATAATATGTGAAGGTAATTAGAGTGAAGTTTAATTTAAATAAATAATTAACTTGTTATTATTCTGAACTGTTTTAGTATTAGCTGCTATGCTGTTTGTAAATGTTTCTATTATGGTAGTTGGTTTTATCTGCAATAGATTTACATAAAACTGAAATAACTATAATTTAGAACTAGCTGAAATGTTCCTCTGTTGTTTGTCATTCTCTCTGATACGATGCATGGTGTTAACTTCAATATAATTATTTCAATAGAAATGTGATAATATGTTAGAGTGAAGTTGAAGCGATATTCTTATACAGAACTGGTTTAATATTAACTGTTCCACTTATTGTAATTTTTGTGATTTAATGGATAGTTTGATGCAATATAATCATTTCCATGAAACTCTGAAATCATTATAATTCAGAACTGGTTTAACTTTTCCATTGTTTGTTTTTCTTTGTGATATATTGAATCGTGTAAACTTCAACGTAATTATTGCCATAGAACTGGAAGTTTTTTCTATGTCATGCATTAGCTACATTGATAGCTGTTCAATCCAATCTCAATAGTGCATAGTCTGGGTGGGATTGTACATATAAAAGACATATAAAAATTCATCTGACAATCCATTAATTACAACTACATTCATAGAGCCCACAGTGTGGGCAAACTGTGTGCACAATCGTAGGACCCACTGTGATATAGTGTGGGCAAACTGTGTGCACAATCGTAGGACCCACTGTGATATAGTGTGGGCAAACTGTGTGCACAATCGTAGGTCCCACAGTGACACAGTGTGGGCAAACTATAGGTAAAATCGTAGGTCCCGCACCTGGCGATGATTTGCCACTAGCGGTACTATAAAGGCCGACGCTGGGTGCAGTGACATCTTGCCCGCGCCGATCTGCCCTGGGCCTTACAGCTAACCCTTAGAGCGCAGCCTGCGCACCGCTTAGGGCTTGATGAGGTAAAGACGATAAATGACGGCCCCGCAGGGGTCCGCCCTTGCGTTCCCTCACGGGTCCACAAGCGCTGGCCTGTGAAGTATGGACGGGCGTTGCCCGTCCTCCGACCCTCTGGGCTGGCGATGATAATGCGCTGTGGGCAATCAAAATCGGCACCCAGTGGGCCCTGCAAAACGTGGCTGTCTGGGTATCTACGAGAAGCAGCCACTAGCATGATCATGTGTAATCCACTTCAGTTTTCTTATCCTGGACATAGTAAATCAGGGCCAGTCCTCGCCCTCGCCGTCTCATCTCCTCATCGACAGCGTACGGTCAGTGAACTTATTTTCCTAGGGGGCGCAAGCGGAACCGAAATCTCGAACGGAAATTTCTACCCTGGCCTATGGGACCTTTGCGACGCGTCCCCCAACTTTCGAACAGGCTGCGACGGTTCCCCAATTTTTGTCACCGACTGTTAATAAACTTGTCAATAGGGATTGAAATATTGACTAAAAATGACATTCAGAATTATTACGTGCTCAATTCCCAAAGGTTTCTGGTCCAAGTCACCATAGCCAGGCAGCAGAAATGGTGTTTATCAACGATAACACTGGCTGACTAACTGCGAAATATTGAACCTGCAGACAGATGCTTGACCATAAACTTGTCCGGCTGTTTCTGACAGTACCATAATTTATAGCAATGCAGAAGTAGAGCGCAGCTTCTCACTTCTCAGCATTCTCAACACTTGCGAAGCAGTATGAGTCACTCACTCGACAGAGTAAACGTTTCACAGATTGCATGTGAGACTTGTGAGTCTGTTGCTAAGTGCAAGTCAAGGAAACGGATCTTTGGCGACATCAAGTGACTCTCTAGTCTTGACGTTCCTTTAGTGTTTTCATGTTTTCTTTGAACGTTTTACTCTTTTATAATGTAAGATTTCGTAACTGTTATTATCGGCAATTACAAATTGCTGGCCCTGCAAACTGCCGATCAAATAAATGTTCAGGCTAAAGCCGCTATACTTAAGTCTAGAAGAATTCAGTGCAGTATGTTGCTGTATAATGTTCCTTAAAAACTTTACTTCATCTCGCTTTTAAAAATCCTACTATGGCTCATGGTATAAGCCTAGAAGGATATTTAAATTTTTAATGCTATGACTGCGAGCAGTGTTCTTCTAACACCTAAAACCTCAATCTCCTCACATTGGATGGGCTATAGTCAAATTTTATCACAGATTCAGATGGTTTAGGTACTTTTTATTTTGAAATCATCGTTGAAAAACTGGAGGTAAACAAGATCCCAAAATGTTATCCATTTGGCATCAAACGCTCAAAATTGCGTCGGCTTCCCCTCAGTCGGACGTTCTAGTAGGTCCCCAACTTCTAGACCGTGATTGCGCCCCTGCCCTGGCGGGGATTTTAACTCCCAGCATATCGATTGAAAGTCCACCAAGCTCAGTGGCGTAACGAAGGGGACAGAGGGGGCAACCACCCACGGGCGCAGCGCCAGAGGGGCGCAAAACTAGCTTTCAGTGATACACAGTACTATGACAAGAACGATTAAAAGTCAACAAGAAAATTAAAAGGGCGCAGTCATCAACCCTTGCCCCGGGCGCTGAAACCCTTCGTTACGCCACTGAGCAAGCTAACCACTAGATCCTCGTGCGTCATCACGTACATATAGCTTTATCTCGAAAAACATCGCGTTGACGCCTTGGAATTTAAAGCACATTGTAATACAACCGACATCTGGTGAATAGTGTGAAATCTTTTCTAACTGGCTGTTGTGTAACACGGAGCCAGTTGTACTAGAACACAATGTATCCGTTAAATGACCTATGGGGCCGTCCATAAATGACGGCACGCAATTTTGGCCGATTGTTAACCCCCTCCCCCTTGTCACACGTCGTCATAAAAAGTAACACCCTGAAATATGACGTCACAAAGCTCTGCCCTCCCCTAAAACCAAATTTCCATTTGATAATAAAACATGTTTAAAATCACATCTATTGTCATTGTAATAAGTATTTAATGTGGCACTGCACTCTGATGTTGCATTGAAGTAGAAAGTCAAGTATTAAAAAGGAGTGGTTGGAAAGCTGATATTAGCATAAAATTAACTTAAATATTCATCGTCTAACCAATTACTATAGATGTTCAGAATATTTTGTAGTAGAACAATTAAGCAAAATGGAAAGAGTAGAATTACCACAATAACATATTCATTCCACAGAAGAAAAGCTCTGGTTGAATCATTACAATTAAAATCTTTAATATAAGAAATTTTTCAAAAAAAATTACAGAATTTATGCTTCTCCATTCTCCCATGGCGAAGCAAAATGCTCCTTCATTCATGGAACAAATAGGGAGAGCATGAATATTAAAAATCTCACGGTGACAAATATTTAAATAATTAGAAAATTATTAGTAATGGTGCCCGTATACATTAAAATAATAATGAAAATTTAATACTCAAAATTAGTGCTGTTATTGTTAAAATTAAATTGTTGTTAAATTTAATTACATAAACCTGATGTGACGTCAGATTTCTCCCCCCCACCCGCATCCCCATGTCACACAGCGTCACAAATTTCCGACCCCTCCCCTAGGTGTGTGACGTCATTTATGGACGGCCCCTATAGAACAACTGCAGGTTGTGTGTATGGTATAACAGTTACAGGGAGCTTGTCGTTAGCACATAATTATGCGTATCGATTTTAACTGATCGCCTGATATATGAGTTATAGAATAAGTTAACGTTGAACATTTCTAAAGTTGGAGTTAACTGTTTCAACAAACTTAAGTATTTTATCTGAGGGTGAGAAAGATTTAACGGGCGTAGAGACAGAGTAGCTTATAAGTGATGAAATACATCAAAGACAGGCAGACCAACGGACAGACGGACGGACGGACAGACGGACAGGTAGAGAGAAAAGCAGACAAAGAAGGACGGACGGACAGACGGACAGACAGACGGACGGACGGACAGATACTCAGACGGACGGACAGACAAAGACGGACTGACGTGTGGAAGAACAGTCAGACGGATAGACAGACGAAGTGTCTCTTGTCTGCGTTGGACAGTTCTTGTAACCCAAATGTTTGCGAAAGAGCGCGTTTTAAGAGCAGTCAACCCTTGAGAGCACCTGTCTTCTGATATGTGTTGTACTAATTAACGGAAATGATGGAGATTTTATTTGCTTTGGCTGGGGAGAGGAGAGGGTAAAGGTCTAAAGCACACGCTCCGGATTTTCATTCATAGTCCCATACACATTGAAATTCTTTTGTGTTGTTTCTTCTTCCTCCTCTATTCTCGTAACGACAACTGCGTTCCTTTGTTTCAGCTGCCAGTGGTAGTCGCGGAGGAGGGGGAGGAGGTGGAGGAGGAGGACTGGTTACCATGGCTACAACGGAGCCTCAGTCTCTGCTGCTGAATCTGGGCGATCTGGCGATGCTTTGGTGCCACTCGTCAGGTCGACCGGTTCCAGGTGCCAGGTGGTTCCGCATGGATAAGCAGCTGGAAACGGGTGGTGGCGGATTAGAAGGAGGGCCTGGAGGATACGTGGTCCATTCGGATGGTGTCCTTGAGATACGGAGTCTGCAGACAAAGGACTTCGGTGCCTACAGGTGTCATCCATCGGATGCAGCCACCAACAGCAAACCAATCGGATTGGCCTGGATCAACCAGGACAGCGTCACCAGTAAGAACGCTCTCCTCGTCTAAGTCAACCACGGTTATTAGCAATAGGCCTATATGGGGAAACGTATTGCCAATGCTTCATTAGGAAAGCAGTGCAACTGCAATCCTTTGAGAAAGAGTATTGGCATTGTTGCTGCCAATGCGGCACAAATGTCAATGGCAGCACTTCTGCCAATAATCTTTTTCAAAGGATTGCAATACCAATGGCAGTGTTGTCACCAACACATGGTCTTTTGCCAAACCGTATTTGGTTCTTCACTTGGCATCTTTGGAGAAACTATGACAACAAGGAGCGCTTGTGAATAAGATTTGCTTAGCTTTTTATACAGCGCTGTAGGCCTTGGAGTTTATGATTCCTTTACGTCTTTTCTATCGTGATCGCGCATCTCTATGATGCATTCCTTTCTATTTAGTAGTCTGTAGCCTTTAAGCCTTTCCTATTTCTACAATGCATTGTTTTAGGCGTCTTCAATTGCAATAGTGCATTTCTGTAGGCCTTTCTGTTTTAATACTACATTCTATTAGACCACTTCTGTTGCGACACTACATTGCTTTAGGCATCCTCTGTTTCAAGAGTACGTTCCTTCTGGCTTTATTCGGTTGAACTGAATATGTTGGTGTTTATTGTTCTGTTGTGCGTTGTAGAATCGCAGGAGACAATGCTGCCTCAGTTCGTGATGAGACCACGTGACGTCGTCGCAGTCGAAGGCAGCGTCGTCATCTTCCACTGCGGAGCCAATGGTCGTGATCGCAGCCGACATCAACCGAACGTCGTCTGGCTAAGAGATGGCGCCACCATAGACACGATGACGACGATGACGTAAGCATCCGAAAGTGATATTGTGATCGGAGGAGTGCTATTGTCATCTTACACAATGTATTGCAACTTATTGCGACAGGTTGTTCTGCGCGTTCTTGTCTATAGCCAGCCTAGTCGACGACGATCGCTGCCTTCAGCGGCCTGTGGAGATCTGTTGGTCCCGCGCTTCCGTACGAAGGACGTTGCGTACACATCGTGCTTTCTCATACTAGAACAGTCTGCCGTTAAACATATATATCGCCACAGATAGCTCAAGAGATATGTTCAAGACGCACCTGTTTATTCAGATCTTTTAGATTGTCATGTTAAGTGCCCTTATAAGATTACCAAAAGACGCTTTACAAATAACCAGATGCTATACACATAGAAAACATCCATATATATTGCAACGTATTCTGATGCAGCATAATGAATCGGGCTTAGCGTTATTCATGCAGTTAGAGCCTCAGAGGGGTTGTCCACAGATGTGCAACCAAGAAATCTATTTGGTTCCTGTTTAACGAAACAGCATACACAGTGGAGCTAAATATGCATAAGGGAATAGTGGAGCTAAATAAGCAAGAGGGAATAGTGGAGCTAAATAAGCAAGAGGGAATAGTGGAGCTAAATAAGCAAGAGGGAATAGTGGAGCTAAATAAGCAAGAGGGAATAGTGGAGCTAAATAAGCAAGAGGGAATAGTGGAGCTAAATAAGCAAGAGGGAATAGTGGAGCTAAATAAGCAAGAGGGAATAGTGGAGCTAAATAAGCAAGAGGGAATAGTGGAGCTAAATAAGCAAGAGGGAATAGTGGAGCTAAATATGCAAGAGGGAATAGTGGAGCTAAATAAGCAAGAGGGAATAGTGGAGCTAAATAAGCAAGAGGGAATAGTGGAGCTAAATAGTGCAAGAGGGAATAGTGGAGCTAAATAAGCAATGAGGGAATAGTGGAGCTAAATAAGCAAGAGGGAATAGTGGAGCTAAATAAGCAAGAGGGAATAGTGGAGCTAAATAAGCAAGAGGGAATAGTGGAGCTAAATAAACAAGAGGGAATAGTGGAGCTAAATAAGCAAGAGGTCATAGTGGAGCTAAATAAACAAGAGGGAATAGTGGAGCTAAATAAGCAAGAGGGAATAGTGGAGCTTAACAAGCAAGAGGGAATAGTGGAGCTAAATAAACAAGAGGGAATAGTGAGAGCTAAATAAGCAAGAGAAATAGAATATAGTGAAGCCATTAAAACAAACTGCAAATAGCCTCAGTTCTGATGATGATCTGCCTCGATCTGGAGAGCCTCTTTAAGAGGCGCTATATGAATTTGTGACTGCCATTGGAATTTCAATTTTTAGAGGTGATAACGATGATGACGTCGATGACGATGATGATGGCGGAAGTGGTCGTTTTTCGATCATCGGTCGGAGCAGTCTGAGGATCGAGGGAGCGGAAGAGGAAGACGCTGGACTCTACACCTGTCGGGCATCGAACATGGAAGACTCGGCTGATGCACACGCTCTGCTCACCATTCAACGTTAGAACACCAACCACACATCATCTGCTGCAATTGTCTATATTATGCATGCATAATGACGACTCATATTTGCATAATTTATGCTGAAGCATACCATGCATGAAGGAAAAATTAACAAGTGCAGATGAAGACTATACGCTGCAGGATAGACAATAAAAAAGAAGACTAACTTGGACTAACAGTGAGAGGAGCACTTTGGACCTGACAAATGACGGAGGACAATGGAGATCACTTATTCCTATCAATTGATGACAAATGGCTGGCGTCAGGCTGCTCAGACACTGATGATGATCACAATGCATACACACTGACTCACATTTGCATAATTTCTAACAGTGCATTGGATATGTAATTAGCCCAAGATTGGTTTTAGGCTATGTGATAAACTATTAAACTCTAGCGCTATCTGGCATATAACTTGAGAATTAAAGAGGTTGTTTACGAGAAGGCGGGGTAAGTTATCAAAATCGAGGCAGTTTGTGACAATTACTTTCATCGCCCGTAGGCCTAGCTAGGCTATAGCTACCTGGGAGCAACCGGATAATATCCCAAATATTTTTGCCGAACTTACGCGCAGGTGCAATTTTTTTTAGAGAATTTGAGAGAATGCATCTGTATTACAATAATTTGTATTAGAGCATTTATGATACATGTAGCCTATATTAGCATAATTTATATTCCAGCATAATACATTATGCACATATTATGATAGCTTAATTTATGTTAGAGCATGCCATGCATTATGCATGAATATCAGTATAATTTATGCCAACACTTGCACGTAGGTTACATGCACTGCTGAATGTTGCAGTAGGGGCATGATCAGATTCTAATGGCATTGCATTGTATTGCATTGCATTGTATAGGTTTTTCTATTTGTTGATCAGGTGCTCCGAAGGTCGAGGTTGGACCGGAGAGCCTCGTGGCTGACGTGGGTGAGGATGTGGAGTGGCGATGCGTTGCCCATGGAATTCCAAGGCCCGTTGTTCGGTGGATGAAGGATGGGGAGCCAGTGGTAGCCAGTGACTACGTCCATCTGGTCAATGGTTCGATCCTTCGCATCCTTGGCCTGATTCCATCGGATGCGGGATCTTACCAGTGCACTGCATCCAATCAATTGGGACAAACGACGACGACCAGAGCAGTTCCATTGGTTGTCAACAATTCACCCTCTGCTTCTGCTCCAGGTCAGTTCCATTCATCCTCTCATCATCTCCTCATCCGATGTATGCATGTATGTATGCATTTATGTATGTATGTACGTATTACATTGTATGTATGTATACATCAAGATACTTTATATGGCACATTTTAAGTACCTCGTAACAGCGGTGTACACCTACTGACTCTTTTTTTATATCTTTCTCATTTCGACTCCTCCTAACAAAGATCCCTCTTCGCCCTCCTCCTTCTCTCCTCCTTGGGACTGGCACTACCACAGTTAGGGTAGTTCCTCCTCCTATCTATTCCTCCTCTTCCTCTTCTTACTTCCTAACAACTCTTCATCCTCTTTTCCTTCCTCCTCCTCCTCCTCTTTCTTCCTCCTCCTCCTTCTATTCCTCCTCTTCCTCCTCTTCCTCGATAGCTCATTGGATAACATCTTCCTCGAGTTCCTCCGAACGTTTTCTCGTGGTTTCCGTGTATGCTCCTCCTCATAGATCGGATAATTCGGATGTAATTTGGATTTGATTAGATTTGTTAAGTTTGTCCTGGATTCAACTAAATCAATTAGAATGGATTGGATTCTTTCGCAGTATACCGTAGTCGATTTCTGTCCTCTTGTTTGTGCGCAGTCTACCCTTCTGCTTCGTCTCCTTCCTCTTCGTCTTCTCTTTCCATCTCGATGATGATGATGATGATGATGCTGATGATGATGATGATGATGATGATGATGATGATGATGATGATGATGATGATGATGATGACTGTCTTTGTCGTTGCTGTGTTGTTTGTTGCAGGTGTGCATCATCACGAGCGACCGATGGAAGGCGTTCCTTCGATGCCACTCAATCTCTCAGTCGTTCCGACCTCTTCCGATTCCGTCACGTTGACGTGGAAGCCACCACGTGACAAAGGTCAGGCAGAGGTCATCGGGTACAGCGTCGCCTGGAAGGAAGACGGTCCATCCGAAAGGTCAGGGTCACTAGAACAACTGTAGAGGAGCTACATAAATGACGCGGTGCATTACATTACAGCGATCGGTCTGTTAACATCTATCAATCAATCAATCGATAGTTCAATCATAATCTTCTTCTTTATCAACATCATCATCACTTTCAATGTCATCTTCAACGTCGTCGTCGTCATCGTCGTCGTCATCGTTACGATTATACCCATTTGTTGTTGTTGTTAGAGAGCGGATGATGAATACGTCATCAGTGGAAGCAGTCGTCCAGTACCTGCGTCCATCCACTCTCTACCAGTTCAAGGTCAAGGCCTGGAATTCAGTCGGACCAAGTTTACATCCGGCACAAGTCTCCCTTCAGACGATGGCAACAGGTAAAAACAAATAACAATAATAATAATAATTATCATTGACTTGAAATCCGAGAGACTCATAATATGTATCTCGGAAGAACTAATCATACCAATGATATTACTTATATTAATGATAATAATAATTACTCATTTTGAACCGGAAGAACACGGTGGGCGATTTGTCTGTCTGCAGACAACCATTTTGCATGGTGATTAATTGGCCACCGTGACAGAATTCACCTTATTTAGCGACCATATAATCCAAAGGACAGTACATCCTATTATTATTTGTATTTACTGTTATTTGTTTATTGCGTTATAGTTCTTGTTCCGGATGTTGTCGTTGATATGGAATCAGTGGCGCTCTCTTCCACATCCATTCTTCTCCACTGGAAGACTCCCGTTCAGACACACGGACCTATTGTTACTTACAAGGTTAACATCATCTCTTCAATGCACTAAAACCATCGAAACAAAAATCGAAATACTACTCCTACTACTACTACTACTACTACTACTACTAATAATAATAATAATAGAGCGCCTCTGAGTAGTTTCCTTGAAGGGGCGCTATACAAATGTTCGGTATGAATGAATGAATGAATGAATAATAATAATAATGATGATGATGAATGATGATGATGATGATGATGATGATGATGATGATGATGATGATGATGATGATGATGATGATGATAATAATAATAATTGTATTGTATATGTACTGAATTGTATTGTATTCGACCATTCCTATAGCGCTTCTTCCAGCGTAGCCCATCCAGAAGCGCTCCCAGTGCGAGAGACCCAGATAAAAAAAAAGGTAAGATTTTAGGTGAGAGAACGATGAAGAAACGCTACCAGAGAGAATGGCGAAGAGGGCAGATGGGGGAAACCATTGCATAGAGAGAGGAGACTTAGGACCTGAGCAGGCGATGGATCTGCATTGAGCTATCATCATCAATAATTATATCTATGGCTCAGTAGTCTGGCATCATAATAATGTAGGTTCATTCTTGGGAATGTATTCGAATGAGATTGGTTGCCTGTTGTCGTGTGTCTCTAGGTCAGCTATTGCCTCCGCGATGGGGGATTTGCAGCGGAGAGAGAGGTCAAGGTCTCTGATACAGAATTGACCTTGACTGACCTTGACGTCTTCAAGGCCTACGTGTTCCGCGTTGTCGCCTCCAACAGAAATGGACCTGGAAGAGCGACGGATGAGGTCTCGTGCAGGACTCTTTCAGATGGTTAGCTCTCTCTCTCTCTCTCTCTCTCTCTCTCTCTCTCTCTCTCTCTGCGTGTTTGTCTGTCTGCTGGTCAGTCGCCGTTTGTCGATATCTATGCCTGCCTCTCTTTTCTTGTCTAATCTAATCTAATGACTTCTATTATCGCTATTAGAACAATCCACAGATTTCAAATCATGGCCGAGAATTGCAATCCGCTAGAGAAGTACATGTCGAAATCGAATTGGTCATGCTGGAGACCAGAGTATCAGCAACGCTGCAACGGTGGGTAAAGGGGTTGAAAGATGTGTCTTAAATTTAGACTTGAAGACAAAGAGAAACCAAAAGAACAGACGGGCAGCGAACTCTAAAGCTTGGGACCGGCAACCAAGAACGCCCTGAGGTCAAATAGAGTTCTGATGTGAGGCAGAGTGAGAGTCAAAGTATCTGTGGATCGAATGAAATATTTGCTTTTATAAGGGGGCCAGCAAATGACAGAAATAGATCGTCTGATATTTAAAGGTGGAGGTCAATAAGCTGGATTCTGGATATCTTGTGGACAATATGCTGGATTCTTTGCTCAACTGGCAGCCAGTATAACGAATGTAAGATGGGTTTAACATGTTGGAGTGTTATTTGTTATGGATCATAGTATTTTGAGCCATTAATCGTTTGTATGTGTCTCTGTCTGGCTGTGTCTGCTTATGTCTTGCCTTTCTCTGCCTTTATATCTCTGTTTCTGCCTCTGTCTTTGTCTATGTGAGTCTCTGTCCATTTATATCTAGTGCATGATTGCATGAACCTATCAAAAGGCACTGAATCGTCCAGCGCGTCTTCTTTTCTCTGATACCTGCCTGCTGTAGATTGATCTGTCTGTCTGCCCGGATGTCTGCCTGCTTGGCTTTCTTGTGGTCTGTTTTGTCTGTTATTCTGCATAGCTTTGAGAAAAACCGCCGATTGATGAATTACATTTTTTGATTATTATCAATAATTTTTTTGTTTGTTTTATTCATTTTTTTATATTTTGATTGATTGCAGTTCCGTCGGCGCCGCCTCAGAATGTTTCTGCTGAAGCGATCAGCACAACGGTTCGTTGAAGACAGATGCACTTATGCCATAGACAGACAGACAGATCCATTAAATTGCCAGTCACAACAACTGATGAATTTCTCAAATCGAGAAGCATAACTCAACCAGAACAAACAAATTAATCCAAATCGGACTCTTCGTTAATTTTTGTGTGATAGATTGAGAAGGGTTCCAAGTTCCAAGACCGATCTTGGCTGCTTACATTCGTCGTAATTTGAGGGTCTATGATTCATGCGAATCAGTGACATCTTCTCTCCTATACAGTCTATTCTTCATATATTTTCCGTTTGATAACGTTATCTTACATTGACAGTTATTACAGTCATTTGTCTAATTCATAAACTTATTGGTTTTATGGCTCTAATTGTTAGTTAATAACTAGCGCAATTGCGGTGTATCTAGTTACAGTAACCTGTGCTTGATAAAACTTATTATAACAATGAGTGATGGTGATGAACGTTTTTACGTCTAACATATTTTTATGTTCCTTAGAGATGATTTCTACCTCGGGTAAATCAAATAATAATAATAATTAAAATATAGATTTCTCTGAAGATAAGCCATTCTAGAAGAACGTTTTCCTAATTTCTGTTAATAATAATAATAATCTTTATTGAAAGAATCCGGTTGACAAACCGCAACCGGTTACAGTGTGCAGTTATGCAATTGAAACAATTCACAAGAACACAAATGACAGAAGACATAAATCTTGACTAATAACAGAACAGACAGCCTGAAATACAACCATATGTACCTCGGAAAAGTGTAATAACAATGGTTTTGCGAATGTTGTATTCAATTAAATGTTACAGATCGCAGGACTATTGTCGTCTCAATTGACCAATTTGATGCGTCCTATTGAGGCTATTGTCCTATTATCGTATTGTGTGTGTTGCTATTGTTTTCAGTCGATTGTTGTTCGTTGGGAGGCGCCTCCGGACGAAGCACAGAACGGAATCGTCGTCGGTTACAAGATTCGCTACAAACAGAGACCAGAAGGAGAAGGAGGAACAGGAATAGGAGGAGGAGGAGGAATGGGAAGAGGAGGGGGAGAAACAGTGACAACGGATGGTGTTAGGAGAATGTATGAACTCAAAGGTAAGATGTCTACGGCTCTTCAAAAGGTGTTGCTCAAATCAGTAATGCAGAAATGTTCAGACACTCGAGAAAATCCCCAACTCGGAGATGCTCAAAACTAGAAGATCCAAATGAAATGGCAGACAGGGCCACGCCCTGATTTCCGGTTCCACAAGGAACACATGGACCCAGACGGTGTAGGGGATCTTCTCCCACTGAACTCTGAGCTACGCACAGCCCGACGACGGGCCAAAGACCAGGATGATTCACAGAGTCTGGGAAATGGCAACGCTCCAGAGAGGGACATACTACTGATGGTGGGGTGGGGGTGATGATGATGATGATGATGATGGTGATGATGATTATACAATCAGAACAATCTACATGCATGTCCAGTTGTATACTTACATATAAATACGGACTAGGTTTAAAACTTGTGTTAAGCCAATTTATCGATGACATTCATTATTGAGGTCTACGGTAAACTTTAAGGGACCTTGAGCAAAGTCCTTCACTAACAATATCTCAGTGCCATCGATTGATGCTTGGTCAATAGGTAGTGTCATTTAATAAAAATGCGTAATAATAATAATAATAATAATAATAATAAATAACAGTCAACTGTCCATATTCATATACAATAATACAGAGGCCATACGATAACATTAGTGTTCTGAGTGTCTGATGTGTATTGGCATGTGGTCTTGCTGTTTGTGTAGATTTGGAGAGAAATGTCGAGTACGTCATCTTCGTTGAGGCGTTGACTGTCAATGGAACTGGACCAAGTTCTCCACCGATTGTCATTCCCACTCTTCTCCATGACCTCGACGGTACACACACCCGCCTCTCTCTCTCCGACATCCAGTTTCATGATCAACTTATTTATCCATTAATTCAATTTATCAGCAATATGATTGCTGTTTCACTAAGACTTACTACTTATACTACTGTTGTTGTTTATGCTAATGCTGATGATCATGATGATGATGACGATGACACTGATGATGATGGTGATACTGATCATAGTTTTCTCCATTTCGGATTCTAAGAGGGAAACACTCTTTTGACTCCCTTCATGAAGATAATTAACTTCAGGGATCTCTTCCTGCAGAGGGCGATCCTCGTTGGTCGACATTGCACCGACATACAGTCATACACCATATGTTCCTGTCTCAAGTCGTCGACTGATTCGATGATCGTTGCGGTCTTATGCTTGTGGAGATATGCAGATTCCGCGCACCCAACCATAGATTCGATCCCATCGGTCCTTCTACTGGGATGGACCTTCCTATTTTGATGGACCTTCCTCTTCGAACAGTCTTCCGCTGTTGTACATACTGTTCTCGTACTGTTGCATTTGATTTGCATCAGTCACCATTCTCCAACTGCCGTAAACACTCTTCTTTGGATAGTCATGCACCCAGTGCCTTTACAAGGGGTAAACTAATATTATGCGCTGCCTTTCTCTAAGAGTTTGGACACATACCTACATGCATACATACACCTGTACATGTAAGCCTACAGACATACACATGCACACATGATGCTGGTGCTGCTGATGATGCTGCTGATGCTGATGGTGGATTGGTGGTGCATTGTAGAGACGAAGGTTCCTGGTCAGCCTCGTTCTCTGAGGGTCCGTCCATCGACCAACACCATCGGTGTCACGTGGTTGGCTCCGTCGGAACCGGAAATAGCAGTCAGAGGATACGTTCTCGGATACGGAGTTGGAATTCCGGATGTCTACCAGCAGATCCTGGATCCACGACAGAGACAGCACACGATCAAAGGACTGAGTACGTTCGATCACCCATCAATCGATTGATACCCAATGATCGATCGTTCAATGTTTGCCTTTCTGTCCAATTCGATATTTTCGTTGACTTGTTTTCGCTGGTTCTTATTTCTCACTCGAATGTTTAACCCCATTAATGATATTAATAATATTAATAATTGATGATCTGTTGATGATAGATTGAACATCGATTGACCATCGATTGATGATTGATTGATGATTGATTGATGATTGATTGATGATTGATTGATGATTGATTGATGATTGATTGATGATTGACTGATGATCGATTTTTGATCGATTGCTGATCGTAGGATCTGGATCTGAATACGTGATCAGTCTGAAGGCGTTCAATAACCTCGGACAAGGAAGACCAGTCTACGAAACGATCCAAACGAAAGAAGAATCGATCGGTTAGATCAATCACATTAATTATCGGCGTGGGAATAAGCCATTGAGTATGATGATTATTACGATTGTATTACGATGATGATTATGACGGTGATTAGGATGCCGATTGCCATGATAATTGTGCAGTCACGTGATTGCATACTTGAGGCAGAAGACGAAGATGACGATGATGGTGATGATTATGATAATGATTATTATTATTATGACGATGTCTATGACGATAACGGTGGTGAGGATGATGGAAGTAACTGCAGAAACAACAGAAGAAAGAGCTAAATAAATCAACTTGAACGGTGAAATTATGCAATATGACAACAGGTGGAATATCAATGGGAGTGTTTATGTTCGTTCAGGCGAGACGTCACTGCTTCCTCCGTTTGGTGTTCGTGCTCTTGTTCTGTCCTCATCGTCTGTCATGGTCCACTGGTCAGATGCTCCGGCGTTGACCGTGGTCAGTCACTACCAGCAGCGCCTCTCGGACACCCATCGCATCTACACCGTACGCTATGGTCCAAAGACCTCTCGAAGACCAAAGACCCTGAACACAACGCAGACCTCGCTACGCTTGGATGACCTCCGACCGGACACTGAGTACGAACTGACGGTCAGGGTCAGCATCGGTCAACGACTCAGTCCATGGAGTCTAAGCGTCTTCAATAGGACCAAGGAGGCAGGTCGGTTCCCTTGGCAACAGATTTCATATGCCACACATCACTCAGAGATGTATGCATGCATGTACAATTGTACATATATGTATCTGGCTATTTATTATAGCGCCTTTAGATAACTTCACAAGGCAATCCAACAGATCTAAAGAGGCGCGTCTTAAGGTGGATTGACAATGTTTCTTGAGCTGTGTGTGGAGAAACATTACGTAGGTTTAATGGTAGACTGTTCCAAGAGGATGGTACAATGCTTGAGAAAGATGCAACCGCATCGTCATACGGAAGCGCCGTACCAACAGATCACCACAGGTCGTTGAACGTAGCGATTGTAGACTAGGTTGACTGCATGGAAACCGGAACGCAGAGCTCTCTGACGTTGTCAGATGCCGCACCGCAGATGATCAATATAGCGCTAAGATATGACCAGAGAATGACGTTCAGATTTCCTTGCTGAATACCGTTTACACTTAGGACTGAATAAACGCATGTCCACACCTTTATACTTGTTACAAAATTCACATTAGCCTAGAAAAGACACCTCAGCAACAGATGTAGAGTAGAAGAAAGAGAGTTTTCGATTAGAAAAATATGATCCATTTCCTCTACGTGTTACAGTTATTACGATTAGGAGTTCAGTTAGGAGTTACATTACGTGTTATATTTGCGTGTTACTTGTAACACTGTAGCTCCTTCTAGTGCTGCACGCGATGTCGTTGTGTCTGAGGTGGAGGGTCGACCAGATTGGGCTACGGTCAGTTGGCAGGAACCAAAACAAACAAACGGACCAATCACAGGTAAAGCACCTCTTCACATCTACCTGTCTTATCTGAAGGAGCGGGGTTAATGAGTGCGTTGGGTCATCGGGTCATTCTTTTGAGGTTATCAGGTCACTAATTGGGCTGTTACTAAATGCCGTTTGGGTCCTTTCATCTGGTTATTATTTTGGTTGTTAGCTTTTCTTTGTGGTTATTATTCTAGAACTGGCTATTGGTTTAGTTATTTATTTTATTACGAAAACTTCAGAATTTTATTTTGCCTATTAAGTTAGTTATTGATTTACTTATTAATCTGGTTATAATTCTGGTAACTGTTTTGGTTGATATTCTTATTTTTAATCTGGTAATTAATCTGGATAATTATTCTAGGGTATCTGGTGTTTTTTGCGATCGATGCATCTCTTCCTGACCACGAGTGGGGCGTTGAGGGTGTTCCAGGTGACCGACTGACGTCTGTCATCCGTGACCTCAGCCTCGACACCGTCTACTACGTCAGAGTCCAGGCGAGAAATGCCAACGGATATGGACCAATGACTCCATCCGTCGCCTTCCGAACCTCTGATGGTAGGTCACTAGGTGCATGTTTGTATGGATGCACATGCATATATATATGTAGACATGTATGTATGTATGTATGTATGTATGTATGTATGTATGTATGTATGTGTATGTATGTATGTAGGTATTTATTGTTAGGCATACATGTATGTGTATTCATGAATGTGTATGTATGTGCGTACGTGTCATGTACATGTATGTAATGTAACGACCATATTTGAATTTTTTTCTCATTGTTGCCTTTACTGTGTTCTCTTACCTTTGATCTGATCTGATCTTCGGTAAATCTGATTCGGTCTGTGATCTGTCTAATATTAGTGACCCATTTCCAATCAATTTAGATAGGCACTAGTGACTAATCCAATCTAATGAACGGGCACCAAATCCATTTACTCAAATCTAATTTAAGACTTTAACGATGCGAATGTACTAAACGTGACCGGGAAGCCACAACAGTTCGGGGTTAAACCGTTAAAATTACGGAGAAGAATAGTCACTGGAGATAGACCTGAGTGGTAGCCAAGGGTATGAAGAGACTTTAGCAACTTTATTTCCTTAGTCTCAGCAATATTATAATGGCGGATGGCCAATCATCTCCCACGCCGCCTGTTCTTCTCACTGACAGTGGACAGTGGTCCAGCACGCTAACTGCCAGACTATCTCACACAGATCCAACGCTAATCTAAATCAAGCTTAATCAAAACTAGGCTGATTCGATCCATTATGTAATATAAACGTTCGCCTTAATCAGATCTAATCTGCCGTCGTTTGTCCGTCCTTTGCAGCCGGTGGAAGAGGCGGTGGAATGGTCCGAGATGACGCCGATAACAAAGGAGGTTCTTCACGGATGTCCGAAGGTATCGCATTCTTTGAATTTATCTGACGCCTTTACATAGAAAATATGTCAGTAGGTTATCGACGGTATATTCTCGTTTGCCAAACTGTTGTGCAGGCTGTGCTGCATCTTATCTTAGGGAGTTGTGTGCTTTGATCTCATTCATTCCTGGCCTAGATTTGCTCGCTCTGCTGCACAGATGGGTGACCTGACTCTTTCCCGCAGCCAGAACATCCACAGTGCAGCTTAGAAGCTTCACTGTGGTGGGTCCAGCATTCAGAAGGACGTGAAACGAGCACATCTATAAATAATACTTAGCGTATCTAACATAGGCTATTCTCAGATTCACATTTCGCTGTGACCTTGTGCGCGTTACAAATTTAATTAATAGACCTAATAATATCTACTTGGCAAATTTTCAATCTGCTTAATTGTTCGGCTAAGTGCCATCTTTCGATGTATGTTGTAAAAGTGTGCACTGTTAAAGATCAACTACTCATGTACTCATTCGCTCATTCGCTCAACCGATCACTAATGGTCATGGTCCCAGAGATCAGGTGGCTTCAGTTCAACCTAAGACGAATATAACAAGAGATATGTCGCGGACGAAAATTACGTAATTGCGCTAGACTATGTTTGTGGCTCTGATTTTACACACGAACCTTTGCAGGTCAGATCAGTTTTAGTCCCGTTTCTTTTGTGGACGATTGTCGTAACGAAACGAAAGCGACTTAATTGAAAAATAATAATTTGCAATGAATGTATCTTGTAAATTACTAAAAACAACGTCGAGAATGATTCATTTGGCTTTGTTTGCGTTTGCTCTATCGAGAGTTCTTTCCCTGCCGAGTGCCCGGATGACAGTGTAATCTAAAACTAGATGGCCACAGACATCGCCCGCTATGTTTCAGAAAAGACGATCTCTGATTGGCTGACACGTTGCGGCTGCGTATCTCTGGTTATATTCGTCTTAGGTTCAACCGATCACTCATTCTCTCACTCATTTACTCAGCTCACTAAATCGCTTGTTAATGGGTATAGCTGGCGATGTGTTGTCATGGTAACAGCGGTGTCGTCATCATCTGAGGCGGGGCTTCCATCGTTCGTTGTCTGGATCGTGGTCACGTGTGTTGGGGGAATTACGTTGGTTGCTTTCGTCGCTGTTCTGTCCGTCTGCTGCCTACGCCGTCATCACCGAGGAGCAAAGGATCCTGGGATATCTGGCGTAGGCGCAGAGAGAGGATCGGGAGGATTGGGATGTGGAGAGGTAGCAAACAGTTCATCCTCATCGCCTGCCATCGACTCAACCGCCACTGACAGGTGCACTGCCAATCATCTGTTAATCAGTCCCTAATCAGTTCCTAATCAGTTCCTAATCAGTTCCTAATCAGTTCTTAATCAGTT
Source organism: Aporrectodea caliginosa (assembly GCA_020284085.1). Lineage (NCBI taxonomy): Eukaryota > Metazoa > Annelida > Clitellata > Crassiclitellata > Lumbricidae > Aporrectodea > Aporrectodea caliginosa. Next base: position 84,537 of record JACEVL010000887.1, read on the forward strand.
CCTAATCAGTGCTTAATTAGTTCCTAATCAGTTCCTAATCAGTTCCTAATGAGTTCTTAATCAGTTCCTAGTCAGTTCTTAATCGAGGCATTTTGTACCACGTTCTAAAAGTCTGCGCTGTTGTCTAATGCTCGTTCATCTGATTTTCTAATCAACGAGGATCTCTTCGTCGTGGTCTCACGAATTATTATTATTAAATACTACCCACGCAGTCTATTCATCCTTGATCTAATCCACTATCGTCGGTCTATGATCTAATCACTCTACGTTCTAACGATCTATGATCGTCTGCTACACAGTTTATTAGCGTAATAGATGTTGGGATCCATCATTACTTCTGCATTTATTAAGCGCCACTATCAATGATTAATGACGAAGCATCGATCGATGGCGCTGAGCAATTGCACTTGGTCAGGGTCCCTACACCGTAACGGTCTGAGGGGAGGAGGATCGAAGTCCTGTATAATTCTGATGGATGCTTTCATTGTACCTATATAGTACGAAGCTGGGATCCTCGTCATCATCATCGGTTGAACTGAAGCCACCTGATCTCTGGGACCACGACCATCGACAGATGGCAACGGAAGCAAATCGCAGGACCAACCGATGCATAGACGACGAAGCATCGATGACGACGAGGACCTTGAACCACGACGAAGGACAATCAGATGGAAACAACTGGACCACAACAGCAACTGCACATCATCACCAGACAGGTGGACGATCACTACTCCAACTCATTAATATGGACCAAATGCCTGCGGAAAACAGTCCAGAGACAGACAGACAGAAGGACCGACATACAGAGAGACAACAAGAGAGAAAAACAGATAAACAGACAGACGCATAGACAGACAAACGGACACACAAACACAGACAGACAGGGAGTAATATGACGAAACAGCCAACTCTAACACATGCCACCTGTTTATAGTTGTATGCCATTGTAACTACAGTAGATATTCAATTGTGATGGGAATGTGGAGAATAATAATCGTAAACTGGAAAATTCTAAAGCGCAAAAGGAAAGCTAAGCGCAGAGCATCAGCTGAATAACAATGATGATGTTGTTGTTGTTGATGAAGATAGCAATAATGAGAAGGAGGAGGAGGAGGAGGAAGAGGAAGATGATGATAATGATCATAATGCAAAATTTGACGATGATAATGGACATGACGATCGCGATGAATGAATATAGTGAAAACAATGACGACGACGACGATGATGATGATGATGACCGAGATGATGATGACGACGATTATCATGATTATGGTGTTGATGTATACGAAGACACTTAAATAGTGCATTTTATATACCTCACACGGGCGATGATGATCTTGATGATGATGATTTTGATGATGATGATTTTGATGATGATCTTGATTATGATGATTTTGATGATGATGATTTTGATGATGATGATTTTGATTATGATAATGATGATGATGCGCTGTTGTCGTTGTGTAGGGTCGATGATGTATGATGATGATAGGTACAATGATCCTCTTCCTCTTCATCCGTTGATGCTCTCCTCCTCCTCATCCTCCGCTGGTCATCATCCTGCGCAGCATCAACACAACGAATGTACGACATCCCCTCTATAGGCCTATACCTTGGCACAATAACTTATTGTTTAATAGTACATTATAGAACAGGAATGGCGAACCTATGGCACGCGTGCCAAAATTTTGTTGGAACGCGGAATTAGGAGCGCCTCCCACACTTCTAATCTTAGAAATGCAAAATCACTGTAGGAATCAACATTTTCTTTTACGAAGGACTTTATTCAGTTTATTGTAACACCATTCTAAAACCATCTTTGAAATAATGTTTAATTTAATTTTGTTACGCTTTGTCAATTAAAACCCACGTGAGAAAAACAATTATACTGTAGCCTATACTGCAAAATTCAGAGGGGCACGCGACGGTATTTCTAAAATGTTTTAGCGGCATTTTGACATGCACCTTTAAAAGGTTCGCCATCCCTGTTATAGAATATCAATCATAAATATTACTAAATTTTAAGATGATGATGATGATGATGATGATGATGATGATGATTAATAGCAGTGATAATGATGTTAAGTCTTTAGTTGTTGTTGTTGTGAATGTCGTAGTTTTATCGGACGTCGTTGCCTACCATCATCCTGGATCGACGAGCGTCCTTTCCTCCTCTTCCATGATCTATCCATCGCTAACAACCCCTCGTCTCCTCCACACGTCCACTCCTCGAGTCAACGTCGGTGACATCATCAGCCCTCATCGTCCTCCTCCAGTCGCTCCTCTTCCCTCCCTCGCACCACCCGCCTCAGGTCAGCACCAACGTAACTTTCATTCCTACCACTCATCATCAACCCAATTATACACAGATTGACCGACAGACAGACTAACAGGCAGAGCGGGCCCTATACCAACTGGCGTCCCAGGCAAAGCAAACATTTGGCGCCCACTTCCACTTTCACTCCACGGTAATTGAATTGTTTAGTTAAATTAAGGAAGGTAGGTCTAGATAAATCAGATAGCGTAAGGTTACTAAGGTAAGAAAATAATGGAACAATAGGTTATATTAGGTCAGCGAGAAAATAAGATAGAGCAGATAAGGCAAGACTAGGAAAGTTAAGTCTAGATAAGTATAGATAAGATCGACGTAGTAAGGTGAGTTTAAATGAGGTGAGATAAGGCAAGATTAGGTAAGATAAGGATAGGTGAAGAAACATTAGGTAAGGTAAGATTTGGTATAACCGTATAAGGTTCGGTCAGGTTAAACAAGTTTAGATAAGATGAGACACAGCTAGGAAGGATAAAATAGGCAACTTCTCCAGGCTCCTCTGCCAGAGGTATTACTACGATTGCAATCTCTAGAGTATTGGCGCTCCATAAATCGTGTCTTTGTGAATGTTGTGTCTTTCAGTGGACTACATAATGTCGACGCTGGAGAGACAGGCGATGAGGAGACTGATGGCTGCAGGATGCAATGGACGATTGGCCATCGTCACAGCAGGTAGGAAGCATCTCTTCCTCTAACAACGCCAGGCTCTCTTCCCCCCAGTGGAATTATTATATCGTTAATCTGTTAGGTAAGAATTCGTTGTGTGATGTGTACGTAGCCTATGTGGACACTTATTATAGCGTTTTTAAATACATCACAAAAGCGTTGCCTACGTCAAACTAACTGATGTTAAGTCACAAAGAGCAAAACGTTAATTAACAAGCGAAGAGGCGCAATGTAAACGCTCTGAATGAATTAATGAATGAGATTGACAAGAGAGAGGGGTATATACATTCTAACGACTTCGATAGCTCCGTAATCATAATACACAGACTGTTTATATAGCGCCTGTTACAATGCTTGACGCTAGTTTTGTCTTCTACTGCAGCTGGTGACAACCATCCTCTGTCTGCTCCTCCTCCGTACCAACAGCATCCTCCTCCAGTGCCTTCCTCCCTTCCTCCATTCCATCCTCAGCAACTGTCGTCCTCTGTGTCGTCGTCTGGTGGAGCCACTACCAGCCTCAGTCTTCCTCGACAGATCATTAGTCGTTCGCTGAAACGATTCCCATCCTCTACATCCTCCTCCTCCTCTTCCTCCTCCTCCACTCCTCCTCCTCTTCCGCCTCTCAGCAGCACTCCAAACACTCCAAAGAACTTCAAACACATCGGTCAGTAGCATAATTTCTATGGTGCTGTCGTGTTGTCGTTGTTGCTGATTTTTGTGATGTTGTCGTTGATTGTAGCTATAACTTTATTCACTGCCACGTTGTCGTGGATTATTGTTGATCGCGTGTTGTTGTATTTGTATTGATTTGTATTGTATTTGATAGTTTAGCTAAATCGATTGCCACATGGTGTCAGTGGATGAATGTTGATCCTGTGATTGATGAACAGATCGAACGATTGATTGATTGATTGATTTGACAATGGTCATAGTAATCGATTGACTGACTGACTCATTGACGGATTGATTGGCTGTTTTAACGATCGACCTGGTGACTGATCGAACGATTATAAGATCGATCGACTAAGACATGATTTACTTTGTAAGATGTTAGTAAGTGTATGTCTCTTCAGTTCGTCCTATGGCACCATCGCCCTATCCGTCGTCGACTGTGACCAGTGACCAATCCATGGCGAATCATCCATCCATGACAAGAACAACAGCACCAGCATCGCAGCCACTGATGCACCACAGTCAACAGTCATCACTCCCTCCTTCGTCCGGAGCTTCCTCCTCCGCAGCCAGACAGATGAACAAGTCAAGCGTATCGGTAAGACGAACAACATCCTCTGTTTTCCCCTCAACTCCTAAAGACTCCTTCTCCTCGTCTGATTCCATTCTGTTGTCGATTTGTATTTGTACAAGTTATAGATAACTGCTATTCTGCTTATAAGCAGATATCTATAGCAGTAGCAATAGTAGTAGAGGTATACTTGTACTGCTATTGCTACTGCTACTACTGCTACATCTACTCATACTACTGCTACTAATACTACCACTACTACTGCTACAACTCAACTGCTAATGCTACTGTTACTGCTACCTGCTGCTGAGAGATTCGTCCTACGCCACATAATAAGGAATGAATGAGAGTTGTTGGATGGTTCGATGCCTGTGTTTAATTGCACTTTGGAAACCTCTCAAATTTGATGACGATGCTTTATAGTGTTGTAATGTAAATGTCTGTGTGTCTGTGTGTATGTATGTCTGCGTCTGTCTGTCAGTCTGAATCATCTATGACATTCTATGTGTGTATGTGTGTGTGTGTGTTTGTGTGTGTGTGTGTGTGTGTGTGTGTGTGTGTGTCTGTGTCTGTGTGTGTGTGTCTGTCTGTCTGTCTGAATCCTATGTATGTGCGTGTGACAGGCATCGCGTAGTAAAGATGAACTGAGCGTCGAGATGGAACACCTGGAAGGTCTGATGAAGGACCTCGACACCATCAGTCGAAACGAACTGCGCTTCTGAAGAGAACACCTCTCCTCCTCTCCCTCGTCGCCCTCCTGGTCCTCCTCCTTCTCGACATCTGGAGTCAACGATTCTCTGGATTCAGAAACTGACGAACTTCGGATGAGTTTTTCAGAGAACCGAAGAAGCAAAGCATCATGGATTTTGAATCGTCAGAGGATCAAGATCAACAGGAGCGCCATCGATCCATTTTACTACTGGCGCTATAGAAGTCATCTCAGAGAAGACCATCAGTTCAGTGTTGCGTAGCATTTATGTGGCGCCGTCTGGTTGTTCCGTATTCACGGTGGAATGATTCTGATCAAACCAGATCGCATTTTTCGTATAATTGTGTTCACAGTGTTTTAGATTTTTATTTTGTAACTATTGCTTCCTCTTTTGTTTAATTACGACAACTTCTTTTGTAAGTCAAATTTTAAAATTGTCTTTTTATGATAATCATATATTTTTTAGAAATTTTTATATGTGCCGTCATACTTAGGCTACTTATATGTACTCAATCAGGCAAACCGTGGATATGTGAGTAGGTGATTATGATTACGTGAGCGTCTCAATGTTGTCAGGTAAAAACCGAGGCTATTCAGATGTGTGTTCATTGTCAATTTTCCATTTCTTAATTAACATTTGTAAACTTACGTATTTGATTTGTTCGTTTTGCTATTGTAATAATTTATTTATTTTGTCGTTAATTGATTAGTTAGAGGCGTCTGTTGCTGTCAGTGATTTTTTTACGATTTATTTCTGGATAGACCTACTTTCCTTTTTTTACTAATGATTATTTTATCAATACTTTGTTTTCTCTTTGATTTCTACTGATTAGTTTTTTTTATGGCGAAATAGGATTCAGATTCGATTTGATTAGGTTTTTGTATTCTGTCTTAGGTAGCCAGCGTGTTAATTAGGTCGAAAGAGACAAATACACACACACACACACACACACACACAGACGCACATGGACACACACACATGGACTCACAGATAGGCACACAGCACACACAGACACACACAGACACACACACAGACAGACAGCCACACAGACAGACACACACAGACACACACAGACAGACACACACACAGACAAAGACACACACACAGACACACGCAGACACACACAGACAGACAGCCACACAGACAGACAGACACAAACAGACAGACGTTAGCAACAAGTGCCCTTAATAATGCCAGTGTGTCCTAGAACAGCTGGGTTTACAAGTGCTCTCTTTCTGATCTTACCCTTGCAACGAAGTGCTCTTATATACTGACCACAGGCGGCCTTAGCAATCTCCTCCTCCTCCTCCTCCTCCTCCTCCTCCTCCTCCTCCTCCTCCTCCTCCTCCTCCTCCTCCTCCTCCTCCTCTTCCCCCCCTCGTCCTTCTCTTCCTTTCCTCCGTCTCCCCTCCTCCTCCTCGTCCTTTTCCTCTTCCTCCTCCTCCTTCACCCTGTCCGAAGAAGGTTTCTGTTATCTAATCTAATCTGAGGACTTATATAGCGCCGTTATCGTAATACATAAAGCATAAATCGATGTTCACTTCAAATATCAAAGTCACAGACCATCAGAGAAGCCAGAGGTCGATATCCGACCTTCGTCAGAGGAACCAGAAGAAAGAGGGTAAACTACGGAGTAGGGTAAGCCAGGTGAAACTGTTTAGTTCTAAGTCAAGAACTGAATGACGTTAGAACCAATCAAAATTGGACAGTAGCTGCTTCGGACCATCCACAGAGAACGAACACAGAGACATTGTTTTGGTATGGATTAGGAGAGGCAAAGGGTCTCTGCTGATCAACTGCAATATTTAATGGCATTAGCTGGTGAGAAGAGCGAGGAGCGGAGATAGGTCAGCTGGTTTGAATTATGCAATGTTTTATGATTATTATTATTATGATTATTATGATTATTATTATTATATTATTATTATTATTATTATTATTATTATTATTATTTCATTGTGAATTTTAGACTATAATATATGAAGAATCAATGTGTTTTTGTGTGCAAAATGCTGCATTATAAATTTAAGAAATGTCTTTAATAACAGCTAGTGACAGCTACTTTGTTGTAACTCGCTTGTGCTGATGTTTGTTATGCTTCTTTTGCTAACAGCTGTTATCATTGGCTTTTCTATCTGAATCATACATGTTTACGAAAGCAGCTTTTAATATGATATTTTTGTATTGGCAGCTAATATCATTTGTGCAGCTGTTCTATTGTTGATTTCTTAAACAGCTGTTTTGTAAGTTTTTTCTATGGCAGAATGATGTTATCTGATGTTATCTGTTTGTGCTGGCAGCTTTAAACGGTTATTTGTGTGTTTGCTATAGATTGGTTATTGTTGATTGTTATAGAACACTGGGGTGGTGGGGGGAAGAGATACCTGAGTCTTATAGGGTGGGATTACTTAAGAGGGAGATGAAACAGTGAAAGGGAGGAGAAAAGGAAGAACTGCACTTAGGAGAGAGGAAGACTTGAAGAGAAGGCATTAAGGAATTTGTAGAATGTAAATAGATGTCAATGAACTGATCGGGTGAGAGGGTCCTTCACCACCGCTGCCCCCTCCCCACCGCCCCCCTTCTTCAGTTGAGAGCAAAACGATGCAAGCGATTGAGCGGACAGATACAGGGAGCGATCGAGTTCCAGCGTCTAGGTCCAGACCGTCCAGTAACCGAAAATGGTCACCAAGAACAGTCCTAGCCTTCTGTCATGACCAGAGAAAGACAATCAGATAACCTAGTTCAATAGACTGAAGGATAAGGACTGATTTTAAATACCGTGGAAGGTCAAAGTTCAATATTTTAAAAACTATGATTTGAAACAAACCCTTGGCTGAACAGGAAGCCAGTGCAAAGATCTAAGCACCGAGGAGTGAAGGCAGTAAGTACGCAAGTAGGGAGGTAGGAGGAAGAGAGGGAAGGAGGAAAACAGAAAGAACTGACGTAGGCAGTAAGGATGAAAGGAGGAGATGGAAGAAAATCTTTTGTGATGTGTGGGCTTCCTGCTTCTTCGTGTGATGCTCCTGGCCTGAGAGCGAACGAGAGACAGTGGAGAGAGAGAGAGAGAGAGAGACAGACAGACAGACAGACAGACAGACAGACAGACAGAGACAGAGACAGAGACAGAGACAGTGGGAGAGAGCGCACCCAGATGATGAGTGGCAGATGTCTTTTGTTGCCCATTCCACAGCAATTTTATTACCCAACAACAACTAAGGCAATGGTGGTCAGATGTCACTTCTGTAGCGCCATCGATCGCTCTCAGAAATCAGTCAGTGTCTGTGTTCCATATTGCGTGTAATTAAAGCTGAGATTTATTTAATACCTATCAAAGCATTTATATAGCGCCATGACAATGAGGGACAAAACTCTGGTCGTCGATCTTTTGGAACAGGGAGCCATCGTGATTGGGGTGTGGTGGGGTGGAGGGTGTAACCCTTTAAGTGGAAGATTCGCATATGAATGGAGAAGAAACATGGGATACGTTCAGCACCCTCCGCTGTAGGCGCACTTCAGGTTAAAGGTGACCAGAGGTAGGTCAGTCTGTTTGTTAGGGTGTCTGTGTCTATCACACCACCTCTGCCACTGTCTCTGTCTATGTATGTCTGTCTTTGCAATTCTCTCTTCCTTTCTGTATTTGTCTCTGTATGTCTGTTAAAGTCGAGGTGTGTGTACAGAGTCCAGACTACTGGCTGTAGTCGATGTTGCCTTTGAGTGTCTCAGACAATTTGAACCCTCGTGAAATTCTATCCTCATTTAAGTCAACCTGATGCGAGTCCGTTGGCAGCTCGACTCGGGCCAAGCAATCTGGAAAAGAGTGTCTAATGCAAATCTAGATCTACACGTTTTAAGACAGCGGCCGTATGGCAATCGACCTGCTCAATTCAATTCAATGAATTGATCGGGTGAGATCCTTCACCACCTCTTGCCCTTTTGAATAGATGCCACGCCTTTTAAGGTTCCCGTGTACGGACCGCTCTAGCCAGAGGTTAGTCTGATGATTGTCGGACGAGGAGCATTGGTTCTGCACTTGGGCCAAACGACCCTCTTGGTTATATCCAGTCCAACCCAGCAAGCATAGAAACATTGGGACAACGCATAGGTTATCCAATGTGGCAATGTATAGAAACCACGAATGTTGACCCTATGCTGCATATACTAACTACATGAATGTCGGCATAATACAAGGTGTACAATGTAACATACTTCCTTGATTGATGGCATCAGAAGAGCCGCCATCATAACTTTAAGAAAAGAAGAAGTCGATAGTCGACCATTCTTGCCAACCATATGCAATGCTTGGCAGTGCGCCGGCATACATCAAAGAGCTTTTTGTTCCAACCCGGTCACCGGGTTGGAACGCTCTACTGCCCACGGAGATTTACAGCCTATAGGCCTACCTGCTTCTTCGCATCGGTGCAAACTCATTGGGGTTTCTCGATCATCGGACCTTGCTCCTGGAGCAATCTTCCATTAGATATACGTAGGCACTAGGCACTACTCCTTCAGTTGATTGGCTTTCAATTAATTTTTGGCTCAATGTCGGCTGCGCAACCCATTCGCCGACAGTGACTGTAAAGTTAACCCAACATTGACTCAGCGTTGCAGGTGAGTTCGTTAAGGAATAAAGAGTGGTCTGACTTTGGTTATACCATAATCGGTTCTTGGCGCCAACCACTTGGACAATGGGGCGAATAAGAATTAATTATCTTCATTGTCCTCGGTCGTTTTCAAGTCCAGGGCTTCTCTCAATGTTAGTCCAAGTCTTCTAATGTCCTCGTTTATATTGCCTCTCCAGCGCAGTGTCTTGACCCCTCCATTGTTTCTCTTTCCTTTTATGAATCTTGCATGTAGTGCATCGTATACGATTCAATCATCTGGCATTCTGTCCACATGGCTAACCCACTGAAGTCGTCGCTGAACAACTTTGTCCAGCAGGTTTGTTTTGACATATAGGAGCTCTCCTAAGTCATCATTTCTAATTCTGTTGTCTTGAGGTCAGAGGTTCCTATGATTTCCGTAACCAAATCTCCTGTGCTGTGAGGATTCTTTCTCATCTTGGTTTACAGCGTTCAGCATTCTGATCCATATATAACTATATAATTGTCTTATAATATATTCTTGTCTTGGTTTCTGTGTAAGTTTCCTCTTCTTCTACGATCGGTTGCATTCTGGAAGGCAAAACTAGGCTGAGTCAGTGCTATTGGTCCAACGTTGGATTGAATTTCAAATAGGCTGTGGGGTCGATGTCGGATGATAAACCTATGTGCCGACAGTATCATTGACGTCGAATCAACCATGACCTAATGTGTGTGTGTGCGCGCGCGTGTGTGTACGTGTGCGTGTGCTTAGATAAAATCTGAGATCTCTGTCGGGCGACTACATGGAATTTGAATGGATTTGTTGGTGTGTCTTTGATGCGTTCCTGTTGGTTCCTCGTTGTTTAGATGTGGGCGCCACAGAAGTTAGATAAGCCCAGATTACATTACACTACGTGACACATTAGATTTGTTCTGTTGAAGGAACCAAACTGTCTAAGGGAGCAAGTTCCAGTCACACCCGCGCAGAAGAAGAAGAAGAAGAAAAAAGGAGCTTTAGGAAAGGAGGAGGAAAGGAGAAGAAGAAGAGGAGGAGGATGGTGCTAGAGAAGGAGGAGGTTGTGGTACATACCTAGACCAGTTACTGTAGACCTGAGGATGTTTTGCTGAAGTCTTCGGCCAGACGTCATAAAAAACCATCTCTTCATCACATAGTCTGGTTCTCAGCCTCCACCGCCAATCTCAGCAGCACCAACACCACCGCTAAGAACAGATGCTGAGGGAGGGAGGGGAGATGGACTGGGTTGGCTGCTGCTGCTGCTGCTGATGGTGTTGAGGCCTAAGGTGATGCTTAAGAAGAGCAGGAAGGGGGTGGATGGGGAGGAGGGGAGGAGGAGGAGGAGGAGGTAGGCAGCTAGCGATGGGCGTGTGTGCTAATCCGCGGGCATTCAAGGCTACTCTGCCTTGTGCCACAAGTTTTGCTGTTGATGTGGGTCATGGGCTGTTGGTGGTGCTACCCCAGCAGCAGCAGCATTTGGTGCTGCGAAGAGTTAGCAGAGCGGCTGATGCGATAATCGTGCATATAGGCTGCGTTTGCGACCAATGCAGCTCTGAGCTTTATCGCAGCTGAACGTCGCCCATTCGAACCCCCCCTCTCCGCTAACCCCATTGCGTGTACGTGTGTGTGTGTGTGTGCGTGGGGTCATCGTAAGAGACTTCGAAGGGTGTCTACTATAGTAGTTCTTGTGGACTGGTTCTTCATTTCCGGTGAATATGTCTCGAATCAGTTGAGGATTTAGACGAAGGTGTTCCGATTGGGAGGTGAGTTCCTCTGTCACAGTTGTATCACAGGTAGAAAGTGGAATTGGGGGATGATGGCTAGACGACTACCCTGGACGAAGAGTCCTGTCTGAGAACCCCGCCCTTACCTTACCCCACCCCATTCACTCCTCATCCACATTCTTCTTGAATGTCTGGCGAAAGAAGTCAGACCGAACTGAGGTCGGAATTAAGCTGAAGCCTTCGATCGGTTCGTTTTCTGAAGGCCCTGCATAAATATATTCAGAAGTAATGGCAGAAACACAGACAGACGACACAGATTGAGAGACGACAAAGGTATGCATAGGCAAACAGACAGACACAGTCTGACACATAGGCACATCGACCGATAAGAAAGAACTGATAGCCAGACAGAAAGACAGACAGACCATTTGCTGATGTCTGTAGATGGAATCTGTATCCCACTTGAACATATTGTGTTTCTTAAAGTAGAATTCTGAACATGGGAGCCAGTGCAGCGGCCGGAGCGACAGGCGCCTCGAGCGACTGCTGTGCTTCTTCGGTTGGCTGCAGCTGGTCACGCAAGAGCGATCACAGCTTCACGAGGACATGTCTTCATTTCCTTCTACTCGTGATGATGCTCTGCCTCAGCAGCCGAACGGTGTCTGCTGCTGCACCAGGAGCAAAGGCACCGGCCAAAGGTAAAGCATCTAGTTTATCATAGGGCGCTATATGAATCTCATACTGGACAAAGTAAATGATGGTCATCCTAATAATGACGCAGAATCAGACACACATACCCACAGACACACACACGCAGACACACAGAGATGCATACAGGCCCAGACACAGACAAACAGACACTCATAGACACAGACACCCCTAGACACACTCACGCACAGACACACACAGTGATGATGACGATCACTATCATGAGGATGATGAAGATGATCGTCATCATCAGCAGCAACATTTTCATCATCATCATCATCATCATCATCTACTGATTTCTGTGAGTTTTCTCATCGTTTTCAACCGGTGTAGAGATCGATGAGCTCCGTTGCGGTGACTGTTCCTGTGTCGTTCATGTCCTGTGGTTGTCTGTCGTTTGTCGTGTTGTAGGTTCCTCTCTTCCGTCTCCACAGAATCTGACTCTGGAGGTCGTCAACTCAACGGTAACCATCCAACTCACCTCTCTCTGTCTCTGTCTCTCTCTCTCTCTGTCTCTCTGTCTCTCTGTCTCTCTGTCTCTCTGTCTCTCTGTCTCTCTCTTAGCTTTTGTTCTCTCTTAGCTTTTGTTCTCTCGTGACAGAGTTAACGAAGAAGAGCAATCCCCTTTAATTTGGGCATGGCTATGAACAGTGTTGTTCAGTAATTGAAATACATGTAATTGAATTACGTAATTCAATTACAAGTTCTGTAATTGTAATTGTAGGCTAATTGAATTACATGTTAAGTCCAGTAATTGTAATTGTATTTCAATTACAATTTTGCATGTAATTTGTAATTGAATGAAGTGTAAATTACAAATTACTTTCACAAAGTCAGCAAAGATGCCAGCCTGCTGGATTGACCTGGGCCACCCGTTTTATTGAATAAACTGCACGGCATTATATTTGCATGGCAACATATTGTCAACATTATTCTTTCCTTACACCCCTCTTACAATCTTACAGCACACTTTGACAGACCCCAAGTT
>JACEVL010000887.1:102500-110000 GCA_020284085.1 Aporrectodea caliginosa
GCATCTGTCGTTCATCATAGTCTCAACAATAGCTTCTATAGCGTCGGGGTCTAATGCACATGGTATCAAGCGATGGCGCGTCAAAACCAAATGACAATCAGGTCAATTATATCCAGAAGATCGTTATGTTAAGACAGTTGAACTGTCAATTGGAAAAGATAAGTCTTAAGTTGACTTTTATTACTGTTAATTACGGGTAGTAACTTCTATACCGCCGGTGGCTAATGCACAGGGCAACAACCGATGGCTTACCAAAACCAAGTGGCAATGAGGTCGATATCATGCAGATCAGTGTTAGGTTTCGAAGGAACTGATCAGTTGAACTGTCTTCCTGTTTTAGCGTCGTCTCAGGTGCCTGGTCGACTGAGGACCTGGCGAGTCCGTTCCCTGCCTGACTCCGTGGAGGTCAGCTGGTCTCCTCCGGTCATCGATCCTCGTGTCATTATCCGAGGTTACATCCTCCGCTACGGTTCATCAGCTGAAGCCCAGAGGTCGAAGGAGGTCCTTCTGGACGCCAATCAGAGGTTCTTCGCCATCAAAGAACTCGGTCAGTCGTTCAGTCTATCAAACAGACTCAGAACATCATCTGCGCCCTTCAACCCTTATATGGCGCCCGTTCAATCTTAGGATGGTCCAGGAAAACAACGGAGCATTTCGCGGTGGCAATGGGTTAACTGCCTCTTCCCATCTATAGGCCTAGGCCCTAGGAATGCATGGAATTAAGAAGAATGCGAAGAATGAATGAACGAACGAACAAATGAATGAATGAATGAATAATGTGAGGTTTACGTCCCAGATGTCAATATTTAAATCATCGATGAAGGAGGTGAAGAGGAAGAGGAGGAGGACGAAGAAATCGATGATTATGATTATGATGCGAAGTTCCTTAATCCAACCCAAAGACGCAATCATGGCCATGAATTGTTAGCGAACTCGTTTTCTTAACTTTATCAAACGAGATCGCCAAATAATTACGACATGCATTCAGCAGATTTTCATTGTAAATTAAGTTTAGGATTAATTAATTTTTCGAACGTTGATCGTTTTTTCCCCCATCAGATCCGTCTTCCGAATATCGCGTCAGTCTGAGGACTTACAACGACGATGGCGAAGGTGAAGCCAACTCGGAAAGCGTCGCAACACAGGAGGAAACAGGTGAGGATGAAGACGATGAAGAAGTAAAATAGCAATCAATGGCGCGCCAGCATGGGGCTAGGGTGGGCTGAAGCACCCCCCTATCGGCGGCTCAGTCCCCCAAAAGAAAAGTGGGAAATCACTGCCAATTCCAGAGAGGAGGGGAGAAAGGGAAGGAATTGGGGTTTTAGCCCCCCAAACCTGAAATCCTGGCGCCGCTACTGATAACAATTGTAGTAATTGTAATTGTAATTATAGCTATAACAATAACTGTAAAAGGGCCGGTGTCTAATGTACAATGAATCAACCGGTGGCGCACCAAAGCGTCAGTTCAATATCTACAGAAGATCATTCAGTAAAAGCGAGGAGGATAAAATGAGAGGTGGAGAAGGAGAAGGAGGAGGAGGAAAAGGGGAAGGAGGGGCAGAAGAAGACTGAAAGGGATTAGAGGAAGAAAAGGAGGAAGAGGGGCAAAAGAGGAGGTAAAAGAAAATGAAGACAATATGATGTAAATGTTAATCTTAGAAATTTCTCTGCGTTTCTCACACAAAACCTCGTCATGGAGGCCAGCTTATAAACTGGCGCTATATAAAGTCAAGGTTGCTTGGTAGGTTTTGGCGAAAGGAGAAAGAAATGTACAAGAGGAAGAAGAAAAGGAGAAAACAGAGAAAACATTGAAAACAGAGCAAAATATGAGTAGAAAGGAGAAAAAGAAGAAAAAGAAAAACGAAGGAGAAAAGGGGAAAAAGAGGAAAAAAGAAAAAAGGAGAAAAAAGAGAAAAAAGTCTAAATTGAGAAAAGAGAAAAGAAAGGGGAAAAGAGGAAAATTATAAAAAGAGACAAAGGAGAAAAAGACAGCGACAGAGAAAACTTGTGAACTAAATGTAGATAATCACTTCTATTTCAAATTAAACCAGATGATTTGATCTATCTGTTGATCTTTTGAAAAATCGTCGTGTTTTGTTTTTTCCACGTATGCCTCAGCTGTGCGGACGACGGCTCGTGACGTACGAGTATCCGGTGTTCGAGGGAAGAAGTCCTGGGCGAGCGTCAAGTGGAGGGCTCCCTACGAGACGAATGGACGAATCACAGGTACATGCACGCTCTCCATTGATCGGTAGGTGGGTAAATAGATGGATGGATGTATTGATGGATGGATGGATGGATGGATGGATGGATGGATGGATGGATGGATGGATGGATGGATGGATGGATGGATGGATGGATTGGTGGATGGATGGATGGATGAATGGATGGATGGATGGACGGACGGACGGATGGATGGATGACGGACGGACGGACTGATTTGACGGATGGATGGATGACGGATGGATGGAAAGATGATGGATGGATGGATGGATTGATGGATGGATGGACGGATGGATGGATGGATGGATGGATGGATGGATGGATGGATGGATGGATGGATGGATGGATGGATGGATGGATGGATTGACGGATGGACGGATTTGATGGATTGATTGGTGGATAGATGGATGGATGGACGGATGGATGGATGACGGACCTGGATGACTGATCCTGATCTGATCTGACTGAATTGATGGATGATAGACGGACGGAGATGGATGACGGACCTGATAGATGGATGGATGGATGGATGGATGGATGGATGGACCTGGATGGATGGATGGACAGACTGATCTGGATGGATGGATGGACGGATGGATGGATGGATGGATGATCTTGATGGATGGATGGATGGATGGATGGATCTGATCTTATTTTGATAGGACTGATGGATGGACGGACGGACGATAGATAGATGAGATGGACGGACGGACGGACGGACGGACGGACGGACGGATGGATGGACGGATGGATGATGGATGGATGGATGGATGGATGGATGGATGGATGGATGTATTGATGAATTGATGAATAAGATGGATGATGAAAAATGTAATATTTCTGCATAAATTTTACTCCTCAATGCGCCTTTACTGAAATGTTACATGGTGGGTCAAAAATAATTCTAATAATCTCACCAATTCGACTTGTAGGTTATTCTGTGTTGTACACATCGGATCCATCTCTCGAGGATTCCGAGTGGCAGAAGGTCAGTCTGAGGGCGAACGAGCACATTGCCAGCGTCCAGGACTTGAACGTCGACTCCACCTACTACTTCAAGGTCATCACCCAAACCAGCTCTGGCATCGAAACGATTTCACCGACGACCATCTACGGTGTTTCTTCAGATGGTCAGTCTAACACTTCATCCAGTTCTACCAGGCGGAGGTTATTCTAGAAAGGCCGCTGACGGCTGATCTCCTGTCGGTCTGTCCTCTGCCAAGCAGAGGCACAAAGCTGATGCGTCTTCGTTCTGCCTTTCAGGCACTCGCGCGCTTTCGATCATTATCCAATAAGTCTGCAGATCGATCATTCATTCATTCATTCATTCATTCATTCATTCATTCATTCATTCATTCATTCATTCATTCATTCATTCATTCATTCATTCATTCATTCATTCATTCATTCATTCAACTAAACAACTGATCAATCAGTAAGTAAACCAATCAAATATATAATGCAAGTAATCAATCATTCAATATCTATCTTCTCAAATCAATCAACAACAGTCATTCATATATTCTTTCATTCATTCTTTCATTAATTCAATCTGTCAGTCACTCACTCAGTCATTCAGTAAGTCAGTAAGTCAGTCAGTCAGTCAGTCAGTCAGTCAGTCAGTTAGTCGGCAGTTCATTCAGTCAATAAATGAACTGTATATTTCTCATTTAGGAAGTGGAGTTGGAGGTGGAGTTGGAGGTGGTGGAGAAATTGAATCAACAGGTGATTGGTCCTTCAGTTCTCGATTTGAAATTCGAATGATTTGCTTTGAATAAATTATTGTTGCTTATTCAGTTTGACTGGAATTATTTGTCATTTAAATTATATTATAAGTTGATGCAACTGTTGCTTGACTAATAAAATAAATAAATTTGGTTATTTCTGATTATTATTCTTATTAGTTCATATAACGATTTAATTGTGTTTAATCTTTTCATCCGTCGATTAGTTGAAGAAGAAGTGGTCGTGAAGAAAGGTCAAACGTCACAGACGTCTGCAGAAAGAGGTAAGTTCAGTGAGAAGGGATGATGACGATGAGGATGAGGATGAGGATGATGTTTATGACGATGAGGATGACGATGGTAATAATTGACAGCTGACAACATTTTATTGGTCTCAAAGCACAACGCATAAAACACTTATAGCATCGCATGGTGCATTTTCGTGCATTGACCAGGGAGCAAGGGAGGCTCAAAAGGGGCTCAGGCCCTGCTTAATTAGGGTCACCCTATTGACTGCATTCGATGATCACTGGTTAGTCAGTTGAAAAGAAAAGTGAGGTTTACCATCTCAATTAACATTACTTAGTAATTACTAACATTTAACTTATCAAAACAAGTAATATGTGAGCAACTATTAAAGCACTACTATACAATAAAGCAATGTTTAATCTTTCAACAGTTCTTTGAGTAGCTACTCGACAGCTTCTTAAACCGGTTGCACATGGGTGCATTTCGAATCTCAATGCCACTGCATTTCCACATTTTTGAACATTACAGCAAATGACGATGACGATGGTGATGATGATGATGATGATGATGAGGATGATGATGAGGAGGAGGAAAAGGAGGAGGAGGAGGAGGATGACGATGATGATGACGATGATGTTGAGAAAGAATTGATGATGATAATAATGATGCAATGCAATGCAACGGATGAATCAATCAGTTTCATATACTCAGCCCAGTTGTAGATACATTCAATGAATGATACAGCGAATCAAAAAGTTACCGAATCAATTAAAATCAGTCAATAATTATAATTGTATTCAGTTCAATCAGTTGCATCTTTGGTTCGTTCATCATTTCTTCGATTGGATGATATTTCCTTGATCGATGACCTGTCTATTGATTTGCCAGAAGACACAGAAGAGGTCGCCTCCTCCGTTCCTGGTCGACTGAGCTCCTGGCGTCTTCGTCCTCTCAGTGATCTGCTGGAGGTCGGTTGGACTCCTCCGGTCGATGAGAGCGTCAATGCCGTCAGAGGTTACGTCCTTCGCTATGGGTCAACGGAAGACGACATGAAACAAATCCTTCTAGACCCACAAGAACGATTCCACAGAATCAAAAACCTCAGTCAGTAGTCTGTCCATCTTCTTCGCTATGTAGGCCTACATGCCAAAAACAGTGCATTATACAATGTAGGTGTCTTTAATGGCAAATGCTCTTTGGACGCTAGGAATTAACTGTCAAATATTTCTTAAAATCTTGTAATTGTAGCAAAAATCTCTTAGATGAGTGCGTAAATACTACGGCAATAGCGCTATCTTCCGAATTGTATGATACTAGAGATGACGTGATAGTGGAGGGCAGGTGTGTAGGCTAAAGGAAAGGCGAAACAAGGGAGTTAGACCCCTATGCCCAGATGGGACAGTTTGTCGAACTAGCGCAGATTCTATGCACTGGATAGACCAGTAATAATTTTACTTTCTTCGTGTTTCAAATTTCGTAAAATAAAATGTGTTTATTTAAAACATGAAAATGTTATTGATATTAATTTGACCGATTGTTTACTACAAAAATTGAAATTTAACGCACCACATTTTGTAAAATTTTCAGTTTTTCTTATCACGATTACGAAATATGGTTTCAAGGAAAATTTTTTAAAAATTAAACGAACACTTCAGTGCTTCCGTGCTCCGTATTTAATCTGTTCTTGAGCAACTTGGGTTACATAAATTATGAAAATTTCGTTATGTAGGTCCGTCATCGACCTATCAAGTGAATTTGAGAGGGTTCAACGAAGTCGGTGAAGGCGTAGCCTTGTCAGAGACGATAACTACTATGGAAGACACAGGTCAGTCAAGTTATTTAAAGTTACAGTATAAATAAGTTTAACTTATTAGTAGAAAGTCTTCTTCCATTTGAGTAGTGGCCTCTTTCTGAGAGGCGCTCTATACATGTAACTAGTTAGTTATATAGACACTTAACGAAGCGACCTTTTAGCAGCCTACCTCATCAAACGCTGTATATCTTACTCTATAATTATGAAATAATTAAGAGAAAAGTCATCAATAAGGAAACAGTGCTGAGACAACTAGAAGAGCCACCACTGGCTGACTCCCATAGACACGCAGAACCGATCAACGGATTTGACAGTTGACAGGGTGCTCAGAATCCATGGACCTCACTGCACCGAAGATGAGGACCGAAGACTGGCTTTGAAGTCGACACCGCACGATGATTCCCCCTCTCCAGCCGTTCCCCATAGATGGTAGAAGGCCCAGCATCCAGATGTCTCTCAAGCCAATAGGTCTAGGTCCCATTTTGGACAGGCATTCGTCGCCAGCCGCCGATTGGTCGTAGAGCTTCTCCACAGTGGAAGGTCAGCACCACTTCGAAGACTCGTTTCGTCCTTCCATCACCGAATCCAAGACTTCCTGGTGACAGACGGCGTTGCACAAAACAGTATTGTACCGGTATTGTCAGTCTTTTGTGTGTGTGAAGGGTACAAATTATGTTAAATGGGGTTCGACTGTAGATTATGGTTAATTGCTTCCACATTGCTGTGGCAATTTTGTAGTTAGGGCAACTTCTATAACAGATTGCCACGAGTGGAATTCTGACATATAGGCCTAATTTTGTTAATCAATTCATAATTCAGTCGACTTTTCTGAATTTCCGCCTAGATGCCGTTGAGGAAGTTAAGCGCCAGACGCAGCATAAGTAGCCTAACGGTCTGTTTTCTGTTGTTGTCAGCGGTTCGTGGTATGGTTGACCAGGTCTCTGTTGGTCCTGTTGTTGGTCGACCTTCATGGGCGAGTCTCAGTTGGCAGCCTCCAGTTCAATTCGATGGCACTCCAGTCGGTGAGTAGTCTGGATTTAGAGATTTAAGGTAACTCAGTTGGTATTTCCTACTTCGCTTCTGTGCTCTGTAAAGGCTTTGTTTAAAAATCTTTTTTCTTGTCATACCTAAAACTAGAATTATTCTTAGTGCACACTGTACAGGTTGTTTCGGTTTCTAGTCCTATTTATTGGAACTCTGATCTGTTCGTTCTATTCAATCCCTTCTGTCATTTCGATCTCAAATTAAGAATTTCCTTTTCAAATTGCCTATTCACCATAGAATGCAATACTGAATTACTGATCTTCTGGATAATTGACCTGATTACGGCCTTGTTTTGGCATATGCCGTCGGTTATGATGTCTTATGCATTAGACAGCGGCGCTACAGAAGTTACTAATGACTATTACAAGCTAATGACTACTTTAAAATGAGTTTCCTATTATCCTCCTCTTGGATCACTGGCGGATTTAGGCAAGGCACGTTTGCCAG
>JACEVL010000887.1:115000-335000 GCA_020284085.1 Aporrectodea caliginosa
GCAGGGAAGAGTAGGACGAAACATGAATCCTCATATTAAGCTTGGAACTGGGATTAATGTGTTGCTGCTGTGACTGTAGGTTATTCTGTCCTTTACTCGACGGATCCATCTCTTTCGGATGATCAGTGGAGCGTGAAGCAGATTCTGGCCCACCAAACGACCGCCGAATTGCGTGACCTTGAACTGGACAGAACCCACTACTTCAAGATTCGGTCTCAGAGAGCCTCTGGGCAACAGATAGCATCACCAACCGCAATCTACAGAACAACCAGAGGTACCCTCTCATACCCAATCCATTTTGCATCTAGTTGAATTATGTCTTACATATGATATTAGTTTCCCTAAGGTTTTAATCGCCAATGGGCATTGTAAGATCAATCTGGAGGTAAAACTCTGCCTCTCTCTTTCTCTGTGTCTCTCCGTATCTGTCTCTGTCTGTTTGTCTGTCTGTCTTTCTCTATCTGTCACTGTCTATCTGGCGAGGAATTCAGCTGAGCCGGCCGAGTTAACGCTGCGACGCCGCTCTATTATTCACCTGCTGTGTCTATCTGTACTGTCCTGCGTCTCCTTCAAGAGAGTATGTAAGTCTAACATGGTAGTAGTGGTAGAAGTAGTAGTAGTAATAATAATAATAGCAGTAGTAGTAGTGGTAGTACTAGTAGTAATAGTAGTAGTAGTAGTAGTAGTAGTAGTAGTAGTAGTAGTAGTAGTAGTAGTAGTAGTAGTAGTAGTAGTAGTGGTAGTGGTAGTGGTAGTGGTAGTGGTAGTGGTAGTGGTAGTGGTAGTGGTAGTGGTAGTGGTAGTGGTAGTGGTAGTGGTAGTGGTAGTGGTAGTGGTAGTGGTAGTGGTAGTGGTAGTGGCAGTAGCAGTAGCAGGAGCAGGAGCAGTAGTAGCAATAATAGTAGTAGTAGTAATAATAGTAGTAGTAGATGAAGTGTTAGTATTATGATTAAGTAGCAATAATGCTAATTAATAATAAAGTGGTTGTTATAAACGTAGTATCAGCAGGCTCCTCGGTTCCTGGTCGGCTGAGGTCATGGCGTGTTCGTCCACTGACTGATTCCGTTGAGGTCGGATGGACTGCTCCAGTTGATGGAGGAAGCATCAAAGGTTACATCCTGCGCTATGGATCAACGGAAGAGGACGACATGAAGGAAGTCACTCTCGACACAACTCAACAGTTCTTCAGAATCAAGGACCTTCGTTAGTCACGTTCTGTCTGTCTGTCTTTCTATCTGTCTATCATGCCTACCTGTCTGTTTGTCTGTCTCGCTGGTTGACTGGCTTTTTGTATACCTGTTGGAATATCCGTGACATATCTTATCACGATGATAGTTGCAGTACGTAAGACTGCTGCAGTCTGTTTCTAGTTTCCAAATCAGTATCTTACTGGACTTGTTGGCTTCATGCACGACTGATTAATTCGTATGATTGATTTAAATTTCAGTTTTATAATTAAGGTGATTTTCTGCATACTTGATTCGATAAGCAATTGATTTTATTGGAAAAATTATTATACAATTGATTTATCAATCGATTGACCTGTCTTTGATTGAAGAGCCTTCAACTGAGTATTCAATCAATCTGGTTGCATTCAATGACGCGGGGGAGGGAGAGGCGCTCGCCGAAACAACCATAACTGAAGAACTCGCCCGTAAGTCAATCAGCCATAAAAGTATGTTCAAACGGCGCTATGTCATTCACCTGATGTCCAGAACACTATGGCAGTTCTAAGAGACCTGCTTTAAAAGCGAGATATACAACGTCTTGTTTCATCATCATAATCGTCTTCTTCTTCATCATCATTTCTTCATCTTCTTCTTCTGCAGCATGACAGATTTTACGGTTAATTTACAATTAACTGGGATTAAAAAGGCAGACCAAGAACGGACCAGAGTCCAACTTTGTTAGGGTCGTCTATTAACAGAGGTTTAAGTTGGATGACATCCAATAGTTCTTATCTGCATTAGCCTATATAGAGAAAACATAAGGAAAAGCTATTTATCCACCGCATATAAAAGGAAACAAAAGAATTAACTATATACAATGTCCATAGCTATGAGAGCTTAGAAAAATTAAATACTGTGTATGCAATCCAATTAGGAGTCAATAATACATACATACATGCATACATACATAAAATACATACACACAAAAATGCATACATATATACGTGCACAAAATACATACATTCATACAAATAATAATATTTTAGTTTATTCAAACAATCCGGTTGACATACCGCAACCGATTACAGTGTACAATTATGCAATTGAAACAGTTCACAAGAACACAAATGACAGAAGACATAAATCTTATACTAACAGAACAGACAGCCTGCAATACACAGCGCTAATAGCAGCCTACAAAGCATGTCCACCCTACGGGGCTCGAACTCGGTACCTCTCGCTCTCTGTGCCAGATGTTATCCAATGCGCTATCGGGCCCCCCGATAGCGCAAAAATACATAGTTTTACATACATATGTACGTACGTACATACATACACACATCCCAAATATGCATAAATACATTCTTGCACAGATCCATGCAACCACACTTAAGTACATTGCAATCCATTGCATTCCATTGCATTTGAATCGTGTTACATTAATGTTTAAACTTTTTAAAGTGAACACGTTGTTTTTAACTTCCAGTTGCGGAACGGACTGCGAATGAGCTGAGGATATCTTCTGTGGATGGAAAAGCGTCTTGGTTGAATCTCAACTGGAAAAAACCAACGGATATGTCGGATCCGGTCTCAGGTGATTTATTTACTTACCTACCATTCCAGGTGGCTTCTATGACGCCTAGCATTACAGAACTGTTGCTATATGAGCGAAAACCTTAAGAAAGCTATTTAAGCAGAGAATTGTGTTTGTTTGCCCCATATGGGCCCATGTTGCCCTGTTTCCCCTACATTTGCCCATATTGCTAAGGTTGTACTCCGATGTGTTTACTGTACATTTTCTTATTTTCTCAAATATTTGTCCTCTGCCATAATTATTGTTGATAATTTCTTGCCATAGTTTGCTTTATGCCCTATCAGTGCTCCATATTTTGCCCTATTTTGCCCATTTCACCCCTTGCAATTGCAATTACCTGATGTAAGCCTAAATGTCGGATTACAATTAACTACAGTTACGTAGTGGTTGATAATAGTTACGGTGACTGTAGGCTACTCTGTCCTCTATACGACGGATCCAACTCTTCAAGATGACGAGTGGAGCGTGGAGGAAGTTCTGGCTGACCGAACGACAGCCATCTTGCGTGACCTTGAACTTCGAAGAACCCATTACTTCAAGATCCGGTCTCAGAGAGGGTCTGGAGAAGTGACGACGTCAGCAACGTCAGCCTACGAAACTCCCTTCGGTATTCTCATATTCTCATTCCAATGTCTAAATCTTAAAATCATTCGATCACTCTATCGTGTTGTGATGCCCTATAGTCATCGCACGATAAACAGACAGACTTCTGTCCTTTAGCGTCTGTTTTGACTGAGCGTTGCCATTAATGAATGACTAATTGCGGGCACCACTTGGCTCTTCAGGGTTGATCGAGGCATCAACCGATCGATAATAATAATACCAGCAAGACAGCTGTGAGCAGCTACGCAGTGAGACATTGGCAGCAGCGGTAGCAGCAGCTGCTCTTGGCAGCAGCAGCAGCAACAGCTCTTAAGTAACAGCTGCGGGAGCTCTCGACTGCAGCAACTCTCAGCAGCAGGACATTTATAGCGAGACAACTACTGGACTCTCAAGCCAGTACCTTAGGAATAGTTGTCGTACGGTTAACTAACTTGGAAGACTCGCTTGGAGAAGACCCCGATGATGAGAAGATTGTCTCTAGTTTCCGACAAACCCAGGCCATGCAGAAAGCATGCATGGTCACGACTTGCCAAGCAGTCGCGAGACCCCCGGCCTTGTCAAGAAGAAGAAGAAGAAGATGTAGAGGCGCTATATGAAGAGGGAAGTTTAGACCGCCCTTACGGCTAAGTGAACGGTCAATTAAGCTAGTAAGATCTGATTATCGAGAAACCAAGGTGCGTTTCGATACTCCTTCGGATTTGAACTCTCGGGTTAAGGTAGGTTGGCAAGCCACCTTGTCATTAGGGAACGGGAGACATCACAGAGAGTCAGAGATGCTCCTCTGGTAGACCAGAAGGATGACGTTTGGCCGCAAGAGGACGACACGTTACAGTATGTTATCGGATTCGCAAGTGGCCATAATCGGATGTGATCTTTTCATAATCTCTTGAACTATAGGCTAGTGAAGACTCTCATTTCTTGTTTAGCAGACTCGAATTGGCAATCGTTACATTGAATACCATGCGTGCTACCGTTTAGATCACCTATTTGGTGATCGTTGTTTCATAGTTTGTTTATTATTTGATATTATCGTCATTCATGTCAGATCACAAACTTATGTAATCATAACGATTATGTCATTATAGCCTTATCATACTCTTTTACTCTTTTGACCGGGTTTCACTCTCCGCCGCACGACTCATTGGACGAATCCCTAGATTTTGTCAACGTCTCCGGCTATATGCTAGACCACAGCTGCACTGGCTCCCCCTCCACCAGCAAATCACATACCGGATCGCTGCTCTGGTGTCAGTGGTGTGACGGTACCTACTGAGCTTTACCCCAGCCTACCTCTCTGAGCAGGGCGCATCCCTTGTCCCTTTCGCCCGTACATCTCTTAGGCAGAACCACGTCTCTCAGTCGTTAGCCACTCGGTCTGGAACTGGTTCCCCTTGGCGCTACGTTTGCTCCCCAGGGTCCTCTCTGATACGTTCTATTCTAACCTCAAAACAGTCCTTTTTAGCCGTGCTGGGGTTGGGAGCACTTCTGAGCCTTAAAGGGTGCTACATAAATCTCTGTACAATGACTGACTGTATGAAACCATAAATTTTGTTATCACTTGCGCTTCTTATTATTATACTTAAGCCATCATGTACTCCAACATAATGTTATGTGTTTGCGCTTATAAGCCTTCTATAATCTGTTGCGTTATTGTGAATGTGTGTTGTGTGTGTTGTGCTGCAGCCGATGGCACTGGCGGTCATCTGATAGAAACATGGAGAGCAGGTGGTAAGTTGTGCGGTTGATTTCTATATATGATAATATGATATAAGAGGATGGCGATATAATTAGCCAATCACATTCCAATTCATTTCTATCAGTGTTACTTCTTATAACGCTTAGACGGAATCTAATCGTGTAATTTGATTAAGTATTTAGTGTTTGCAGTTCGCGCTAAGCCAGCGCACCGCATCGTCATCAGCAATATGCAAAGCGGACAGTCCTCCAGGAAAACCAGTTATTCTGCAGTCATTAACGATGTGAGCCATTGTCTGTACATCTCCGCAGGCGCAGAGAGGGTTCGAGGCCTGCTTCCACCGGACTTGGTTTGCTGCACAGCGGCCCTGACCAGTTCTGAATCGATTTAGCGTCGTCCAGAGGCGGCGAGGTAGGTTGTGGCCGGGAGGCCAGACAGATGGCACGGCAATGAGGGAATGGTTTACGACGTCAGCTGTTGACCATTCTGCACTCCAAGCCGAAGTAGCTGTCATGTCCTCGGATGGCGGGTCCAACCAACTGGGCCGTCTCGAGGGGAGACGAACATCAGGGTGAAATAAGATATCGTCGTGTAGTGGTAGGCTGTCTTTAGAGCGGACTTTGCTAAGTTGTTTTGCCGTAGCCTCCAACCTTCTGAGGTGTGGAGGGGAGATGTTACTTAGGACCGGGAGCCACGGCAGCGGGGTGGGTCGGAGAGTGCCCGAGACAATACGCATCGACGCGTTCAGCTTCACGTCCACCAGGTTAGTGTGGGCAGAGCGAGCCCAGACTGGAGAACAATATTCCGCAGTTGAGAAACACAGGGCCAAGGCTGCGCTGCGAGTTTAATCTTTGTTTATGTTGCTGCTTTAATATTTAGCTCACTTCCTATTATGTCATAAGCGATCCCATATCAAGCGAACCTTGCTTCTGCGTGTTGCCTCTTGCATCCGATTGCCTCTTGCATCCGATTGCCTCTTGCATCCGATTGCCTCTTGCATCCGATTGCCTCTTGCATCCGATTGCCTCTTGCATCCGATTGCCTCTTGCATCCGATTGCCTCTTGCATCCGATTGCCTCTTGCATCCGATTGCCTCTTGCATCCGATTGCCTCTTGCATCCGATTGCCTCTTGCATCCGATTGCCTCTTGCATCCGATTGCCTCTTGCATCCGATTGCCTCTTGCATCCGATTGCCTCTTGCATCCGATTGCCTCTTGCATCCGATTGCCTCTTGCATCCGATTGCCTCTTGCATCCGATTGCCTCTTGCATCCGATTGCCTCTTGCATCCGATTGCCTCTTGCATCCGATTGCCTCTTGCATCCGATTGCCTCTTGCATCCGATTGCCTCTTACATCCGATTGCCTCTTGCATCCGATTGCCTCTTGCATCCGATTGCCTCTTGCATCCGATTGCCTCTTGCATCCGATTGCCTCTTGCATCCGATTGCCTCTTGCATCCGATTGCCTCTTGCATCCGATTGCCTCTTGCATCCGATTGCCTCTTGCATCCGATTGCCTCTTACATCCGATTGCCTCTTGCATCCGATTGCCTCTTGCATCCGATTGCCTCTTGCATCCGATTGCCTCTTGCATCCGATTGCCTCTTGCATCCGATTGCCTCTTGCATCCGATTGCCTCTTGCATCCGATTGCCTCTTGCATCCGATTGCCTCTTGCATCCGATTGCCTCTTGCATCCATTGCCTCTTGCATCCGATTGCCTCTTGCATCCGATTGCCTCTTGCATCCGATTGCCTCTTGCATCCGATTGCCTCTTGCATCCTATTGCCTCTTGCATCCGATTGCCTCTTGCATCCGATTGCCTCTTGCATCCGATTGCCTCTTGCATCCGATTGCCTCTTGCATCCGATTGCCTCTTGCATCCGATTGCCTCTTGCATCCCATTACCTCTTGCATCCGATTGCCTCTTGCATCCTATTTCCTCTTGCATCCTATTTCCTCTTGCATCCTATTGCCTCTTACATCCGATTGCCTCTTACATCCGATTGCCTCTTACATCCGATTGCCTCTTGCATCCGATTGCCTCTTACATCCGATTGCCTCTTGCATCCGATTGCCTCTTGCATCCGATTGCCTCTTGCATCCGATTGCCTCTTGCATCCGATTGCCTCTTACATCCGATTGCCTCTTGCATCCGATTGCCTCTTGCATCCGATTGCCTCTTGCATCCGATTACCTCTTGCATTCGATTGCCTCTTGCGCTCTTTTGTCTCTTGTTGATGATGATTATGATTTTGTTTATGATGATGTTTATGGCTATAATGATGATTAGGCTCATAAGTGACATAGAAAGGCTCCGAATGAATGAATGATTATGACGAATATAATGATAACGATTATGATTACTGAATTTGGTTGTGATCTGACTAATAATATTAATAACTAATTATATTAGTCAGACCACAACTAAATTATTTAGTTTTGTCTTAATTAATCAAACACTCTTCTAATGTCTTTTAGGTGGAGGGGAGGAGGTGGTGAAGAAAGGCCAGACGTCGGAAACTTCATCGGAGGTCGTTGTTAAAGGTAGAACTCGTCCAGGGGCGTTATGATCAGAGTGGAAAGCATGAAAATATTAGGAGTCATGCTATCCAAACAAATTAATTTCGACGTGTATGCTAACAACATCATCACCACCTCCAGACAATCAATGTACGCTCTCGGCGTCTTGGTTGCCCATGGTTTGTCAGAAAGCTAAGCGACGTCGTTAGTGCAACTGCGGTTGCACGGATGTTGTATTCGACTTCTGTCTGGTGAGGGTTTGTTGGACAGAAGGAGAGCTTCCGGCTCCAGGCTATAATAAGACGACTGGTTCGGGTGGGATTTCTTCCGAATTCCTATAAGCTTATAAAATTATAAGCTTGCTAAAAAAATAACCTCTGAACAAACAATAACCTATAGAATTTTAAATTACTAATCTCATTTCACTTTACCTTGTAACCGGCTGCGGCTTGTCAACCTGATTTACATTAATATATATATATATATATATATATATATATATATATATATATATATATATATATATATATATATATACCAGCTACGTAAAGTTTGGCGCACTTTGGCCCGTAAAATATTTGTTACGATGATTTAGACTACTCTAGACCAAAATACTGTAGACCGCATAGTTTTAAAAACAATGGAAATTAAAATGTAACATTAGAGATTATAGGCCATTGTAGAATCATAGAATGTAAACCAAAATGCGGTAATCAATTGGTGCAATGAAGTACCCTTACTTACTTTTGTTATCCAGCAATTTCATGCTGTCGTTTTCCGCTGTATAGACAGTTTAACTGCCGTATGGTGTATAGCTTAACCTTCTCGAGCGTTGGATGATGATGATGATGATGATGATGATGATGATGATGACGATGATGATGATGACGATGATGATGATGATGATGATGATGATGATGATGATGATGATGATGATGATGATGATGATGGTAGTGGTCATGTTGATGTGTTGTTTGTGGTCTTGTCTGACTTTATCTGCTTTCTATTTCCAGGGTCTAAGACTCCGCAAGTGTCTGCAACACCAGATGAAGGAAAATCAGATGACTCGAAGAAGCGAAATTTCGCTCAACTGCCCAGAGGTAATTAAGACGGAAAGAACTTAGTCTCCTCTCCCCCACCCCCCCACTCAATGCCAGATTATCACCATAACAATATCGATAACATAATTTATCTACTACTACTACTATGGTACTCTTACTGCTACTACTCCAGCACATGTCCGTTTCTATAGCGCTGCTGTCTTATGCACAAGGCGTTAATTTAGACGAAACCCGCCTTAGCAGGTGGTTCTCTGCCTCCTCCTCCTCTATCTGATTTTTTGGGTAACTGTACTTGTGTCTGCAATAGGTATTGTATCTCTGGACAGCCCCTTTGATACGGCGCAGCGCTCGTGAACAAACTGGTGCCCTGCGTTTGGTATTGTATATATTAATGGTTGGTTTGTTTTCATTGACAGGTTCCGTTGATCTCTTGAAGTCGGTCGGTCTGGCTGAAGCTGACCCATCTGCGTCCGTTGCAGTGGCTGGCATCTGCGATGATGCCGTCGGATGGACTTATCCAGAGTCCAGCATCCCCATCAGAGACCAATCTCAGAAAGCCTTCCGCATCCTGCCTGGCACCACCGCAGAATTCTCAGCCCCAACCGCACAATCCTTCAGAGGTCAGTCAGTGCAGAGGCAACGAACAGTGAAATGCGATAATAATAATAATAATAATAATAATAATAATAATAATAATAATAATAATAATAATAATAATAATAATAATAATAATAATAATAATAATAATAATAATTATTATAATAATAATAAAACCTCGAAGACGAGGCCTGACCCTCCAGACAAGTTTCCTGCTCCTTATAGCAATTTTTCCTAAATCCTGAGGGATCGTTGATACCTCGGGTAAAAATAACCTAATAATACTAATAATAATAATTATTATTATTAAATAATTAAAAATAATTTCAATTTATTCATCACTTCATAAACGATCTGAAAGCGTGGACCTATCGTCGTCGTTTATTTCTTCCAGATGGTCTACCACGTGACTTTACCATCCTGACCGCCTTCCGAACAAAGAAGAAGACCAAGTCTTCGCTGTTTACCATCTACAACGCAGCCAGTCCAGCGCAGAAGGTCCTCTCCCTCGAAATCTCGTCGAAGCCTAAACTCATCTTCCAGGATCAGAACGGAAATCCAGGTCCAGCGAAATCACCGACGTTCAGCGTCAAGGATATGGCCAATGGAGAGTACGTCAACCGTAACCACACGTCTAACCGTTACCGTAATATTGTAACCACAATTGCCATTGAACATTTAGATAGTGCCGCTAAAAGAGTAAGAGACGCTCTAACCTGCGCCCTGGTCTATAATGACGATGTCAAATGAGGACGTTTAGTAGGCCTACTAGGATAAAAATATAATGCGTAATCGTAAGCGTTTGTCTAAATCTATTCGTAATTTCGGGTAGAATTGTTACAGTGATTATAATCGATTGTTACAGTGATTATAATCGTGATTGTAATTAGCTATAATCATAATTATAGCCACAGCTATATGCTGACGACGTGCAAGCGTACACTCACTGCCTACCATCTAACGCAATCTCTGCAGTTCGGGTCATGAGCGGGACTATGGATGCTCTATAGAAGCGTGGATGTCGTCTAATCGACTGCGCTTGAACCCGTCCAAGACTAAATTCATCTGGTTAGGCACTCGGAAACAGGTTGCTAAACTTGACTTTACTGCCCTTACGTCTGAATATCCTCATTATGCCTTTTCAACCACGGTTCGTGACCTCGGCGTCCAGCTGGACCAAGAGCTCACTTTTACTCCACATCTTCATCGTCTTGCTCGGGACTGCTAGTATTACCAGCTGCGCCAGCTTCGTACTGTTACCCGCTCGCTTACGTCTGCTGCCAAACTTACTCTAGTGCATTCCTTCATCACAGCTCGTCTTGACTATTGCTCATCGCTCTACTTTGGCCTCCCATCTAGCCGCATAGCATGCTTGGACCGAGTCTTGCGCTCTGCAGCGCGACCATTGGGCAAATTCCAAAGTATGGACACGTCTCCAGCTACATGCTGGAGGGACTCCACTGGCTCCCTGTCTGCCAGCGCATCGAGTACAGGGTAGCTGCCTTGGTTTTGCGCTGTCTCCAGGGTCGCCCCAACTTACCTCCGTGAGCTCTGCTGTTTGATTTCGGTTGTCCCAGGGCGTCGCCTCCTACGCCCGCAGAAAAAGGAGTTTTATGGTTCCTTTTGCTCGTACTGCAACAATGCAGAACCGAGCTTTTTCTGTGGCAGGCCCAATGATTTGGAATGGTCTTCCTCTAGAGCTGCGTCTACACCCTGAGAGTCTGCCTGAAACTTTCCCCTACTAAACTAAAAACTGTTCTTTTGGGCGCAGGAGCGCCTCTGGAGTAGTTTCCTTGAAGGGGCGCTATATAAATTCCCGAATGAATGAATGAATGAACATCTGTCGCCTCCAAGAAATCAGCTCGAAGTGCCTTACGCTGATTAAATCACGCATGTATTATATGTATTTATCATGTCATTTCTATAGCGCCTCTTCACGTCCTCTAGAAAGCGCTTGCCTGCGTGATCCTTGTATTACTTTCCCGTATGACAAAGACATGTCCCAGAAGCCCGTGATGTCTATGATGAGACCTGCCTGTATATACGCTGGTGCTTGGAGGGGTATGATAACACAGCATGTGTATTGATGTGTGTGTGTGTGTAGGTGGCATCGTGTGGCGATCAGCGTCAAAGGTCGAACTGCAACCCTCGTCTACGACTGTTCCACTCAGAGCCAGGACACTCTGGCTCTGAACCGATCAGCCTCAGGATCCATTCTCCAATCGGATGGAACCATCTTTGTATCGCATCCAAGCTCATCAACATCCATCGAAGAACCGTTCGAAGTACGACAGCTCAACATCACCAGCTGCAGTAGTCTACAGACAGACGGACACACAGACGGACGGGCGGCAGACAGACAGAAAGACAGACAGAGAGAATGAAGATAGCAAAAGAGAGTGATAGATAGAGAGGAGAGGGAGATAAGAGACAGATGAAGCATAGATAGATTGATTGATAAATAGATGGTAGATACCCAATGGATGGACAGCTGGTTGAATGGATGGATGGTTGCAAGAATGGATGAATGAATGGATGGATGGAAGATTGGATGGATGGATGGATGGATGGATAGGCGTTGTTTCCATAGCAACCGGTGCCATATTTTCTGCCATCGATCATTTTCAGGGTGATATCCAGTACCTGTGGATTGTTCCTGGTGCAGCAGCCGCCTACGATTACTGCATCCCTGACTGCAATGAGAACAAAGGAGCAGATTCTACAGAGGAACGCACAGACAATGGATACGTAATATGACACACCATTCATTCAATTTCAAAACTATTTTCCCTGTAGGCCTAGTCTTATTTCATTCATTTTCTATTTTTTTATATTCGTTTTTCGTTCAGTCTGTGTGATTCATCATGCAATTAATTATGTGAGTAATTAATTCATTATGTGGTTGTTTTTCATTTTCACTCATTTCATTAATCATTTAGCCTTATTTCTGTCAGTTTTTTAAAACTTCTGATTCATTTTTTTTACTAATTTGCATTCATCCCTTGATTCTTGTTTGGAACATTTTTTTACTAATTTTTAATGTTTTTACTCATTAGTTTATTCGCTTTTATGATTTGTTTTAGATTTTTATTATTTTATGCTTTTCTATAGATTGTTTATGCGTGACCTTCACGAATTCGGAAAGTTAATTTTATAGAAATGTGCCACGTGTAAGACGAAAGTAGTTCAGGATGCTCGACGCATTTAGCCTAATATAGGTCAATATTAGTTCTAAATATAAAGCCTAATATATGTCAAGATTAGTTCTAAATATAAAGCCTAATATATGTAAATATTAGTTCTAAATATAAAGCCTAATATAGGTCAATATTAGTTCTAAATATAAAGCCTAATATAGGTCAATATTAGTTCTAAATATAAAGCCTAATACAGGTCAATATTCGTTCTAAATATAATTTTTATGTCACTGAAGAGGTGCAACAGAGAAAAAAGAACTGCACCTTGAAGAAAATTTATCATTGTCTACAATTTATTATTGAAACATGCGATTTTGTCTAAGCATTGAAAACTTCCCGTCCAATCCAATGAAGTTTGATGGGGATGGAATAAAACGTTTTCGGGATTCTGACCTTTTGGCACCTTTCTCATGCACGATGCATTTCTTTATCATTTGATGTTCATAAGGTTGATCTACCGTTTGTTTACGATGGTGCATGGGAATGTTTCTGTTGTAGGGTGCGGCATCCAATGTACCAGGCGTCGATGGAGTCATTGGACCACCTGGACCAAAGGGTGAACAGGTCCGTCTCCTGATTCACTCATTTACCAATTAATCGATTGCAGTTGATTGATTGAGTGATTGCCTGTTTGGTTGGATGAATTATTATTGAATGACTAATTGAGCAACTGATTGATCAACTGATTGATTGTTGGCTGGCTAAATGATTGAATGACTGATTGATTGAATAACTAATTGATTGATGACTGACTGATTGATCGATGATCAGTCAGTCATTCAATCATTTAAGCGGTCAACCAATTAATCAATCGATTCATCAATTAGTCAATCAATAAACTAGTTTCTCAATAAATGACTGATTCAATCAGTTAGCCAGATAACTAAATGATTAAATGATTGAATGACTGACTGATTGACAGACTGACTGATTGATTGAATTATTGATTGATTGACAGGGAATGCAAGGTCGTTCTGGAATTCCTGGATCCAACGGAATTCCTGGACCTCCAGGACACGTCTTTCTCATTCCGGTAATTAATACGGATCGTCAGTTAATCATCGT
This sequence comes from Aporrectodea caliginosa, assembly GCA_020284085.1. Lineage (NCBI taxonomy): Eukaryota > Metazoa > Annelida > Clitellata > Crassiclitellata > Lumbricidae > Aporrectodea > Aporrectodea caliginosa. Next base: position 128,506 of record JACEVL010000887.1, read on the forward strand.
CAACATTTCAACAACAGAACAGTCGTTATGATCATCATCAACATCATTGTCTTAACGATGTTCATTATTCTTAATGATAATCTTTGTTTGTTGCCAGGGCCGTCTTAAGGCATGGGCGAGGTGGGCAGTCGCCAGGGGCCTCACGATTCTAGGGGCCTCCAAATTTAAAAGACCAGAAAATAAGACCAGAACAATTAATTGATGGGAGTAAAAGCCGCAGAGTGCTGTCCAGAGATTGTAAAATTCTTTGACTTTGTTCAGCATCGATCTGTATTCAATTTTCTCGGCCTCTACACATCGATGGAAATTTCTGGCATCAGCTTTAGGAAAAGATCGTGTTGTGGTCAAGCGTCTTCGATGCTGTCCATGCTTTGCATGGAGGTTTAGAGAAAATTAAACATGCAGTGGATTCTGTATCAGCTTCCTTACACTGACCAGGAAGCGAACACAAGGCGAGATGCAGAAGGATTGAGCAAGAAAATGGAGAGCCTGGAAACGATATTTCTGACAATTCTTTGGAATGACATTCTTGAAAGAGTCAACAAAACAAGTAAGGTCTTGCAGTCAAAATATGTGGACATTCTTGTAGCCATGAATCTTCTTGAGTTTCTGAAAACTTATCTTCAGGAAATTGGAGACAAATTTAGTGAATATGAATTGAAGGCCAGAATAGGTGTCAAGATTTGTATCATAGCGATGTGAAGAAACGGGAACGAAAACGAAGTATACGTCGTACTTTTAAATTATGATGGACCAGAAGGAGAGATAATTCAACACAAGAGTGAAAAGTTCAAGTCGGAAACAGTCCTCCCTGTTCTGGAATCTCTGACCTGAGAAAACGTGCAGAATCTTATTCAATATTCATGCATGGATTGGAAAGCTGTTTTCCTTCTTCAGTCAGTTGAAAACAATTAGTTCTGATGAGCTAAAGAAATAGTGTGAACATCTGGCTAATGTGTACCATCAAGACCTCAACTATGGTGACCTTCTATATGAATGCACGCATCTCAAGCATAACATGGTTCTTGATGAAACTTGTGAGACTCTCCCTGCATTGTGCAGAAAAATAATTTCGGACAACTTGAAATCTGTGTTCCCCAATGTTGAAATTGCACTCAGAGTGTTCATGTGCATGATGGTGACCAACTGTACAGGGGAACGTTCATTTTCCAGATCGAAACTGATAAAGAATGAGCTTCGCAACACAATGGGGCAGCAACGTTTGAACTGGCTTTCACTCATGTACATTGAAAATGACTTCCTCAAGACCACTGACTTCAAGCCAATTATAAATCAATTCACTGCAAAGAAATTTCACAAACGTTTGTGTTGATTAATAAGTAATTCATGCAGTACCAATACTGTACCATCTCTGAGACTCCGTCTGTAAGGTGTACCAAGTAATTATTTTTATTTTTAAATATTTGTGTTTTTCAGGGCTTATAATGTTATATAGTTCAATAGTTTGTATTTACTAATCTTCATATTACAGTATATATTCTTGTTTTTGTTTAAACATTCATGTCATTAGAAAATGAATGTTGAAACTAACAATACATCTATAGGTTTGATTTCATTGACCGTTTCAATTTTTATGCCTGTGGGTGAGTAGGGGCCTCAGTGCGTTGCTTTGCCCAGGGCCTACAATGCTGTTAAGACGGCCCTGTTTGTTGCCATTGCGTCTTTTATGATAATTTTCACAAGGTTACGGAATTATTTGGACCCTCTCCTCCTAGAGCTCCTCCTCCTCTTATTTACTTCTTCTTTTCTTCATGATCATCATCATTTTCATCATCAAAGTTATCATCATCATCGTTGTCGTTATCGTCGTCGTCATCGTTATTGTCGTCATCGTTATCGTCGTCTTCGTCATCATCATCATCATCAATGTCGTCATAATCGTCATCATCATAATCGTCGTCGTCATTGTCATTGTCGTCGTAGTCATCGTCGTCGTCATCATCATCATTATCATTATCATAAATGTCGTCATAGTCGTCATCATAATCGTCATCGTCATCTTCGTCGTCATCGTCTTCGTCATTTGCGTTGTGCTGATGCCTACGTTAGAGCAATGCTATCTTTTGTAGATGAGTATTAGCGCTGGTAGCTCCAAAGGTCCGACGAATCTTCAGGCGGAATCATTGAGGACAATGCTCAGCCAACAGATGGTCAGTCATTCCTCAACATCCTCCTCTTCCTCAATATCCTCTTCTTCCTCGTTATCCTCTTAAACAGAATGTATTATGTTGACCTGAAAACTTGCCTCTTCCAGTCTACTTATGGCTCTTAATGGTTGCCCGGCTTTAATGATTGTGCACTTGTGAACTTCGAAAGGAGCGTTTGATCAAATTACAGCTGCTGTATTGTATCGTATTATATTGTATTGCATTGTATTGACTTGCAGTATATTGAAAACGAAGGCTGATACTACCAGACTGCAGCGATATGTAGGCCTGCCCTACACTGATCGAGAGTGTGTTCTACCTCTGGTGTCAGTCAACTACCAGGGCGTGGCCTATGTCCTATAAAATGCTCTTACACGTTGATCCTCATAACATTTACATCTGGACACAGTCATCTAACTAATTAGACCAAAGCCAGATAAAACAATTTTCTTTTCTTTTCCAGCTGGCCATGCGAGGACCTCCAGGTCTTCAAGGATTCTCTGGTCTTCAAGGACAACCAGTAAGCATCCATCCATCCATCCATCCGTCCGTCCGTCCGTCCAATCCGTCAATCAATCAATCAATCAATCAATCAATCAATCAATCAATCAATCAATCAATCAATCAATCAATCAATCAATCAATCAATCAATCAATCAATCAATCAATCAATCAATCATCCATCCATCCATCCATCCATCCATTCATCAGTCAGTCAGTCAGTCAGTTCATCAATTCATCTATCCTTACATCCATCCATCAATCCATCTATTCATTCATCCCACCTTCCATCTTCTGTCTTGTTCTTTTGCAGGGTCCTGTTGGACCTGATGGATCAAAGGGAGAACCAGGCGACTATGGTGAACAGGTATGTCCTCTGTCTGTGTATCTGTCTGTGTGCCTGTCTGTCTGTCTCTTTATGTGACTGTCTGATGAGACAATGTCTGTCTGTCTGTCTCATAATAATCCTTCACCTCTATCAGCCTAAGTGTGGTTGTCTTTTTGTCGGTATGTCTCTTTGTCATATTCTGAAGACATTCATTGCGTTCCTTGTGTTGCTTGTTCCAGGGACCGATTGGACCCAGAGGTATTCCAGGAGCACAGGGCGGAAGAGGCAAAAGGGTTAGCTACTTCGCCTTCGTTTGAAGACGTCACAATCCAGAATTAAATTACATTAGTATTAGTATTAGCAGTAGTAGTAGGCCTAGCAGTAGTAGCAACAGTAGAAGTAGGCCTGTCGGTGGTGGCGGCGGTTGTGGCGGTCACAGGCGGTGGTAGTAGCAGCAGCAGTAGTAATAACAAATAATTTTGCTTGATCCTGATGAACAAACAGACAGATCATAATCGAATCATCATCATCATCAGTAAATTATCTCTAAGTTTTTAAAGTCATGGTTGATCATTGGAACCGTACCGTGCAAAATATCACAACAGTGGGCACCCCGACAATTGTGAGAGGGAAGCATGCGCAGGTTGTGGAGCCGACAATTGCGCGCGGCCAAAAAAAGACAATTGCGCGCATTGACAATTGCGCGCACCGTGTAGTATTAAAGGTACTAAAAAGAACTATATGCTAATATAAATAATTTGAATATGGTTATTCGAAAGAGTCTTGAGGAAACTCCTGGAGCTGGAGCCGGGATTAAATCCATCCAGTATTATGGCTGATTTTGAGAAAGCGAGCCTAAACGCCTGTAAATCGGTGTTCCATAGAGCGCATTTGGTCGGTTGTTTTTTCCACTTAGGCCAATGTCTCTGGCGCAAAGTTCAGGATGTCGTTAAGCGAAACTTAGCAGAGGCCTACCGGGAAGACGAGATTGTTAGGAACCAGGCTATGTAAAAATGCTCCTAGCTCTAGGTTTTGTGCCAGTGGCTCACGTTCCACAGGCCTTTGACGAATTGGTCGAAACCAGCCCTCCCCAACTGGCTACGATCAACGACTACTGGGAGGATAACTTCATAGGACGGCAGAGGAGAAATCGACGAGGTATCCCAGATTCGCAATAACCCTCTGGAACATGCACGATTGCGTTAACGACGGATTGCCACGCACTAACAACTCTGTCGAGGCGTAGCACCGATCTTTCCAGCAGACAGCAGACTGCCACCATCCCTCTGTCTACAAGCTGGTGGATCAGTTTGGCAAGGAGCAGGATCACGTCGAGCAAATGGTAGAAAGGTTTCGTTTTGGATATCGACAACCAGAGGCTTCGAAGTCAAAATACATGAAACTTAACCGACGCCTGATGGCGCTGACTCCTACCTATCGCACAGTTCCGTTGATTGATTATCTACGCGGAATCGCAAACAATCTTTCCATTTGAACAGTAGAACAGTTTTCTATAGTAGCATCACTAACAGTAGCTGAATAGCTGAAACTCTTTCGACATTAATTTTTAAGGTTTTAAATAGTTTAAAAGCTTTAGAAAAGCAAATAGTAATCATTCGAAATAAATTTGAATTGATCCTGATGAACAAACAGACAGATCATAATCGTCATCATCATCATTGTCGTAAATTATCTCTAAGTTTTTAAAGCGCAATGGTTGATCATTGGAACCGTACCGTGCAAAATATCGGGTCACCCAGTCATAACTATAATAGTGACGACGACGATGACGACGACGGCGGTGATGCATAATTTAAACGTAAAGAATCTATGAAGAAATGTGACTTATGTCTGTTTGTTTTGTAACTTTCAGGGTCGACCTGGAAACGATGGAGAACACGGTGCACCTGGAATGCACGGACTTCCGGTAAGAATCTGATCCAAGTGAAACACGTTCTGTTTTTCGAGGTCGTTGAAGTTAATCGTATTATTAACATTTATTATCTTCATGTATATTAAATAAATAAATGCAGACTAATAAATAAGTAATAGTCCTACCGTTATTTCTTGATTAAGCTTAACGTAGCATGATCGCTTTTGAGAGGTTTTTATTGGGAGTATGACAAGTGCGTAAGTGATACATGGGACTAGGTGATACTGCTGATGATGATGAGGAGGATATCATTGATCATTGATGACACTAGTGGCTCTGTGATTATTGTGTATTATTATAAATTAGAGATTGCAATTATATGTTGTGTTTGTTTCATCTCTGTTTCTTTGGTCTGTTTTAGGGTGAAACTGGTTTTCCCGGAATGCCAGGAATGCCAGGAGAGAAGGGTGACAGAGTGAGTCATCATGACCTTCAGATTATGCCATGACTGAAGTATATAGTACTATATAGGTGTTGAAATATTGTTTGAAATCAAAGATCATCAGAGCTTCAATAAGATCAGATTTTTGCTGCCTTCAGAAAATTTAAGTCAGTGTGTGAGGAAAGTGGGTTATAATCTCTATTGAAATAGGGCTATATATCAGAGGTTTTTCTTGGAATTTCTAAAGTTGCTTTTGATGTTTTTTCAGGGTGAGAAAGGTCAACAAGGGCCACAAGGATTTCTTGGCAAAGACGGAGAAACAGTAAGTATCAGAGAAATTGAATTAAAAAACTCAGACCTACAATGGTCAGTGGCAGATCATAAAATGATAGAAGGATTACGATGTCATCTGTGACTCATTATGAGAATCAATCAATCAGTCAAACAAACAAAGCAGTCAATATTGACTAGTCAGTCAGTAAATCAATAGGTCAATCAGTCATTCGGTCAACAAGGGCCACAGGGATTTCTCGGCAAAGAGAATGTAAATAGCAGTCACTCAATTGGTCAATGAATTCATCAATCAATAAATCAGTCCATTAATCATTAAGTGAATCAATCAATCTGTTAATCAGTGAAAATCAATTAATCAATGGATTAATCAGTCATTGAGTTTTGTTGATTGTCTTATTCTGTGTTGTGTTCTAGGGCCACCCAGGACCTCCTGGGCCACCTGGCCCCACCGGAGAAACGGTTAGCGCACTCTGTTCTCAACGTCGATCAATACCTTGTTTAGTTTCCTGCTTTTATAATTGAAATTGTCTTAAAATAAATTTCAATTTTATGATTTAAATTTGTTACAGACATATATTATTTATATGACATAATATTATTAATGCTTTAAGCATGATGTGCATTAGATGCAGTTTTTACAAAAGTTTTGTGTGTGCTTTAGGGACCAAGAGGATTTCTGGGTCCAACTGGACCACAAGGATCAGCCGGGCCACCTGTAAGTGTGTCTGTGTGTCTCTCTCTCAGCTTCTTTGTCTGTTTACCTGTCCTCCTCTCTCTGTCTCTCTCTATATCTCTCTATCTGTCTATGTCACTTTCTGTCTTTCTGCATCTGCGTTCTGTTGTTTCTCTTATGCTTCTAAGTACTTCTGTCTATCTGCATTTGTCTTTGTTTCTCTTTCTCTCTGTCCATCCATTCTTCCCTTCCTTTCCTCTCTCTTCACTGCCTTTTTCTATCTTCTCATGAAATCTGTTTTTTCTCTCTGTCTGTCTGTTTCATTCTCTTCTCTGTCTCTCTGTCTCTGTCTCTTTCTCAGCCTCTGTCTTATCCTATGTCTTCTTTTCCTGTACATTTAATTTCCTGTGTTTGTCTATTCAGGGTCTTCCTGGGATGGAAGGACCTCCTGGACCAAAGGGAAATCCGGTTTGTATACACAGCTATTTACACAATCTATCTAAACTGATTTGCACATTAGGGTAATATAAATAGCATAATGTAAATAGCAATTTAATATAACATTTAATTAAACTGTTAATGGGTTGAACAATTATACACAGGATATACATGTATATACTGCATTTCAAATCCTCAAATTCGATTCTTTTTTCTATGCCTCGGCTTCACATTTCTGTGAGAGTTTGCATGCGTTAAAGATGTTTGTAAGAATAATAATACTCTGCAGGCATTAAAAATGTTCGTAATGATAATAATAATAATATACTGCATTACATTTTTGCCACCACTGCAGAGAAAAAGAGACACAAGAGGGCTTCATGAACTGGTTTGCAGAAGAGGCTCCGGAAAACAACGCTACAGTATGCTAAACAACGTCATCTGGGCAGAGCAAAAGTCTCTTCACAGAAAAAGAACCTCTTGGCCTCTCAAGAGAAGATGATGCCTGGCATGGGACGTGACAGTGCCCGACACTTACACCACTTCTCATGATGGGCTATATGGAGTGTCTTGATATACATACTGTGTTCATTTAGTTATTGAATTCTACATATTACAGTGCAAATAGTTTTATCAGGAAATGGTGGATGAATAATTTTATGGAGTCTTGTTTTAGGGTCCGATGGGAGCTCATGGAAAACCAGGAGCCCAGGGAACATCTGGTCCTCCCGTAAGTCCTCCTTTTCCTCTTCCATCTTTACACATTTCTTTTCCATCAACACTTCTATCGTGTAAATGAATCCGAGTATCTTTCAGTGTAGATTAGTAATTATGATAGATTTCAGCAATTTTAATTACAGCCAGATACTGTAAGTGCTGGAAAGGTGGTAAATTTACTTAAAGTAGTCACCAACAGTTTCTGCTGTATAACTGCTGCATAACCCTCCTCTGACCAGGCGTCGAAACTGACCGCAGAACCTGGCTTTTGTAGACTTCAATGATGTCTTCCTGGTGATAACTCCGTCATGCACCTGATGTGTGGTGCTGATAAATGTACTTGCCAACTGATTATGTGGACAAGAGCACAAGGCACGAGCCCCCCGATGGCGATTAGGGCCCCGTCTGGCCGCTCTCGGAGCGTCGTAACTTATTTAGAACATGTGAAAATAACAAGGATCTGTATGGATAATGGAATATGCGAAGAAAGTACAAAAGGAATATTATTTAATCCTGATAATATGACAATATTCATAATTACATTAATCAGACATTTTCTTTTCACTTCTGATTAGCAAAAATTTCTTTTAAGAAATCACCGCAAGACTTCGAAATTGACTTTCACACAGAGTTACCGGGTAGCTGTGTACTTCAGACTGCTTTTAACCTGTTTTTGGGTTTCTAGTGACTGGTTGTGTTTTGTTAGGGTCCGCCTGGGTCTCCAGGACCAAATGGACCCCCTGGAATTCAAGGTCCTGTTGGAAAGATTGGTCTTCCTGGACTGACTGGAATGGACGGTCCAGCGGTAGGCGGGTTTCTTCGCTTCTATTTTTCAAGATTTTCAATCTTAATATGATGAGTATTAAATATTTCGTAGACTGTCAATTAAAATTAAAGGATTTCTGATTAATTATCGTATAGTCTGATGATGATGACAGTGTGGCTGATGGTGCAAGCAGTGGCAGTGACGATGACAATGGTGATAATAACGATGCTGACAATGATGATAATAAAGATGATATGATGATGATGATGATGATGATGATGATGATGATGATGATGATGGACAATGGCAATGAAGATGAGGATGATGACAATAAGGATGATGGCAATGACTGTGATGGTGATGTTGACCATGACAATGATTGTGATGATGATGATGATGATGATGATGATGATGATGATGTTAATTATGATGATTGATGCTGGCCATTATGATGGGAATGATAATGATGGTGGTGATGACAGCATTCTGTCTGTTGTGTTTTCAGGGTCTTCCAGGTGATCAGGGTCGAACTGGTGACAAAGGGGAACCAGTAAGCAACCAACGTAACTGGGCATTTATTTGAGCAATTCAAAATGGGTGGGCAGGTGAGGTAAGGTAAGCTGCCTTAAGGTAAGATAAGGTAAGCCTTGTAAGGTGTATGAGTTAAGATAGTGTAGAGTTAATGAGGTAAGAGAAAAGTAAGTTAAATTATGGCAAAGTAAGTTAAAAAGTTGGCAAGTTATGAGAAGAGTAGTTAGACATAAAGGCAGCCATAGGTATGAAGTGTAACTATCCAATTCATTGTTCTTAAGCTCTGCGTATGAGGTTGGTGACCATTATTTTCCCTTGCTGTCTGATCTTTCTTCTGACTGTATGGTCAGTGTACTCATAGCTGAGTTCACTAGTGGCTCAATAGGTGAGTCAGAATGTGTAAGCAGATTTCTACTCTGGCAGGGATTTAACCCCCAGCTTCTTGCTTGATGGTCTAGCATGCTAACCACTAGACTAAAGCACACCTCTGTGTTAAGGGAAGGAACGTTTAATTAATTTATTTAAGGTGGGTGAAGGTATTCTAACGTCACGTAAGGTAAACTAATATTAAGTCAATTGGTTGAATAAGTTAATGTCAGTAAGTTGATGTAAGTAAGGTAATGTAAAGCGGTGAATTTGTCTGCCTTAGTAATTGGCAGAGATGATAGATGGCAGCAGATTAGTTGATTAGATGATTCTGGTGGGAATTTCCACTGAGTTTGACATTGATGTTGTTTTGAATTGGATGTTCATCTTCTTCTTCTGTAGGGTGCATTTGGACCAAGTGGATTGATGGGATTTCCTGGTCTACGAGGAAGCAAGGTCTCTGTTAACTTCGTCTTCTTCAGCTTAATAATTATAGATCATTTCATCAATCAGTAGATCCATTGTATCAATGGTCAATCGATTTATAAATCAATAAATCGTTCAATAATTGTTTACAAATCGATTAATGAAAAGTAAATGACATTAAAAGATGTATATTAGGTGTTTCTGTTGATTAACAAATGTTGCATAGACCATTATGGCATTGGCTCTACATAAATTTTTTTATTTTTAAAGTTCATTCATTTCATTTCGTTCATTGTCTTTTGAATTCAGGGTGACACGGGACCAAGAGGTCAAAGGGGCGAAGAGGGTGAACAGGTCAGTGACCTGTCTGGATGCTTAACTCTTTACCCTCTACATACATAACCAGAAATTCATAAAAATGAGATGTTCATCATTCATCTTTCTTGTTTTTAAGTCAGAATGTGGTCTTTCTTAGCAGCGACCAATGACTGAAGGTTTGTTAATTATGATAGTGATGCTGTAAATTAGATTATATTAGATAAAAACGTATACCTCTAATATCTAATTATCCACCGTAGTGTGCTACTCTGTCTTGGTGACCTGATTATGGCCTGGTTTTGGTGCACTATGAATGATGCCTTGTGCATTAGACACCTTTTCCACAGAGGTTGCTAATTAATATTAATATATTTATTTAATTAAAGGACATATTATGCATGCAAAATCAGTAAATATGAATCTGAGGTGTGGATGTACATTCACGAGGGGCCAAGATGGAGTCGGGCAAGTACAACAGTCACCCTTGACTAGTTATTTAAATGATGATGGTAGCCAAGAGTTGGCGAGTCTGGCCTCTTGTGATGGTGACATTCCAAATCAAGGGGCAGAGCGGGTGAAAGCATTTGAGCAATTGTCCTGAACCTAGTTCTAGCAGAACACAGCAGTTGAAGGGTCCATGTGCTTCCTGGGTGAAGATTTCTGTAATGTGATCATCCTGTTTAAATCTGTAACATTATCACCCCATATATATGTCTGTAATGTAATCACCCCATTTATATCTCTGCAGAATTATTACCCCATTTAAATCTCTAATGTAATCACTCCATTTAAATCTCTGTAACATTATCACTCCATTTAAATGTGTTATGTAATCACCCCATTTAAATCTCAGTAACTTTTTCACCTCATTTAAATCTCTAGTGTGATCACCCCATTTAAATCTCTGTAACGTAATTGCCCCATTTAAATCTCTCTTAACATGTTCAGTTGATCACCCCATTTAAACTTCAACACCTTAGTTAAGTTATTTCTGATATATCAAAGGTCAAAACCCCTTTTCCGAATGCTAGTTCACTGTTAACTCTGAGCTGCTCTATGTTAGCAGCCAGTCATTCATCGACTTTGTTGTGTTATGGATCAGGCACTATATAAATAAATGTGGTTGGATGTGTTTCCAGGGTTCTGGTGGAATCGATGGAACACGTGGAGAAGTGGGTCTACCTGGAGACAAAGGAGATAAGGGAGATCGAGGACCGGCAGGAGAGGAAGGACCAACCGGTCCCAAGGTTTGTTCTAGCAGAAAACTCTCCTTGTCCACACTCTGTGCATGCATTACCTTCTTAATTGCCAGTTCAACTGACAATGCTTTCAATTTCAGATTAAATCCGATTGAATTGATTGGATTAGATTAGGTTTCATGAGATTGTATTGGATGGAATTGATTAGATTACATGGATTGGATTTAATAGATTGGATAAGATTTTAATTTCATTAGATTCTATGAGATGAGATTGGATTGGATTATATGGAGATGCTTCTTTGTCGTTGTTCTAGGGAGATGTTGGTCCTCGTGGTATGACTGGACAAACTGGAGCCAGAGGGGAAAAGGTAACTTCCTTCAAAACACCCTTTTTACCCCTCTATACACCAGTGGTCACCTCGCTCAATCAAGTGATATAGTCAATTCTCAGTTCACTCTGCTTGTATTTTGCATTTTGATTCAACAATGTCTTAATAGCCATGTAGTGTTAGCTTCTATGGCGCCTGCAGCACCTGATTCTGGTCATTTGGGTGTGGTACCTGATATTCTTTTTGCATTTATAAAACACCAATATCTAATGACAAAATACCAATCAGTTATTAATGAGGGACTTGCTCAAGGTTCTGACACAGTAACCATCTCAGGAGGTTAGATCTTGCGCACTGCGTTGCTAGGCAATTGTTCAAATCAATTGGCCACACTGTGTTGAAGGCAGTGGTCAGTTAACAGCTTGCAACAGTTTCTGTTCTGTTTTAATTTCAGGGTCACATTGGAACAACTGGATTTCCAGGATTTCCTGGTCAATCCGGTGAAAAGGTCAGTTCTCCGTCTCTACCATCTGTTTTGTTTTGGTGTTTTGTTTTATCTTTCTGTCTGTCTGTCTCAGTGTCTCTCTATTTCTGGATCTCTCTGTCTCGCTCTGTCTGTCTCTCTAAATCTGTATCTCTGCCTCTCATTCTGAATCGTTGGCTGATTGACTGATATATTGATTCATTGATTGAGTCATTTATTCATTCATTTGTTCACTGATTGACTGGCTGATTAATGGATTGATTGATTAACAGATTGCTTATGTTGGTTGATTGGAATGAGTTACATTAAGACAGCAAATAATATTTGTTTATAAATTCATTGTTTGATTTGTTTCTGTGTTGGCACAGGGGTCACGTGGTGCAGCTGGCAGTTACGGTCGAGAGGGACCCAAAGGATCTGTGGTAACGGACTCAGCTCTCTCTCGCTGCAGTTTACAGCAACTGCAACAGCAATAAAACTATATAGTTAATGATATCTATCAGATCATGATGATCATGATGATGATGATGATATATGATGATATAATAATAATAATAATAATATCTTTTCTTTAATTGAGCGCCTGACAAATGCACTGCGCTGTACATTTACATGTTATGCAATTGAAACAATCTTAACTACTGAGCCTGCAATACACGGCGCTAATAGCAGCCTACAAAGCATGTCCGCCCTACGGGGGCTCGAACTCGGTACCTCTCGCTCTCTACGCCAGATGTTATCCAATGCGCTATCGGGCCCCCATTGATATATTCGTTTATTGATCAAGCAGGAAGACACATCGCTTCACAACGTCACAACAATGATGAATTGATGGTGGTGGTGGTGGTGGTGGTGGTGATGATGATGATGAAGAAGATTATGATGATGATGATGCCAATCATGGTGATTTCATTGATAATTACTGTTTTGTCTTCACTGAAAGGAGCTGTTTAAACTTTAAACTTTTCATATGGTGTATGGCTGATTGAGGTGCTATATGGATGCTTATAATGTCTTGAAGGTGCTTTATCTGTGTCCTGTGATTGTTTTGCTTACAGGGCGGTCCTGGATCACAGGGTGAGAGAGGAGAACCAGGAATTCAGGTCAGTTCATTTGAGGTCCATTGAAGTCACCTGACATCTTTTGAGGTCAATTGCGATGATCATGGTGGTGGTGGCGGTGGGGGTGGTGGTGCTGGTGGTCGTGGTGATGGTAATGGCAATGGTGATGGTGATGTTGGTTGGTGTTGATGTGATGGTGGTGGTGATGATGGTGGATAGTGGTGGTAGTGGTGGTAGTGATGGTGATGGTAGTGATAGTGGTGGTAGTGGTGGTGGTGATGGCGATGGTGATGTTGGTGGTGATGACGATGGTGATGTTGGTGGTGGTGGTGATGATTGTTATGAAAAGGAAGATGCCACAGAAATGATGATGTTGATGATAAGAGTTGTTGTGATATTGTTGTTCAGGGAACTCGGGGTGCACGAGGGAAGCCGGGTACAACTGGTCCCCCTGGACCAAAAGGAGACTATGGTCTGCCAGGACCTCAGGGTCCACAAGGAGACCAGGGCGCCCAAGGTCCACCAGGGACCATGGGTTTCAGTGGACCATTAGGAGCACCTGTAAGTAGACCATCATTTCACACCTCTACACAATCAGTCATTCATTTGTTCAATCATTCATTCAATCATTTGGGTTCTGTGGCTGAGATGGCAGTAATTCACAAAAACACAAAATACAATCAGTTCATGGCTACCTACCACTTTGTCCCCTTTGGCACCAAATGATAAAGACCTGGCCTTCATCATGGTGCTGGGACAGAGCCTCAGCACCATCTCTGGTGAGTATGAGAGACGTCATATGTCGTTAAATGCTTGGCACTGACAATTCAATGCTTCAATGCAGTTGCTTTCTGTAATACTTTCTCTGTACTGGAACCTGATGAATAATGGCCTATAATAGTTTTAAAACAACTAATGGAAGAAGTATAACCTCCTATGTACATATGCTTGTACGTGTTAAAGATTCTGTCTTTTAAATAGTATTCAAGTCTGAGGGATCATAATTATGTACCTTGGAACATAAAACCATTCTTTCAATCATAAATTTATTCAATCAATTTATTCCATCATTCATTCAATCATTCATTCTATTTATTCCATCATTCATTTAATATTTTCCTATATCATTCATTCAGTCATTCATTCATCTCACACTCATTCACTTGCTTGCTCACTGTCCGTCAGTAACTCGCTCATTTGTTCACCCAGTTGCTCGCCTGCTCACTTACTCATTTGTTTACTCACTATCACTGAGTCCGTTGATGACTCCATATTAATTAGTGCCTTCTATAGAACCATTGTCTAATGCACAAGGCATCGGTTGATGCATTGTGCATTAGACACTGGCACTATAGAAGTTACTAATTATGTCAACTCACACATCGCTCACCCACTGAGGCAGTCACGTAATTGCTACTTGTCTGCAATTTCCAGGGTGCTCCAGGAAAGGATGGGCTACCAGGATTTCCAGGAGAAAGAGGAGAATCTGTAAGAATTCTTACCACTAATTCTGCCATGTACCAACATATACCATATACCACCTTCGTACTTTGCGTTCTTACTTTTCCTTATGAAAAGTAACGTGTTTAATATTTATAAAAGTTATCTCAATAGTCATTATTATAATTTAAATTCATGATTCTTTGTTTAATGTTTTTGCAAGTCTTTTAATAGACTTGAGTTTATGTTTAATATTCATGAAACATTATTCAATATTCATAATACTATATCTACTAGTCATTAAACTATGTTGATGCAATTTAACTTAATATTCATGACTGCACACTCGGTGTTCATAAAATATAGTTTTGATATTTTTGAAGTGATAATTATTCACATGAGCTAATTGAATATTCACATAAGCAATGATGTCATAGTTAAGTGATGTTTGTGTTGTCTTCTGTAGGGCATATCTGGTGCACCTGGACAGCCTGGCCCTGTTGGACCCGTTGGGCCACCGGTGAGTGTGTGTCACAGTTGATAGATCTTACCATTTCAAGGTTGATGCATCTGTGATATCTCTGTCGTCGTTACCACCATTTCAAAATTAACCTAAAATTAACTGGTTTAAATGTTTCATCTGTTTTGTCATAAATTAGAATGTATTGTATCGTAAGTTATTGTATTAGAGCATAACTGTAATTTGATAATGACCTCCTTATGAAGGTCAGAAGTGCTCACTGAAGCCAGGCAAACATTTAAGATTCGTAAACAGACTGGAAGTTTTCAGTTTGGAGCAATCGGGGAAACAACAGAATTAGAGTTGCAGTGGACTTGTCTCCTCAGTGTCAGTGTTTTCAGCTAGTCGGATTCTTTTGAGGTGAAACAAGCATGTTTGAAAAATTGCAGCTATTTGGAGTTTTAGAGATATTTTTGAGTCAGGGATGACTCCAACAATCCATCCCTTATGATAGCGGCAGCTCATAGAAGAAGAGAAGAAGAAATGAAGAGGAAAAGAACAAAAAGAAGAAAGAAGATGAAAAGAAGAGGACAAACCGAAAAGAAATGAAGAAACAGAAGAAAAGAAGGTAGAAGAAAAGAAGAGTTGACTGACTTTGTTTTGGTTGAATGATTATTAACATGGTTGAGTTGTTCTGTTGTAGGGTCCGCTGGGTGAGCCTGGTGCAACAGGAGAGAGGGGACCACAGGGATATGGGGTAAGACTCTTGTCTTTCCATCTCCTCTGCAGTCTTACACTCATCGTACACTTGGTCCTTTTCCAGCTGTGGAGCCAGCTGGGCTTAATTACAAGATTTAAAAGTATATTGATTCATTCATTCATTCCAAAGATTTATATAGCGCCCCTTCAAGGTTACTACTCAGGAGCGCTCCCGACCCAACCACGGCTGAAAAGGATGGTTTTAAGGCTAGAGTAAAACGCATCTAAATGAACTCTAGGAATAAGGCGTAATGTTAATGGAAGCCCATTCCAAACCATGGGGCCAGCAACAGAGAAGGCGCGATGCTGTCTAAGAGCAGTTCGCGCACGGGGAACAAGAAGTTCACCATGTGTGGAGGAGCGGAGAGCTCTACGTCCCTGCACATCCAAAGTAGAGCGACAGAGCTCTTGTAAGTACACAGGAGCGGAACCTAAGAGGCACCGCCACACCAAAGCAGAGAGCCGGTACACTATCTATATTGATGGTTTGGATGCAAGTGCTTCATTAGCTTAGCTAATCTAATCTAATCTAATCCCAATCCAATCTAATCTAATCTGATCTGATCTGATCTTACTGGAAAAATGCTTTCTCTGTCACCTATCCTAATCATCCATTCATCTATCTACAGTGTATTCAAATTTTTTTCTGTAAACTCATCACTTGTCCAGATGATGATCAATTAATGCCGTATGCATTGCGATATCAGCCTCTAGTAGTTCCTAGATCAGATTGGGTAACCATGGCTTAGTTTGTGAATATAGAAACGTTGAAGATCAGATCTTTCAAATCCAGTTGAGCTTTCATCTTCAAGATCCTCCGAAACAATAGCTCATTGTTTGATGTGAATTAGCCTGATAGTCACATTGGAGCTCAGTGGATTATCTGTCTGTTTCAGGGTCCACCGGGAGAGAGAGGAGGACCTGGAGAAACAGGAAAGGAAGGACCAGCCGTACGTCTCTTCTTCATCTGTCTCCACCTCCACCATCACCACCACTGTCATGTTCATCTTCCTTGCCATCATCTTCATAGCCATCATCATCATAGCTATCTTCATAGCCATCATCGTAATTGCCAATATCATCATCATCATTGCCAACATCATCAGTGTCACAATCATTATGCTTGTATGCATATATGTATGTATAATAGTGCCTGTTAGTAGTTCTTAAAAGAACCTTTAAGTACCTCACCATCAACATCAACCACATTGTCATCGCTGTCATCATCACCATCACAGTAGTAATAGTAATTTTGTGATGATGGTTAGCTATGCATATGATGATTTAGCTGATGATGATTTTTATCATGGTGACAGAATGTTCTCATCAGAGGTGGGATATTTCTGACCATATCGGTAACATCTGTTCTGTTCGCATTAATGGTGATGACGATTGTTCTTGTTTCTGTTCTTTTCCTAGGGACCAGCTGGAGCACCTGGAGCTGCTGGCCCCCCTGGGCCAACAGGACCAAGAGGATTTCAGGGCAAGAGAGGCCTCTCAGGACCGCCTGTAAGTACCATCGTTCTACTTGACCTGTTCAGCATGTTCTACATTCTATGAGGCCTTGGACTTGCGCTGGATATGGCTGAAGCCATTTGTACTCAACTTATTAACCTCACTGGCTGAAGAGACGTCAGCCAGTGAAGTGCAGTTTTGAATAATGCACCTGGATTTCAACCTGTGTCAATATGTCATGTTATTTGAATGCGATGTCATTTCAAAGTCATTTCGCTTGCAAGTCATGCTGTCGCATGTCAAGTCATGTCACTTGACAGACTTTGTATTATTTCAAGTTGTTTCAAAGTCATGCTGTTTCGAAGGTATGTGGCTTCAAATTCATGTTATATTGAGCCTCATCTTTTCCAAGTCTTACTCGTGTTATTTCAAAGTCAAATCATTCAGATCAAATCATTTCAGTCATAATATTTCAAAATCATGCCATTTAAAGGTCATATCCTATCAGAATCATGTTTTCATCTGAAGAAATCTAATAGTGGTTGCGTCTGTGTTTTGTTGGCAGGGAGTTGCAGGTGACAGAGGTGAACCTGGACCTCACGGTCACCCAGGTAGACAGGTGGGTCAACCTTGCCTCACTTCACCCTCAGCCTACCATCATCTTCCAGCAAAGATTTACCATATAGCACCTTAACAAGATCCCTAAAAGACTTATTTATCATACGTTACGTTATGTTCACTACAGAAAGACGCTATATTATGTTCTTCTCCTGTTTGTCTTGTGACATGAGGGTACACAGTCAAATATTTATAATAATAAGTAAGTAAGTAATGAATAATCTATCTTAATTAACGTAAGACAATCGCCCACACTTTAGAACAACGATGCATACAGTAGTGAAAAATGTGGCTCAGTGTCAGTAGGAAAAAAGATGCATTATTATAAACAGTTTAAAAGTCTGAATAAATTATTATTATTATTATAATTATAATTGTTATTATTATAGTAATTATTATTTTAGTGATACTTGCTGAAACAAAGGAATACCAAAATGTGGTGGATAGACAACAGACTTGGACTGAGAGGTGCACTGCATTTAAAAATGGCCTAGGATACTCGAAAAACTATACCACCATCACCAATAATAATTACAATAATAATAATAATGATAATAATATTAACAATAGTTATAATAATATTAATATTGGCCTCTCCAGATATGAGGGCATAAGGCCTGATGGAGTCACCATTATACTTTGGTACAGAGGTCGTTGCTTGTCGTGGGATGTCAAGGTGCTGGATACATTCACTGCATCATACGATCATTTAACATCGCAAAATACGAGTTCGGCAGCAGAAAATGCAGCTCGTAATAAGGAATGCAAATATGCTGCTATCTCACAGTCACACCATTTCACCTCTGTTGCAGTCGAAACTGTGGGAATCTGGTACACTGAAACATGAGTTTGTTCAGGAACTAGGAGGCAAGATCTCAGCAGCGACAGGTGACCAGCGTGAGACCAGTCATCTTCTACAACGCCTATCAGCCGCCCTTCAAATTGGAAACTCTCTTATCTGTTTTAGGCAACTCGGATTGCAACAATCAGAAGACCAATTAGCCCAGGACTGAATGACGGCTTATAAATATACTGAAAACAGTGGATTTATTTAGTCTGTATTTGAGTTTGTTGGCTTTATGAAGAAATAAATTTGTCTTATAATAATAATAATAATAATAATAATAATAATAATTGTTATAGTATTGATAATAATTGTAATAATATTAATAATAATTGTAATAATAATAATAATTATAATAATATTAATAATAATTATAATTGTGTTTTTGTTGCATATGAAAAGGCGAGCCATAGAGTGGTGACTGAGATGGCTGATTTGCTGTTGTTTTAGGGTGATAAAGGTAGCTGGGGTGTACCGGGAGAAGCTGGACCACCGGGATCACAGGTCAGTCAGATCATCAGCATCCCAATCACAATCATCACTACCAACAATTTTATCATCATCATCATTATGTCATCAATTCTACCATGATCATCATCATAATCATCATTATATCATCATATTAATCATTGTCACAGTTGTATTATCATCAGGTTCATCATGATAATCAAATCATCATATCATAATCATCATAATCATCATCATCATCACCAATTGTATCATCATTATCATTGTCCTCATTATTGAAATTTCACTCGAAGTAGCCATCGACGGATGGCATGGACATTTTGATAACAGTGCTGTAGAAGTCATTTAGATTGGGTTAGATCATCATCATCACCAATTGTATCGTCATCTTATCATCATCATCATCATCATATGCATGTTTGTGATCTGTTGAGCACTTCTGTCTGTTTCATGATCCAGGGTCGACCGGGACCACCAGGACCCTATGGACCAGCTGGTCAGAAGGGAGACCAGGTCAGTTGCTCAGTCAAACTCATCCTGCCTCTGTCTGTCTGCCTGTCTGTCTGTCTTTCTGCCTGCTTATCTGTCTGTCTGTCTGCCTGCCTGCCTGTGTACCTGCCTGCCTGTCTGTCGATCTTTCTTTCTTTCTCTGACTCTCTCCTGCTTCAGCTCATATTTACAATTGATCTGTGATAATGAACACCCTTAACAAAAGGCGAATACAAACAAAAGCAGCAAAAAGAAAGAACATTAGTTAATTAGATGTCATTAGCAGTTCAGCTTCCTGTACCGTTGTAAGCATGTGGCTAAACTCGCATACAATTAGATAATGTCAACATGCTTAGTCATGAATTCCAATTTGAGGCAATCATCGTTATGGTAATCATTGATTAAGGATGTCCACAGTAGATTATGATGATACTAGGATAACGCTCGTGATAAGAATCACGATGATGATGATGTGAATTTGATGACTGCAGAATAGCCAACTATTGTTACCTTTTGATCAGCCAACATTTGTAAAGGACTTCTATGCTTCATTGGATTTTAAGATACCTTTGCAACCTGCCAAATAAGCAATTAAAACTTCACTAAAGACAAGGCTTTGTGTACCAACCATTTCTCTTGCTCTGTTTTATATTTTAATTAGGAAATGCAGCTACCTTGGTTTAAATAATAATAGTAAAAATTTGTTCTCTGTTGCAGGGTGAATCCGGTTATCCCGGAGGACCTGGAAAAGATGGCGAAAGAGGACCACCTGTAAGTGATTGATAACAACTGTTTAAGACATGTCACCAGTCAGAAATGTATTATGTATGATTTTGTACAGTATTATTACTATTGTTATGTAAAGATTTATTAAGCAGAAATTAATAGAACTAAATACACTCGAAATGCACTAATGTCATAGATGTGTATCTGATGCATGCATAACTCTGATGAAGAGTGTTCTAGTAGAGGTGCTATATGAATGAATGTTTACGATTACCTCGTGCTGTGTCTTCTTGTAGGGCCCTGCTGGACCAGCTGGACCAATTGGACGACCTGGAGATCTGGCAGATAAGGTCAGCCAATCAAACTAAATGTGCAACACTTAATATGCAAATTGTGTTAAATATGCAATTAGAAACTCCGAGTTGATTATGGGAAAGCTCTTAATTAGCATGCTGAATAAAGGCTGGTATTGTCCTTCATGCATATCAGATGCCTATATCATTGTCATCCATATATCTGTATATCATCTGAATATTTATATCACTCATGCATATATCTGAATATTTATATTGTTGTCATGCATATATCTGTATATTATCTGAATATATCATTGTAATCATCCCTTCGTCGTTGTCTTACTTATAATGTTTTTGTTGGTGTGATTGGTGTTTAGGGAGTGATGGGTCGACCTGGAGTAAAAGGAGAGAAAGGAGACTCTGGGGAAATGGTAAGAAGAGGTGCTTCTATTGTCTTCTGGTGTCTTCTATTGTCTTCTCACTTCAATTTTTTTCTGGAATTCACTGGAAATTGTTCCAAGTGACTCTGTGCCTTTTGTAGTTCAAGGTGAATAATGTTGATACTTTGTAGCAGGAATTTCTTGAGCAGTTTGGGTATTTAAGTAGCAGTTCTGGGTTATTTAATTGGTTTGGGGTATTTAATAGCATTTTCTGTTGAGTTATTTTGTAGTTTAATAGCAATTCCATTTGAGTGATTATAATGAGTCTCCTCATTTTAAAATTTATCTTTATGTTGTAGGTACTAGGTAGTGTACATGTGTATTTAATACATGGTTCTGCCAAGTGTAATTCAGGTCTGCAGACTAGATTAAAAATAACGTCTCTACAGCAAACTGAATTTATATTAAAAGACAATTTTAAATCAAACAGTCACTACAATGGTGTGTCATGTTTTGCTTTCCAGGGTCCTCCGGGACAGCATGGACTACCTGGAAATCCTGGTCCAATGGGACCTGACGTAAGTCTCTTATGCCTTCCATCTATGTATATAATTATGTGTTTATATATATACTTAACATAGCACCTTTTAAGTACTTCACAAAATCGCTGCACACATGGCTATTAAATGGAAAGATAGACTTTGATATATTTGTGTACGGAGATGTGATCATGTCCAGGTGTGAAAGCTATTGTTAGAGTGAAAGTTTTAACGCTTTAATGCTGCAATCGCGCTGCTGACGAATATAGTGTCTGTAAAGTTATAACAGCCTGTCGCCTGTACTGTAGGACCGACATTTTTTCACATTTTCTCTTTGCATTTTACATTTTACCTTCGTCTTTGACCTTAATCTTTTACATTGTTATGATCCATTTTACCTTTATCAGGTTGCTTTGCCATTACCTGTTTGTTTTACTATCACCTGTTTGTTTTAATCCTTATCTGTTTGCTTTATCTGTACCTGTACCTTTTTCCATTGCTTAAAATTATACCTTCTACCTTCTGTATCTTTCACCTTATATTTTACATTGCCAATATCTATTCCTCTACCTTTGGTTTTCATTTACTTTTTACCTTGATATCTTATGTTTTATGGTTGCCTTTAGTTTTTGCTTTTGCGATGTGTCTGTTATGAGAGTGTTTCTGTTGCAGGGCCCACCAGGTGAGCAAGGGGAGAGAGGACTACAAGGAGTAGCCGGAATCAAGGTATTCTTCCTACTTTTTAATTCTCATTTATCTTCCATATATATATATATATTGTACTACATTTTTAATCTTCTATTTGTTGGTTCTATTTACTTATTCTCCTATTTATTTAATCTCTTATTTAATCTCCTATTCATTTATTCTATTATCTTATTTATTCTGCTATTTGTTATTTGTGCTATTTATATATTTCCTGTATTTACCTTTTCTGTTATTTATTATTTATATAATCTCTTAGTTCTTTTATTTATTCATTCTCTTATTTTATTTATTCTCCTATTTTATTTATTCTCTCATTTGTTATTCTATTTATCTGTTTTTCTATTTATCTGTTGGCCTGTGTATTTTGCTATTGATATATTCTGCTGCTTAATAATGCTTACCTATTCTCCTAAATCTTATATTTTATCTATTCTCCTAAATCTTATATTTATTTTATGAACTGTGTTTATCTATTTTCTTATGTATCTCTATGTTATTTGTTTCCTAAATCTATTCTGCAATTTATTTTCAAGTTCTGATATTTTTCTTAATAATAATTAATTATTTATAACAGTTGTATTAGTAGTGAAAATAGAGTATATTTGCAGATGAAATTCACATATTTATTAGCAATGTTTTGGAGCAAAGAATCCCTGTTAAATGTAAATAATAATAACAATATTTATAATCTTCATTTATTATTTCTAACTGACACACCGCAGTATGATTACAATTCTTAGTATGAATGGATGATCACAAGTTATTAGAGGAGTCGAATTTAACTGTTTTGGTATCCATGCAAAGCGCCCACCATGTCCAACTGCTCATTTTACCAACGCCTTCTGACGAATGAAAGGCTGAGTCGACCTTTAGGAAGGCAGCAGGAAGTGATCCCACGTCCGTGCTGATCTGCTCTTCGTGCTAGTCTTACCATTACCCTAAACCCCTTCCCATGTAAACGTTTTTATAGCGACCGAATTGATCGAGTGAGATCCTTTGCCACCGGTGTCTGTTTGAATGGGCACCATGCCATTTAAGGTCCTCGTGTATGGACCGTGCTAACCCAAGATTTAATCTCTGTGTTAAGTGTTATTTGAGACATTTAACTGTATTCTAAGGATGTGGCTAAGGTGTCTGTCAGATGGCCAATTCACATGTTGTAAGATGTTGTGCTTATGTGGATTTATATGTGTGCATGTGTTTTTGTGAGTGTGTGTACGATACTGAGTGTTGTTGTTGTGTTTTGAAGGGTGGTGAGGGGCCACGGGGCCTACCTGGCCCAGTTGGTCTTCCAGGGCTGCAGGGTCAACCGGGCGTTGCTGGAGTCAAAGGAGAACCTGGAGAACTTGGTCACCCTGTAAGAGTCATCAGGCATTCAGTCTATCCATCAATCATTGACTCAATCAATAATTGATGAATGGACGGATCATCCATCCACTCATCCATCTATCAATCCTTATATCCATCCAACCATTCATTGATCCAACCATTCATTCATCGCATTCTTCCATCTGTTCATCCATCCATCCAGCCATTCAAACACCCAACTATTACCAGTAATTAATTTTTCCATTCATCCGTTTGTTCATCCATCTATTCGTTCATCCTTTCATCCATCTGTTTGTCGATTTATGTACAGCCTATAATAGTCACAAGATGTGCATTTCTCACCAAACTGCAGTTAATAAAAGATTTCCCCAAGAGGAGACCTGATGAATGTTGTCATCTGTCTATCTATTGCAGGGTGTCCTTGGTCCCCCAGGACCAGCTGGACCAGCAGGAACTCCAGGGCCACCGGTAAGAAAACCATAAAATAACTAACTAACTGACCATGTACGTCTCCTTTCCATATATTCCCTTGTCTGGCCTCACCTTACTTAACTTACCTAACCTTCCTTTGGCTAGCCGTTTTTAGTTTACGTTACCATACCTTTAATACCTTTTATGAGCGTGACTTTACCTTTATGTTAAACTGTTGGTGGTGGTTTCAGGGTACGACTGGTGTCCCAGGTCTGATTGGACCCGAGGGAAAGCAAGGCCAGAGAGGTGAACCGGGACTTGATGGAACTCCAGGTCAATCGGGAAAAGATGGAATTCCAGTAAGTGGAACGTTGTTTTCCAGTTGTTTTTCACTGTTATGCTTTCCTAAGTGATACAATGTGCTGTCTGTTCTCTTAGCTGTTTTCCCAAACTGCATTTTCTCCCCACTGTAGCACGTTCTCTCAAACTGCAAGTTTTCCCAAACTGAATTTTCTCCTAGCTGGAGCCTTTTCAGCAAAACTGCATTTTCTTTCTGCTGGAGCCTTTCCTCCCAAACTACATTTATCCCAGCTGTAACCTTTTCTTCCTGTTTTTTTATCTAGACCTGCTTTATCTTCCAATGTGCATTTTCCACTGCAGTGTCTTCCAAATTTCTGTCATCTTTATTTCTTTCAGCTTCATTTTTCCAACTTCATTTTCTACCAACTGCGAGGACAAATTCTTTACTATTAAACACTGATTTATTTGAAGCTGAATGTATTTGTGCAAGTTACTCATTGACATGACCAGTTTACACTTGTAAACTTTACAGTGTGAGATTACAATTTACTGTAATTCTGTGTCATCTAACAATTTATCTAGCAGCTGCTTGAAGTGCAGTCTCTATTACTTTTTCGATATCTTCTGTTATTACTGAATTTTGAAAGTTTTTATTTAAATATGAAAGATTTTTGGGTGGAATTGGAATTGGGTTGTTTTTCTGGTTTCTGTTAGGGTGGCAGAGGCCCACCTGGAAATAAGGGTGACGACGGTTCCCCTGGAGCACAGGGTCCTCCTGGCCAGGCCGGACCAAGGGGTCAACTGGGACCCAAAGGTCACACGGTCAGTAGTAGACATTCATCTCTCAATGAGCAGATGGAGCCAAATTGAACTCAATGATTGAATGTTTGTGTAATTGATGGGTTCAATAAGATGATTGAATGATTAAGTGATTGAG
Organism: Aporrectodea caliginosa; assembly: GCA_020284085.1. Classification (NCBI taxonomy): domain Eukaryota; kingdom Metazoa; phylum Annelida; class Clitellata; order Crassiclitellata; family Lumbricidae; genus Aporrectodea; species Aporrectodea caliginosa. The sequence goes on from JACEVL010000887.1 coordinate 153,581, forward strand.
TGTTTGAGTGAATTACTGAGTGAATGATTGTGTGTTTAAGTGATTGAGCGATTGAAGGGTAGTGTATGGTTGAATGATTGAGTGATTGAATGATCAGGTGATTGAAGGATTGAGCGATTGCATGTTTGAAGGGTCGCGTTTTGGATGATTGAGGGATTGCATAATTAATTGACTGAGCTTTGAATGAATTGAATAATTAAATGATTGAGTGACTGAATGGTTAACTTGAATGCACAGATGTTTACTTTCACTTTCTGTCTTGGATTCATTTATAATTTTTTACTTTGTTCACCTCTTCAGTCATCAATTTAATTAATTCATCTTTATGCCTTGTCATTCGTTCTCTTATTTGATTAATTTATTTTTGTTATTAATGAATCAATTAATTATTGAATTTGCCATTCCATATAATTTTCTTCCTGTCTGATTGATTTTGCATTAACCTTGGTTGATTAAAATCTCAGGAAAGCAAAACATCAGGTAATAGGGTTTCCGGGAGCACCTGGACCATCTGGAAGTTCTGGACCCAAGGTCGGTGGTGGTGGTGGTGGTGGTGGTGGTGGTGATGATGATAGTGATGACGATTACGCTGATTAATTAAAATAGTTTTATCCTTCCAGATCTTGACAAGGATTAGCAATTCCAGATGTGAGACTTTTAATCTATGTAGATTTCTGAAATAATTATTTAATGATAGCAGAAATAATGATGAAATAGTGATTCATTTATCTGTGTTGTGTGTTGCAGGGTGCCATAGGGTTTCCGGGAGCACCTGGACCATCTGGAAGTTCTGGACCCAAGGTCGGTCTAGTGGTATCCTGGCAAAATCCAGGGTCTTTAAACCGTCTTGAGAATATATGCTTTCCATATTCACTTTTTCCACTAGGTACAACTCAGAAAGAATTCTAGGTGGTGCTAGGTTACGACTCACGAGGATGGTTATACGGGCTGGAAGAGGAGTGTTGAGGTGTTCAGAGGGCAGTGAACAATTTCTGTCTATATATCATTCCTTAAATTGCACTACGTTAAATGTGAATGTATATGTTTTCTATAGCTACCATAGGGTGTCAGCACTGACCATTTTTCAATGAATTGATCCGATGAGATCTTTCACCACAGTTTCCCCTTTAAGGTCCCCAATTACGTACGGACCGAGCTAGCCTGAGATTGAAATCTCTGAAATAAGACACCATCGATATAGAATGGGCTTCTCACACACAGAAGTTCATTGACCCACAGTCTAAATGTATGTAGCTCACAGGACCAGTTAAAGGAAGTCTTCAAAGAATTAGGAGTTTGACTGCTTTCATTTGAATTGACCATCAATTGGCGTCCTCTTAATTGTGAATAACGGCGCTATAGAAGTCAGGTTAGGTTAGGTGTGAGATGTTTTGTACGAATAACTGTTGTTTTGTTTTGTTGATGACAGGGTGAGTCCGGTTCTGCAGGTCGACCAGGGAAGAATGGACCACTAGGACCAGCGGTAAGTACCATCACCACCACTTCTCATCCATCCATCCATCCAGCAATCAATCAAACAGTGAATCACTCAATCCTTCAATCAATCAAGCAATCAGTCAATCTGTCAGTCAGTTCATCAGTCCAGCTTATATTTCAATCAACTTAGATAATAGATATGTTAAATTAGTCGACCAATGAGTCAATCATTTAAGCTGAACAGTGAACACTGATTGTTCTGTCTCTACAGGGTCCGGCTGGTGAAGCAGGAGACCAAGGACCACCAGGACCTCCTGGCAAAGAGGGTCCGCCAGGTCCACAAGGACCTCAAGGAGAACCAGGATCGGCTGGTATCAAGGGAGAACGTGGAACTGTTGGACCTCCTGGAGAAAGGGGATTCCCTGGTCCAGCCGTAAGTTCAATGCTCATGGTAACGGTATTGATAGCTTCAGTAGTTCTAGTTGTGGTGGTGGTGGTGGTATTGCAGGAGGTGGTGGTGGTATTGCAGGAGGTTGTTGGTATTGGTGGTGGTGGTATTAGTGGTGGTATTGGTGATGGGGGTATCAGTTCATAGGAGATCCTTTGAAGTCACCTGGGATCATTTGAGGTAACTTGTGACAATCACAGTGGTGGTGTTGGTGGTATTGGTGGTATTGGTGGCGATGGTAATGGTGGTGAAAATATAGTGGTGAAAATGGTGATAGTGTCGGTAATGGCGTTAGTGGTAGTGGTAATGGTGATGATGGTATTGCAGGTGGTATTGCAGGTTGTGCTGGTGGCAATGGTTGGTACTGTTGGTGGTAATGATGGTGGTGTGAATGGTTGTGCTCATGGTGTTCTATTTGTTGCCATGAGTCTCAGCTGATGATGAGGCTGGAAATTTTTCCTCCTGAATTTGCTCAAAGTGGATTTTTTCTTTCTGTAGGGATCTCCAGGAAAATCTGGACCGACTGGATCGACCGGTCTTCCAGGCGCAGCCGTGAGTCTAATCAACTTTATTGCAGTCTATTCTACCTGCTAATCTAATCTAATCTAGTATAATCCTTATTGGTGGTAATATAATTGAGTCTAATCTAATCTAATGATCTATCTACACCCCAATTGATCTCATGTGACGATCTAATCTGTGATCTGAACTTATTCCGTGTAACATAATCTATTTCCATTTGATCTAATCTCATATAATCCCTTCAAATCTATTATATCTAATCTGATTCCCATCTGACCTCATCTAATCTAATCTAATCTGATATGTGGTAGGAAGAGCACTGAGTCGTGTTGGCAGTTGTGTCTTTTGTGTTGTAGGGTGAAGCAGGTGCTCCGGGATCTCCAGGTCAGCCAGGCAAACAGGGATCTGTAGTAAGTGACATCTCTTGGATCATTCACCCAATCCCCACTGATAACCCAATCGGATTTTATATGATCCAATATAATCTAAGCCGATGTAATCCAGTCCAATCTAATCTAATGTAATGTAATTAATCCTTGACAGATGGATATGATCAATTACTAAGATAAGATAAGAATATTCTTTAATCGACCAATTGCTATCCGCATTTTGACAGCCCTTCCTCTTTCTCTCACCCTCTCTTTGGCCCTCTATCTATATCTCCTCTCTTCCTTCCCTTCCTGCCACTGCCTTGTGTGCCTAACCATCTCGTGCCCTCCCAAGCTTCATTTGCTCACGTGTTATTGTAACAGTAATATGCCAGCACCTTGCCATCTGTATCCAGTGTTATGATGCCATAGCATTTCGAGGGACATTCACTGATGTTGCAGTGGACGAGGCCTGATTTTCCAGATACTCATTACAGCCCCTAGTGTAATTTTTACTCCTGAGGGATTACACTTATCACGGGATAAGAAAATAATAACTAATAAAAAGTAATAATAAAAAATAGTAACAATAATAAACGTAATATACAATAATAAAAAAATAAGAACAATGATAAAAAAATAACAAAAATAAAAATAATAATTATAATGATAATGCAGTCATAATGGTAATGATAATAATATTGTAATACTGCAGTTTATTATATCATTGTTTATTGTTATTTATATTTGTAGTAATACTGAAAGAGAATTAATTTTATTAATTAGAATTTCTGATTCAGTCTGCAATGGTGTTTACCTTGAACTATTGAATGTGTTTTAGGGTCCACTTGGACCGGCTGGACCAAAGGGTGACCAAGGCCAAAAGGGCGACAAGGTTGAACCTTTTAATTCCTTATTTTAAAATTTATTTAGTTATTAACTCCTTGTTAATCTTTGTTACATGATGTATACTATTTTTGTGATTGGTCAAACAGTCTTTGGTGATTACTGTTACCGGTAATGTAGTCCAATGTAATCTAATATAATGTAATTACTGGTAATGTGAACAGTGTTTCATGATTGGCTATTTATTTTGAGCCATTCATTTGTGATTGGCTGTTAATGTGAAGCTGTCTTTTGTGAATGGCTGTATACTTTCAGCCATTCGTTTGTGATTGGCTGTGTAGTGTAGTGATGCATCATTGGCTGTTAAACTGCAATAGTTGTTCCAGATTGGCAGTGTTTGATGTGCAGGGTCATCAAGGCACAATTGGTACAATGGGTCTGCCTGGAGAGCAGGGTCAGAAGGGAGACCCTGGACCAGCAGGACCAGAAGGTCTACCTGGAGAGAAGGGTGTCCATGTGAGTCAAATAATTCAGAGTCTCTTCTCGTACCTTTCTCAAAACTAACTGTTAAACCAGTGTTTCCCAACCTAGGTTCAGTGGAACCCAAGGGTGACGTGAACCTGCTCTAGGGATGCCACGGCTGGATATTTGTGCAGAGTTTTCTGTCAGAAAAATGTAAAAAACTACTGATTATAGCTACTGACATAGGCCTATAACTATGTTTTAAAACATAAAGTAGTGTAGAAATAGTTGCAACACTGTGGTTGAATACAAGGAATGTTAGGCCTACTCATCATTAAAATAAAGAACTAACTGGAAGAAAACGAAATGAAATTTAAGGCCAGGTGCCATTGACTGAATGACTCTTAGTAAGGGTGCCTTGCTCTGAATAAGGTTGGAAACCACTGCGCTAAACCTTGAAATATTGTGAATTCATGATCAAAGTATGTAGGCCTAATATTTTATTACTGTAATAATAATAATAATAATAAGAAGAAGAATAGGAATAATAATTATAATGATAAAAACAGTAATATTAACATAGCAATAATAATAATTTTTTACATATAAAGAAGATTTTAGAATATTAATCAAATTAAGAGCGAAGATTATTTCTTTGTTGAGTAACAAATTACTAGTGGTAAAAGTAATGTTAATATTATTAATAAACTAATAAGTTTAGCATTGTGATTATTTCAGGGTCCAGAGGGGCCACGTGGTCCATCAGGGAACGAAGGACCTCGCGGTGTTACGGTCAGTCCGAAATCTAACTTGGCCCTGATTTAAAATCAACAAGAACTCATGTGGAATGAGTTCCTGTCGATTGGAAATAGGGACCAAGTCTTGCTTAAGCTTATTGCTTTTCTTCTCTGGCACTTCTTGCACTCGACTTGTGAGCTACGAATGCTGCCATCTATCTATTATCTGTCTATATGCTTCTATCTTTTTTGTCATTATATATCTGTCTGTCTGTCTGTCTGTCTGGCTGGCTATCTTTCTGTCTGTCTGTCTATATCTGTTGAAAATAAAATGTTTGTCTGTCTAGTTATCTATCTCTCTATCTATCTATCCATCTATTTAACAGAAAAAGTGATATTTAATGTCAGAGTTACAAGATAAAATTATTAGCAAAATAAGTGATATGGTAAGCTATGGTAAGCTATCTATCTATGTATCTATCTCTGGATCAGTTGATCATCTATCTAACCACCTATCTACAAGTGCAGTTAAACAACAATAATAAAAATTTTGCTCTTATTGTTATTATTATTTATTATTATGCATTTATTAAGCACCACTATTTATTGACAACCATCAGTCGATGATGCTGGGAAATTGGGAGTGAAAGACTTGCTGAAGATCTATATGCAGTAACTGTGTCAGAGGAGCCTCAAACTGCACTCTCTGTGTTACAAGGCGACAGTTCTTACCGTTCGGCCACTGTGTCCCACAATCAGTTACTGTGTCCCATGTCTTATCTAAGAACTTCTGTAGCATTACTGCAGTGTAGTATCTGAAATGGTGTACCTTACTTATCTTACCTTTTCACTTATTTTGCTCATAATCTGATCTTATAACTTTGACATTATATCTTATAATTTTTGTTCTTAATTTATCTTAGTTTACCTTTTTACCGTATCTAACCTTACCTTTTCTTATCTTAATGCATTAACTGATAATATAATTTATTTAAATTTTATCTTTTATCTTGCTATTACCTTGACTTGTTCTATTCATCTTGTGGCATATAATGGATGATAATGCATAGACGTCATGTGTAATGTGTGTTGGCTGTTGTTGGTTGTAGGGATCCGATGGTGTGATTGGAACAAAGGGAGATACGGTAGGCTATGCTACTTACAGATCATTTAGCTATTATTTTCAACAGATATAAGCTATGTTACTTGCTGTAGCTATTATTAAAGTTCCTACTGCTGCTCTGAATCTCTGCTCTCTTCCTTCTCGCTCTCTCGCTCTCTATCATTGTGCTATCTCTTTTTCTCTCTTGCTCCATCTGTCTGTCTGCAAATATCTTACTCACTGTCTAACTCAATACTTAAAATATATTTACAATGGTATCTAAAGAGGCTTTGCTAGTACAATAGGTGGCGGATTGACAATGCCTCTGCCTTTCGCCCCTCTGTTTGGCGTTCAATTCCAAACTCTTCTTTTCATCTGCAGCTGACAAGATGTTGTCACTCAGTGTAACCCTTAAGGAAAGGTTGTCAATTTGCTGTCCAGTTGTTTGTCATTTGTTGCCCATTTATTGTCAGGTTGTTGTTTAATTAGTGTCTATTTGTTGTCCAGTTCTTATCACGTTTGCTCTTCATCTGAAATTTCTCTCAATTTCTGGATGGAGTCCTTGTCCTTCGAGGACAAGCGTTGATCGTAATATTCATGATTCAGTACGAACTCAACATGTGGTTATCAAACTTTACCTCGTATACAGATTACAAAGACCATGTTTGTCTGTTTAGAAGAGGCCTTCTTTATAGCCGTTAGAGAGATGTTGCTTTATTCTTTCAGGGAGATCCCGGTCCACCTGGTCTACCTGGACCTCCGGTCAGTTCAATCATCACCCTTTTACCTTAATCACTTAAGTTTACCTCTGTTTAGTCACAAAATTTTATCCCTGGTTATTCACCTAATTTTACATCTGTTTTTTTTAATTAATTTTACCTCTTATTTAATTACCTAATTTTACCTTTAGTTTAATTTTGTCTAGATTTTGATGACCTAATTTTGCATCTAATGAACTAATTGGTTTTACCTCTGTTTTGTGACCTAATTTCAAGTATTTATGATTTAATTTCAAGTATATAATACTATTCAGGATCTAATGTCTACCTCTTTATGATCTAATTTGCCATGTTAAGACCAAATTTGACCTCTGATGACCAAATCTTGCATCTATTTTAATGGCATAATTTTGTATATAGTTTAATGACCTAATATTGCATACATTTTGATGATCTAATATTGACATTTTGTACTGACCCAATTTCTGTTGTCTGACTGACTGGTCGATCCTCTAGGGTCGACCTGGTTTGCCAAGTTCGGCTGAGGAGTACCTCGAAGATTCAGAGCACGGCTACGAGTCACTACGGAAGAAGCGTTCAGTGGACAGCGATGATGGTCCGGTGGCAGGCGCTGCTGCTGATGCAGCGCCCGTCAACAAGAAGGCAAAGATCCGATTGGAGGAGATTAAAAGTGATGGAAAGGGTGATGGAAAGGTGCAGGACATGCTGAGCGCCATTGCAAACCAGTTGCTTAGTGACATCACCGATCTAAAGAAGGAACTGAGCGATTTGAGGCTGCCCAGAGGATTGAAGGATAATCCAGCAACATCGTGTCGCGATATCCTACTTGGACATCCAGAGTCTGTTGATGGTATGTGCTCTTCACTGGTATCTCGGTGTCCCAGCATGGTAACACTGCTTAGTAATTATCCATATATCAGTGTACACTTGAAGAAAATTGTGATATTCATTGGTTTTCAATGTCATGTTTTGGTCAGGAATACAAAGTTAGGTTAGGAGCAGAAAACTTTGTTGCCGCTAACTTTTTGTTAGACTTATCAGACCTTGTCCCAGTTTTCACAGCCATCTGGAAATGTTCCTCTGAATGCAATGGCATTGTGATGCCAGACACAGATGGAAAGATGCTGGTAAAGGAAGGTGGTTTTATTATTATTACTATTAGTAGTGGTGGTGGTGGTGGTCATGGTAGTGATGGTCGTGTGGTGGTGGTGGTCATGGTGGTGGTAGTAGTAGTAGTTCTGCTACTTGTTATTTCTTATGTGTACATATTGATTGTGTGTGTATTTATGATTGAAATGAGTCTGTAGCATTTGTCAATCTCTTTTCCTGCTGTAGGTTGGTACTGGATTGACCCAGACATGGGAAACCCAAGTGATGCCATTCAGGTCTGGTGCAACATGACGGCCAAAGGAGAGACGTGTGTCTATCCAGACACCCAGACGCGTATGGTACGTCGTCCACTGACCAACAGATGATAGCTCAATGACCCATCATGTCCACTGATTAGTTTTAGGATTAAGTCATGCATCATTATTAGATAGCTCAATAGCCACACCTTATTTTAAAACAAGTCAGTCATATATATTCTTTACTTACTTCTCTCCTTGTTGCCTGCGATCATCAAGTACGGGTCTTTAGCTGAGCCACGATGCAGAACAGTTATGGGCTTGCGTGCATTCCATGTCTCTGCCCTCTGGCAATACAATCGACTTCCGCTCTCTCTTCATAGCTCAAATTCATTTCCTTCCTTCAAAAAGCAACTCAAAACTCAATATTTCTCCATGGCTTTCAAGTACTTGGATATCTAACTGCATCTTCTGGTGGCTGACTATGCGCACCTCAAATTCACGTTTTGGTGTGACCGTGAGTGCGTTAGAAATTTAATTCTAATAATACTATGATACTCATGTCTTGTTACCTTTCTCATCACTTGGATGATCTAAACACATCCACTACAGGCTTCCAGTTTGCCTTCCTGATCCTTGGATCTTGACCTGGAACCTGTTCTGACCTTACCGGTATCTGTCTATCGCTGTTGTTTTGACTGAGCGCCAGGCAATAAACTGGTTTTTGCGACTTCAGTTAAAGTTTGGGTGCTGTAGAAATCTCAAGTTTATGACTATGACTCCGTCTCATTCTCTATGTTTCTGTCTGTATCTGTCTTACTCACTCTCTATGTCTCTGTCTGTCTCTCTTGCTTAGGCAATAGGTCTTGATAGTCTCTGTCTTCCTCTCTCTCTCTCTCTCTCTCTCTCTTTCTTTTTCTGTCTCTCTTTCTATCTGTCTCTTTCTATCTGTTCATTTGTATTCCTGTCTCAATCGATATGTATGTCCGTTTCTTTCTTTATGTGTAATTTTTTATTCTTGTATTTGCTTACTTGTGTGTCCAATTTCCTGTTTACAGGTGAGTCCACAGGTGTGGCGACAGGAGAAGCGCAAGTCTGTCAAGTGGTTCAGCCAGCTGCCTGGTGGATTTACGGTAAGCTTCCTAAAAAACGGTTCCAAACAGCTCCAACTGGTTCCAACCCATTTCAAAAGGTTCCAGCCAATTCCAACTGGCTGTTTTCTGATTGATTGTGATTGGTTTTAACCGGTTCCACCTGGCCATATCTGGTTGGCTGGGTTTGGTTTTATATGAATTTTTGTGGTTCGTTGTTTTTATATGAATTTTAGTGGTTGGTTGGTTTTGTAGATAAAGTATGTGTCGGATATACAGCTGGAGATGTTGCGTCAGTTGCATTTGGCTGTTCATCAGAGGTTTACGTTCCTCTGTGAGAATGTTGTGGCCTGGTTTGACCAGAAGACAGGATCGTACGACAGTGCCATTGACCTCATGGGAGATAACGACTTTGAAATTGAAACTAAGAAACTCACTGCAGATAACGTCATCTCAGATGGATGCAGGGTCGGTCTCCTCTTCCTTTATTGCTATTATTTTTTTTATAACGACAATAATAATAAATATAATTGTAATTTTTATTTTTATTATAATAGCAATGGGGTGGATTTCATTGTGGCTTGATACACTGCGTAGCTCAAATTTCTGGAGACCCTGCAGAAACTTGCTACCTCTGTGAATGTCTTGCAGTGCTTCGATGCCATTGCGTTGCCGTTACGTGACACTTTTGCTCAGCTGGAACTTGACGAATTGTAGCTGTTCGCTTATATTTCTTCGCTCTGATGTGACTTTGTTGTTCGCCAGCCAGAACTTCCACAGTGCAGCACAGAACCTTTGCTGTGGTCGGTCCAACTTTGTGGAATAGGTTGATACTTGCTAGCAACCTTAGTACGACAGAGCTCCTTGGTCTTTCTTTAACAAGCGCATGAAAACCATTTTGTTTAATCTTAGTTTTCTGTCGTGAGGTTGGAAGTGCCTCTGACGAGTCTGTCTTGAAAAGGTGCTATATAAATCTGCGATTACAATTACAATAGCTGGGAAAAAATAAAAGTAATAACACTAAATAATAGTGATAATGATAATAATTATGATAGTGATGATTATAGTGATGATGATGACTGATGATGACAATAATGAAAATAATAATAATGATAAACAATCCAACTCATTGATTCTGTTGCCTATCACATAACACTCACAGAATTGGACAATTACTATTATTTTGAAATTCCCAGGGTATGTATGATCCATAGGGATTTTAAAAAGCTCAAGAGAAACAACAATTATTATTATATTTATTGCTATTATTATTTTTATTATTATATTTATTATTATTATTAGTAGTAGTATTATGTAATGGTCTGTCGACTGATTTCAGATGCGATCTGGGAATTCATCGACCGTCTTTAACGTTGTCACTCGTCACACAAGTCGTCTTCCAATCGTCGACTTCCGACCTCCAGAAGATTACAGCTCTGCTGACCAACAGTTCGGCTTTGAGGCTGGACCAGTCTGTTTCAGTTGAACACGGCCAACACGCTCGCTTGCTCTGCCACGTCAGTCCCTGCCTACCATCCTTCCTCTCCGTCTGCCTCGCTGTCTCTAATGCCTGTCTGTTAGTTTTTCTGTTCTGCAAATCTGTCTGTCTTTGTGCCTTTTACCCTGTCTCTCTGTCTAAGTATCTGTTTGTATCTTTCTGTCTCCTATCCATCTTACTCTTCCAGTCTTCACATCCATCCATAGACCACCAAGCTGTCGTTTCAGCTGACATACGTTTGGTCCAGTCCGTTCAAGAGCATTTGGAAACTAAATTTATATATTCATTTATTTTTGTGTTAAAAAAGTATATTAGTAGTACAATTGTGGACGGTTGAAGTCGGTTTGCGAGTATCCAAGCAGACTTTTGTAGCTTTGACGATCGATGAATATTTGACGATTTCTGTGACCAACTGAAAAGCTCAGGGGCGGTGCTCACACCTCCAGACAAATCATATTAACCGAAAGCTTAACTTGATATCTTACGATGCATTTAAACATGAAACAGACTCTAGCTAACTTCACTGCCAAGTAATCGTCCTATCGTAGATCTTCCGAATTAAGCACTGCCAAAGACAGCACTGTAGACAATCGGTCGTTTCTAGGAGATGGACTGATTTTAGCTATAAAGCTTGCAATAAATAGATTTTAGCGATTTTTCTGTGCGTAGGTTGGTGACATATTGACAATGTAATGATATTCTCAATATTAATGGTTATTATGCTAGGATTTGTGTAAGAAGCATGTTGTTAGCAACTTCTACAGCCTGTAAAACTGGAGTTAATCTGTTTATTATTTATGAGAATAAAGCTTAAATTTTGATGGACACTTACTTTGAAAGGACTTTAACTGAAATCGGTCAAATTTATCGTCTGGTAAGACGTGTAATTATGCTGAAGAAATCTAAAAAGCGGTCAGGTCATAGGTCACTTGGCAATAAAGATCACATTATAGATGGCATAGTAAAATAGGTCACAGTAATTGAAATGATTGATTAATATAGGTCACAGCAATATGTGTCAGCAAAATAGTTAACATAATGCCATCACTGGTCAAATGTAACGGTTAAATGCCGCAGGTGAACTCCGCTATGAATACTGTCAATGGGCTGCCAGGTGGTGAGCCAGTCATGTGCTGATCGAGCTGAGAAAAGTGAAGTCAATAGATCAATATTTAGGTCTTGTACCGTATCTGTTTAAGTAAGACTTGACCTGTTTAGGACTTCATTTGTGTAGCGATTGTTGTGCATGTAAGAGAATTTTTGTAAATGAAGTCGAGACGTTTCTTTCACTTCATCTGTATAGATCCATTTAGGTCGATATAATTTATATCTTTATATGATCATCATACACACATGTATGGCACCTCTCAATTTATTCAGCTCCTGCAGGGCTCATTTATGTTGCTCCTGAATATTATAAAAATAGTCCAGTATAAGCTATAATATAACAGATGCTACAATATAGTTTCTACTTGTATAATGTATGTATGTATGTAGGGGCCGTCCATAAATGACGTCACGCACCTAGGGGGAGGGGGTCGGAAATTTGTGACGATGTGTGACATGGGGTGGGGGTCTGAGGTAGTGTACGACGTCACACCAGGTCTATGTTATTAAATTTAACAATTAACAACAATTTAATTTTAATAATAACAGCACTAATTTTGAGGATTAAATTTTCATTATTTTTTTAAATTATTTTAATGTATACGGGTACCATTATTAATACTTTTCTAATTATTTCAATATTTGGTCACCATTAGATTTTAAAATATTCATGCTTTCGCTATTTGTTCCATGAAGGAGCATTTTGCTTTGCCATGGAAATTGGTTTTAGGGGAGGTCGGAGCTTTGTGACGTCATATTCAGAAGGGGGTCTGACTTTTTGTGACGAAGTGTGACGAGGGGAGGGGGTTACAAATCGGCCAAAATAGCGTGACGTCATTTATGGACGGCCTCTGAGCACTTGTTATAGCGCCCCTTCAAGACTTCTACTCAGAGGCGCTCCCAACTACAGCGCAGACACTGAATCGGAGTTTCACGCCAAAGCGCATGAGCAATTGCGAGTTAAGGCCCAGGGTCTCTACGTATAAAATAAATTATAAATAAATTTCGGCTTGAGGTGGATTCGAACCCGCAACCCTCCGGCTGCAAGGCACCGAACATACCCCTACACCACCGCGCTCCACATATTCGTTTATTAATTCAACCTGACAAGTACACAGTAAGATTACATGATATAGTAGTAACAGATGATAACCAGTTTAACAGGAGTCGAATTTAACTGTATGGCTGCCTGCGATGCCATCTGCCTACTGCTCATTTTAAAGTCGCCCCCTAGGGAGTTGAAGGCTGAGTCAACCTTTTGGCGCTAGCACGTATCGAACCCGCATCCTTCTGATCTTCATGCCAGCACGTTACCATTCAACCACTTTCCCGCCCTGGGGTTACTTTTATGGACAATTCCATTTAGGGTTCATTCATACAGCCCAAAATAAGTAGCAAAATATATTATTTATATCAGTCTTGAGATTCTACAGCATCCAAAGAAATCTGTCACGGGGGCAGCTTATTCACAGTCTCTTAGAGTTATATATAGCAAACTGGTGCTGCTGATTTTTTTATGACTGACTATCTCTTAACGTAATCCTACATGTATTGGAGGTGATTCCTGTTAACATAATATTGTGTTTTCCCAAAAAAACAAAATGGTTAGTCCATCAATTTTTTTTAAATTGAGCTGGCAAAAACATTTTATGGGAGATTGGTTGGTGCAAAGCATTGCATTTCACATTTCTCAATGGTCATCTGAAGAAGACGTAGCAGTCCTTCAACACTTTAACGATGAGCTGCATTGGTTTCCCAGTCACTTTTAGGCCTATCACACTCTCCTCCTCAAGTGTTAATAGGCTCCAAAAGGCAGCCTTGGTATGAAGCACTGCAAATTCACATTTCTTAGCTCGATCAGTACATACGGACTGTGGCTTGCCGCCTATCAGCTCATTGATACTTATGGTAAGTGTACTCATTATACCCAAGTTCACGTGGGCCATTTAACTGTTGACATTTGACCCGCGATGGTCGTTATGTAGGTCACTGTGACTTAAACAGATAAATAGGTAAAATAGGTAAAGTCTTAAACAAATCAAGTTCTAAATAGGTAAAATCTTGCTTAAACAGATCACGACCCAAATAGGCCAAAGTCTTAGACAGAACACATTTAAATACATATGGTAAGTCAAATCTTCTTCCTTCAAGTCTTCAACAGATAAGTCTTATAGAGTCATATATTGCATCAGAGAACAAGATCTGAGAACATGGCCTTTGGAGGACAGACAAGTCTTGGAGAAGAAAAGTCCTTTAAGTGGACATGTAGGACCACTATAGTTTCCGTCAGAGGACATATCTTTAGGACAAGTGCTGATGATGCCAAGTCCAGTAAACGATGCATTCTATGCAGTCTAACAGAAGCCAACTTCTACCCAGAAAAAGTTCTATGGAGGTCAAGTCATGCTGAGAACAAGTCATGTTGTCTTCATCAGAGGACAGAATTGAGCCCAAGTCCTGTCATGGACAAAGCCAACAGTTTGCATCTTCAGAGGACAGATTTCAAAGTGAAGTAACGTCGAGGACAGGTCTTATGGTTTGCCTGCAGAGCCAGAGGGGTGTGTTTGGATTGGTAGGGAGTAGTTTCTACTGTTTAACCACATCATATCAGGTCTGTTGAAGTCGCCCTCCCTTTTATCCGGGCTTTGGACTGGCACTACCAGAATAAAGGCAGTGATGGAGTTCTGGTATCGAGGAGGAGGTGTGGTTAAGTGTTTCGCTTGAATTCGACTCCATTCGAGCGGAGGATCATGAAGTGGAGTAGAATGGTCGTTTGGAGCATGGCCTCGTGAGCGGACAGGAAGAAGAGCTGCTCCATTGTCTGCGTCTGGGAGTGGCGAGCGGCTGGACGCAGCAGGGTCGGTCCAAAGACGGTCGCCAGGTTCTTCAGCGTCATCTTATTCTTCTCCTCATACTTTGACACCCTGCATTACAATAAACAATCAGCAATACTACATTACAGTGCAATACAATACAATTCAAGGTAATTAATATGAGGTATTCTATCAATCATTAATAAGTGAATCAGTCAATTAATCTCTCAGCCAATCAATAATTCAGCTAGTCAATCATCAGTCAATCAAATCAAGCAATCAGTCAATCGATCAATCAATCAATCACTTCCTCAGTCAATCAAAGTCGATCCATCAATCAATCAGTCAACCAATTCATAATAAAAAGACAACTAATAATACACTGATTGAAGACTGCATAAACAAGTGAAAAGAAGGAGGAATGAGAGGGTAAAGATCACCTGACGAGATGATCGAGAAGGAAAAGTGCCGTTGAGAAATTTGGCTCTGGAAGAGTTGCAAACAATGACACTAGGCATCGGTCGCGTGCATCTGGGTCAGCCAAACCTAGCACAGCGAGCAGACATCGACAACCAAGATCAATCAAAGGCCACCATCAAAAATCAACTTTAATTTCCATTGGTCAAGTCCTATGTTGATTATGGTACATGTAACTCAAAAACAATTTAAACTGTTGTCTAAAGCTTCAAAAACTGATGTTGGTAACTTAAAAAACAAATTAAATTAATAATCGTTATGTTGCAAAGCATCATAAAAATTCATCTGAGAGACTTGAAGCTATGTGTAAAATTTGCATAATTTGTCACAAAAAAACTTGTCCTATAGACTCATGAACTTTCTTCTGGCAAACATTCATCCTGCAAATTCTGTTCTGGCTTCAGATCTCCATTAAAAACTACCAAGCAAAATCGCTGTGCCAGCCAAATTCCAATGTGCTTTTTCTGGACTCATTTCCTCTGTAGGCTGTTTCCACTTCTTCCCAGATTCCTACTTGGCCTTTGACTGGATTCACCTCTGGACGAATTTGGCCTGCACAATGATCTTGCTTAGTAGCAACCACTGACGGATGCCTTATTACACCGGCATTATATAAGTTCTTACATTATATCAAATTTAAGTGTAACAAAGGTTAGAAACAAAAGCGTCTAGACCTCATCAATTAATAGCCCTCCAGTAGAGTCCTTGCAAGGTCATCAATAAATTCCTTAAAGAAGAAGAGCAGTCCATTAAGCAGCCATGGATATGAAGTATTAGCGACTTCATATTTCTTAGCCTCGGCATATGAGGGCGATTGCCAGTCCTCTCACTCACCATCTGATCTTCCCACTGACAGTGTATAGTCAGTGAACTCCTTATAGCCGAGTCAGCTAGGGGTGCAGATGGAGCAGAATTCTCAAACCCAATTTCTGCCCTGTTGGGAATTTAAACCCCTAACCTCTCAATTGACAGTTCAGCTAGCCAACCACTAGACTTTGCGCACCTAAAGATCATCGAAATAATCCTACAAAGTCCTCTACACAGTTTTGTAAACTTTCTTGCTCAGGTCATATGATGTTCTTTGATTTGTTTCCGTACCGATGCCTTCCTGGAAGTTTTTGTAGAGGGCATCGGTGAAAAGTGACTCTGGAAGCTTCCGGAAGAAGAGCTTAATTAGACCAGTCAGACTGTTTATGTCGGCCGTCTTGATCTGAGCGACAGCCTGTGCACTGTCTGCAACAATCAATCAATCAACACGAGATCAATTATTATCAATAATATTAGAGAAATCGCTGTGGGATTGTCAAGAGAATCATTCAATCGATTGCTCAGTCAATCGATAGAACAATCATTCTAGCAATCTGTTATTATTATTTCAATCACTCCATCAATCAGTGCATAGACCAAGTGATTCATCATTGTTTGATTCTATCGCTGATAGTCCTTAAATGAGTTTCTAACTGACTGACTGACTTTCTGACTGAAATAATGAATCACTCAATCAGTCAAGGACAATTCAAATCATCGAGTTAAATCAATAAGAATTCAATCAACTCAGTTGAACAATCAAAAACGATACTAATAATTATAATAACTGAAAGATACGAGGAGAAATATAAACGAGATAGATTTAATTAGAATCGAATGTGAGACCAATGTAATCAACTGAACTCACTCTTTTCAAAGATGTTCTTGAGCTGTTGAACTGTGTCAAAGAGTCCTGACACTCGGTAGATGCCCTCCTCGTCAAGACCTAGAACAAGAACCGCCAAACTTTAAATCAAAATCAGAAATTTATGCATAATTTAAATAATCCTGTAAAGCCAACCACAGCTGCAAAGCTTCTACACTGAAATGTTGAAGATTGGGATGTCATTACAGCCAGGTCACGTTGAACAGGACAGTAAAGATATCTGTGGCCATAATGAAACCTAGATGCTTAGCTCCTTGAGATAAGATGAAGCACAGTTACACAAAAATATATAGGTCAACCAAAGGCACGAGATGTCTGATATATTCATCAAATCACAATTAAATCAGCTCCCAAATGAATGACAACTACATGAACTGACCCTAATTCAAAACTACAGCGAGACCAGAATTGTCTTCTAGGCTGTGCTCCGTCTTTTCTCGCAGAGCTATGCACCTTGGCCTTATGCGTACCTGGCCGCAGATCCCTTTGTTCCACTGCATCCCATAACTTAGTTGTTCTGCCAGCCTGGACTATCACAGAACACTGTGCTTTGGCCATCTTTCTGGAAGAGGTCTCTCTAAGCATCTTTTCCATTAATAAGCACTTGAAAACTTCTGCTTGATTGTGGTCTTGCTTTGTCAGGTTGGTAACAACTCCAATTTTTCCTATTGAATGGTGCTATATAAATTGTTGCAAATCATTACGGTTATGATTACGATCCAAACCAGATTAATTTCACACTGACCTCTATTACTAGAAGTTCATTATGCTGCATCAATGGCAAGAACTGGTCAAAATATTTGTCTACTGACGTCAACGGCCTTTGATGCCTTAAGATGTCATTAAACTGTTGAACCCAGTGACCTATATTAATAAGTGATCTATACTATTATGTGACCTCTATCACTATGCGACCTGTATTAACAGGCAAACGTTAATT
This sequence comes from Aporrectodea caliginosa, assembly GCA_020284085.1. Lineage (NCBI taxonomy): Eukaryota > Metazoa > Annelida > Clitellata > Crassiclitellata > Lumbricidae > Aporrectodea > Aporrectodea caliginosa. The sequence goes on from JACEVL010000887.1 coordinate 171,208, forward strand.
AATGTGCATAAAAAGATGATGGTCACTATATAGGTCAATGTGACCTAATTTATTGTAAGCTCTTTTACTGACATTTATTACTGTGACCTATGTCACTTACGATAGTACTATGTGACCTGACCTCTTTTTTCTATTTCTTCGGCACAGCTCGTGACCAATATTGGGATGGATACACGCTCCCTCCTACAGACATACAAAACTTACAATAAATCAATAAATAACATCACAATAGATCACTTAATAACATCACAATAAACAATTTAATAATATCCCATTAACATCCTATGATACCCTAACATTGATAGTAAAATACATTTGACTATTACTCCTTTTTTCTTCATAACCGGTTCCTGGTTGCAGTTTCACAACCTGTTTTCTTATTCAACGAATATATATATATATAAAATTAAACCATTTAATAACATCACAATAACCATTAACCCTTACAATGTCATTTAGTACCATCACAATGGCCATTTAATACCAGCAAAATAAACCACGCATTGAAAGACAACTTTGTCCACATCAAGAGAAATCTCCAAAAATTACTGAGTGAATATCTTCTGGAAATTCTCAATATCTGCCCACAGCACAAAAGAAAAATCTCCACAGAGAAATCGAGAGTCTATCTTATTCTGGTTCTCTGAAAAGAGATTGTAATGTCGGATTATGATTTGCTTACAAATGTAAATGTAATGTAAATGAAATTAGTAATTTATATAGCGCCGCTCACAGCCGAGGCCAATCAGTAGCGCTTACAAGCGGCCATCGACTGATAACTGCAGCTGCCCATATGCTGGTGGTGCCAGTCTCAAGCCTCGATAAAGGAGGAGGGTGATGCTAATCATAGATGTTATGACACAGTGTCGTTAAACAGCAACTGACCAACCAATCGTATAACAACAATAGCACCATAGAACTGGTTTCAGGATTAGATTAGATTAGATTACGCAGTGATGATGTCCAGTCGAATGCCAAATAGTCCGTCGACAAGCGTCGAGAGACAGCGAGGAATCGTCTTCTCACGTGACGTATACTGCAGTGAAACAGTCACCGACATCTGAAACAATCATCAAACGATTAATTACAGGATTTCATCTGATGAACTGAACGAGAGAGGTCACGCACTGATTGATTAATTGACCAATTTATTGTGATTTCATTAAATATTTTATTGTGTGATGTTATTAATAGGGCTGTTAATTTGTACCTGTAGGCCTGGGTACATGTACAAATGGTCGCATCCGGGCCCTTATATTATTACCCAAAATCCGGCCAAAGAAACATAATGCTTTAAACATAATGCCAATTGTTTAATTATGGATGAATAATTGACAGTTGGCCGTTATCTGCAAAACCATGATCGTTTGCATGGGGCAAGGGTATTTCAAGATGAGTGCCACGTTGGTCTGAAGAACACCAGCACAAAACCATTAGGGGCATGAGGGATCCCAGATTAGTCGCTCCTCCATGTAAAATCTGCTTCTGGGTGGGAAGTGACACAGTGACAGAGGGTACCCGTTCATATTAGGTTCAGGCAACTGGGCTGCATAAATTGTACTAAACTTCTGACAGCCCTAGTGATATAACTAAAATGGTTTAATGTCAGTAAATTCTGTTGATGGATTAATCGATTTGACTGACTGATATATTAACCATATCATTGACTGGATGAGTGAGTGCCTCGAGTTGTTATCTTGCAGGGGCGCTATATAAATTTCATTGATAGATAGACAGATCTATGCATCTATGTATTATAATGACTTATTAATTAATTTGACTTAATTAGGATTGGGCTGATTAGAAACTGGCCAGATCAGACTGAATAAGACTGGACCAAGTGCCACTCCTAACATCACCTCGTTGTTGATGGAGACAATGCAGTCTTCCTCCGCTCCATCCTTCAACCAAACGCTGCGCAGCTGGAAAAGACAGAAGACATTACACAGAACACAATAGAGATTAGATTAGACTGGCAGATTAGATAATAGATCAGATCAGAGCTTAGAAAAGAGATTATAACAGAAAAGCTTAAATTAGAGATTAGAGCAGACATCAGAGCAGACATCAGAGCAGAGATTATCCGATTAAATCAGATATCCAAGTGCAGGTTAGATCAGAGATTAGACTAAAGATTATGCCAGAGATTATATTAAAGATTACGCCAAAGATTAGATTAGTGATTAGATGAGAGCTGATCTTGTGCATGTAGTACCTCGAGAGCTCCCTTTCCAAGCAGCTGAGTCACTCCCTTCACCTGATGGTAGCACAGAATCCGCAACGTCTGTGATCCATCGAGATCGATCTCAAAGTCCTAACAAATCACGATCATTAACAATAATCATTTAACAATTACTTTAATTTATCATAAATTTATTATTGAATGAATGAATGAATGAAAAATCTTAAACCATGAAAAAGTACAGATCTAGATAATATCACGATTATCACAGATTAGATTAGCTTTGTTTTAGACTATATTAAATTGAATACAGATTAGGATACTATTGATAGGATTGGATTTGATGGATTACAGATAAGATTAGATTAGATTAGACTAGGTTAGATGGTGACCTGGTTCCAGACTGGGTCGATGGATTCAGGAGATGAGTCCGTCTTTGCTTTCAGAGTAAAATGACCAAATGAATCGACTTCCATGTGACAAACGGAACCTACACAAAAACATTGAAAAGCAGCGTTATTCATTCATTTCAATTTCTACATTCATTTAAACTAAAGTTGTTTCTTTTTCAATAATTCATTTGCTTAATTTCTTCATTCATTTCTTCATTCATTTCCTAAATTTCTTCATCAATTTCTTTTCCAATTCCTCATTCATTTAATTTCTTCATCCATTTCTTCATTCATTTCTATAATTTCTTCACCCGTTTCTTTATCTATTTCTTCAGTCATTTATTTAATTTCTTTGTTCACTGCTTCATTCACTTCTTTAATGTCTTCATCCATTTATTAAATTTCTTCATTAATTTCTTCATTCATTTATTTAATTTCTTCATTCATTTCTTCAATCAGTCATAGCTGCTTTCAAGACCCTATCCAGAATGTCAATATAAAAAAATTGCTTTATTAATAATTGATGAATTAATTACTTCTCTCATCATTCAATTTATTTTTTTACTTGCTTACTTCATATTATTGTCATATAATTAATGAATCAATTCATCATTCACTTATTTTCTAAATTAATTAATTTCCTAATCAATTCTGAAGTTCAAATCAGTCCTAAGCTGAGTTTCAAGTAAGGCATCATTCAACAAAGCTTCTAAAGGGCACCAGTAACTTCTAAGGCACCTGCCTGTAATTGAGAGAGAGACAGACAGAGACGGAGAGTCACAGAGACAGACAAAGAGAGACATACAGAGCAAGAAAAAAGGACAGAGAGACACAAAAACAGAGAGAGAGAGAAATACAGAGTGAGAGAGAAAAGATGGTGAGAGACACAAAAACAGACACTGAGAGAAATACAGAGAGATATAGACAGAGAGAAGGAGAGAAAGACATACAGCCAGAGAGATAGATAGATGGAGACAAACACACAGAGATAGGGGGGGAGAGAGACAGAGAGCTAGACCAACTTGTGGCGTGTTTGAGACCCTGGAGTCGACAGATGCGGATGTGAAGACTTCCAAAGAGTCGTTCCTCTTCCATGAACACACCTTCAACACAAGACACATGCTAACAACTCATCTGTCCAAATTATTATAATCATTTAACTGATGCACTGAAGCCTATATATCAATCTTTTATTCACCAAATAATATGGTAGCACAGTAACAAAATAAAAAGAAAAAAACAGAAATACAGCTTTCTCAGGACAGTACACTTGCCTGTAATATACGAATTAAGCTAATGGGGTAATGATTTAATTAATAAATCGTAAATTACTGACTAATTAATTTTAATATTAATTTCAAATAGAGTAAATCAACTGAAACTGACTGTCTCGTTCACATCCAACGCCTCCGACAGGTTTTATGTTTGCCAGCTGAAACAAAAGACAATAAAAATCATTCTCAACAGCATCAATGTACAGCATCTCATTTTCTAGCTGTCTTATCCTTGCTCAGCTCCTCCACCATCCCAGGACCACCATCACCAATTTCCACTCTACCATCACGCTGTCTCTTCAGCCTGACTAACCCTCACATTCTGACCTGGAACCAAAACTGACCAAACAACCTGGCTCTTGTGAACTTGATTTGATATATTGCCGGTGAATCAGCTGGTCTCCCTGACGTGGCTTTTGCGTGGTGCTCATTAGTTTAGGAATTTGTGTTTATATTTCCATTACATTGGGATGGAGTAATAGTGACTAAACACATGAATAAATAGATGGATTGGGCGAATGTAAGAATGGATGAATGAAAAGACATATGAGTGAATGAACACCAATTAATGAGTTAATGAATTCAGTGATGGATGGATGAAAGAATAATGCAACATGTCATAAGTTATGCAACGTACATCACTAAGACTACGACTTTTACAACCTATACTAAAAATGTATATTTAATATGCGAGTCAAGATGACAGTCACTAAGTAGGTTAGAGTGAACGAATGAAAGTAATGAATAAATGACGAGAATCCCAACCTTTTGTTTGTTAACGAGATTCTGAACATCAACTGCAGATAGGTGGACTGGTGCAGGAGCTAAATGATGAAAACAAAATTCGTTACAAATTCTAAACACAGGTATATCGAAATGAGAAGGCAAGATAAGATTAAGGTAAGGCAAGATTTCAAGCTAAGACAAGTCAGTTATAAGGTACGATAAGATAAGCTGCTTTAACAGAAGAGAAAGAACTAATCAGAAAAGGTTGACATGAAGCTGTCAACTGTTGATGGGGAGGGAATCTGTTGGTTGAACTCCACAAGGGTGCATGGACCCACCGCTACTGGTGACTCTTCTAGTCTTCTGTGCACTGTGTTGCTTTTGATTATTGTCAGTTATTATTGCTATTATTACAAACAATTCAACGAGAGCAAGGTCACACAGAAGAGTGTGGTCAGTCAGTCGCCAGATGAAGAGCAGTCAAGATATCCAGATGTTTAAAAGAAAGTTTACTGATGACATTTCTGTTCTTAATCACGTTTAACATCATTATTGGAGTGGTGCTCAGGGCCGTAGCGAGGCATGTGCCAACGGTGCCGTGGCACAGGGCGCAACTCAAGAGGGGGCAACTCAAGAGGGGGCGCAAATGTTGAGACGGAATGATTATTAGACTAATTACCTTATCCTGAAATATGAAATATTCATCATAAATGAAATAAATGTAATAAAATTAAATAACAAAATAAAGTGTATATAGCATTAATAGATCATCCATACTAACTTACTAACAGACATTTGTTCCAACATTGAAATTGCACGTCGCATATTTTTGACAATTTCATCAACAGCTGCTTCATGAGGGCAAAGCTACAAGATTGTTAAAAAATCATCTGGGACAATAATGCAAAGATTCTTCAGTACAAGAGTAGTGAACAATTGGAATAGCCTAAGTTGGACGAGGAAATTGTTACTGCGGACTCGGTGATGGAGTTCAAGAAGAGACTCAATAAAATTGGATACTGAGTAAAGATGCAGTGGATGAGGCTCGAGAGAGTGGCTCTGACACAGATGACAGTCTTCTGAGCCACTATAAACCTTGTTATGTTATGTTATGTGAAAGAACTTTCAGCAAACTGAAAATTGTGAAAACTTTTATGATCAACTATGAGACAAGACCGCTTGATGAGCTTGTCAATTGAATATGATATAGCCAATTCTCTTAATTATGACAACATTATTGATGATTTTGCATCATCAAAAGCACGCAAAATGTTAATATTATTTAGTTAAGAAAATATTATTTAGTTAAGAACATTATTGAGTTGATGAACCCTTCCTTCTTTTCAACTGACTACGCAGCCATAATTGAATATAGTTATAAAATTAATTAATTAAGCGGGGCTTGTGCCCCTTTTGGGTCTTCCCTGTTCCATAGCCAATGCACCGATATGTGTAATAGTTAAGTAATAATCGTTGTTAATTGTTATATGCATTGTGCTTCTGGAAATAAAAAGTTTGTCAGTTGTCACGCAAAATAAATCTGAATTCTCGATCTTAAAGTGACTAAAATTTGATGTTTTTGTGAATTTCAATAACGTTAGTCAGCTAACGGTTCATAAAGACTATAATAGAATAGAAACATATAATTATGCACTTCGTTTCTATATCTTTAAAAGACAAAGTTCTATATTATATGTGATATAAAAAATTTGGTCGTTATTGGTTAAGTTGATATGGGGGTGGGGCGCTAGATTCACGCTTGGCACAGAGCGCAATTATAGCTTGCTACGGCCCTGGTGGTGCTATATAAATTACCTTAATAAATAAATAAGGCTAGGGTCAGTTAAGGTAAGTCAGGTAAGACTGAACAAGATTAACTAATAAGCATATGAGGGTAAAGAAGTAAAGTAAGGTAAACTAAGTAATGGTAAAATAAGGTAAGGAGGGGTCAATGACCTTTGAAGAGGAGGCCAGTGATGCAATCCTTCCAGTCCGTTCGTTCATAGTCGGATGACATCATAAGGAGGTACTGCTTCTGTGCCTTTGGATTATACAATCGGAAGACGAGACTTGGCGAAGCGATGACTAGTGCTGCCTCCTATCAACCAAACAAGAAACCATTACTTACATATAGTGTTGTTTTCGTTAACTAAAACTAAAACTAAAACCTTCGTTAACGAAAACTCAGTGGTTATAGTTAACTGAAACTAAAACTAAAACGAAAACTTGGTGAAATAACTAAAACTAATAATAACTAAAACTCACAGAGCCGGCCAAAAACGATAACTGAAACTAAAACGGTCAAAACTAATAATAACTAAAACCCTAACGAAAACCTAACCAAAAACACACAACGAAAACCTATAGCGTCCTTGAATATTCAATGTGTTTGCACATAGGGCGAAAATTTAGGAATCACATGAAGCTCAACAAGATATACATGATATAATGCCCCTTTAATGATTAGTGTGGTAAACATTTCTTTTTGATGTTTTAGTTATTACCCATTTTTCGTTTTAGTTTTAGTTTCAGTTAACATAAAAAGAAATTTTTACCACACTAATCATTAAAGGGACATTATATCATGTATGATACAATTGATACATGGCATGTTGTCATACTGTAAGAATAATGGTTGCTATTGCCTATAATAATTGGCAGTAATGTGATATACATTGTTGTCGGCTAAATATCAGTGAACAAATAACTGAAACTAAAACTAAAACTGAAGAAACTAAAACTGAAACGAGGAAGTGTCAGTTTCTATTAACTAAAACTATAACTAAAACTAAAACTTGGCGAAATAACTAAAACTAATAATAACTAAAACACCTAGCATGTAAAACTAATAATAACTAAAACTAAAACTACAAGGCAAAACTAAAACAACACTACTTACATACTGATGAACACCCAAAGATTATGCTGTTGCAATAATGACGACAAATGTGGAGCGGGTGGGGCGATACCTGTTTTTAGTTTATCAGATTCTAAGAACCTTTATTACTCTCCAGATTTGTAATACCCTACTTCAGTTTAGCCAATGTCATTTCTGTTTTCTTTAGTTTCCTGTTTTTTTTCATGACTTTTCTATACTCCCCAAATTTAGTAAGCAACTCTAACCGTAACCATAACCAGTTTGGAGCCAACTCAAAGCCTTCACCCCAAAACTCATATGAGGCATGCACCCATTCAACACTTCAAATAATTTAAGATGCAGCAGACATATGCATATAATTAATTACTGAATTAATCAAATTAATTTTTCTGTGAGTTCACTCTTTCTGAATTTACAGCATGGTTTAAAGAATGACCACAAAGCCGTTACACTGAATATTCAAACTGAAAACTTAGAAACTATAAAAATGAATATTTTAAGCAGATTGCTTTAAGAAATGTAAAAATTAGTTTAGAAAGCTTCAAACCCCATAGCATTATTATGCAATAACAACAACAGTTGCCTTACTTCCGACACATTAAATATAAATGGAATTGACGTCATTGATAAGTCTAGTAATTGCTAACAAATTCAATGAATATTCTGTTATAATTGGTCGAACATTGGTCTCTAACAGAAACGAAAACCAACCAAATTTGCCAATTTCTTAAAGGATTTTACATAGTTCTCCCTCGGATCCTTGCCCACCACTGACTCGGCAAGGATGCTCATCTAGAGACCATACATATGGGACGCAAGGCTCATATAGGTCCCATTAAATACTAATGAGCATGCTGGCAGAGGAGCAGCAAGTAATTGATGCTATCTAATCTAATGACTTCTATAGCGCCGTTACCATAATGCCAAAGACATCAATTGATGGTCGTTTCAAGTTAAATTGCAGTCAAAAAAGGAAGGCAGTTATGAAGAACTTGCAGAACTTTGTGGTAAGAATTATCTTAGCTCTATTGCAGAATTGACCACAGTCTAAGATATTCCAGGTCACAGGTACACACACCATTTTCCGCTGGTAAAGTTCCAGGAGAAAATAAATTTTGCTAAAGCAATACCAGTTTACAATTCAGGTAAGATCAAAAATTAATAAACTCCACATCATATCTATACAGACCCATCTCTATCCTACCACATTTAAAAAAATCGTAATACATTGATGAGTTATTTCTTGAAAATAAGTCTATTATCACCTAACCAACATGATTTGCGAAAACAATATTCTACAATTATGGCACTATTGGACAATGGACATGCAATGTAAAATCTTAGTCTCCATAACGATCAACTTTCTCTATGAATTCTTTTTTTAATCATTTTAAGCCTTTGACACGGTAAACCACAAAATCTAATTAATTTATCAATCTGGAGCACTATGGCATCAGTGGTGCAAGTAATCTGTCGTTTTCTTTGTATCTCAACAACACTGCACAACATGGACAAATGACCCTGGAAATAGATATTATCTATTTCCAGGGTCAATTGTCCATCAATAAATCAAATCAAAATAACACCAAAAGAAAATCTCCCAGCAAAATAACACCGATGTAGATAACATTAAAAACTGAAATAATATCAATGCAAACAACATCATGAGAATATAACACTGATGGAAAATAAATAACATACCAACCGGTCATAGGTCCTATCGGTCATATAGGTCCTATCGAATATAGGACTATCGAAGAATATCACCAATGCATACATAATAAACAGTCGAAGCGGGATGTCAGCAGCTCTGGTTGATAATTGCTACATGTAGATGACATGTTTTAGTATCAGATAATATAAAAAAGTAGATTAACTGATTGTAAGGGTCACCCATAATATGTGGCCATTTCTTCCTGATTTATTAGAGCTAATAAATCATCATTAAATAATGCCTGATAAGACTACATTCATTCTGTTTCGATTCTGCCGCAAACTACCTCTAGCTCATAAGTGCAAAGTACGTGGCTGATTATTTCAGACTGAGTCATCTACATGTAAGTTGCTGGGAGCACATTTTGACCAGAGCCTTACTTGGACAGAACATATTGGGTAAACATACAAAAATAGCCATTAATGATTGGTAAACAATCATGAATTCATTACTGTCTCCATAGAACTATCCTATCCTACAAAACTTATATTATAACTCAAGTTTTCCTTATTTCTAACACTGCATGAGAAACCCCATAACCGTTTTTCATTCTGCATTGGACTGGGCAAGAATTGCTGAAAACTGGTTAAAACCCAAACCTTTCTATTACATATAGTAAAATGTAAACTTCTGAAAGATGTAGGTCTCTTTGTGACTACTTATGAGATTTTTGAGCCGAGCTTTAGCCACCTGCATCAATCGCTCTCAATTTTTATTTTGTACTGATTGTTGTTGTTAAAGTGGTGTTGAAGTTCTGTCAATAAATGGATAAACAAAAATAACCCAAAAAATTCCAAACCTGCTCCATCAGCTTCTTACGAATCCGTTCGATATTTTTATTGGTAACTGGTTTTCGCAGTTTAATTTTCTGTAGATAAAAAAACATAACAATTTCAAAAACAACTCATAACGTCAAACAATAAACACTCCAGGCAATTTAACGTACAGTTATAGGAGAAACTAGGAAAACTAACCGCATAACCATGAACAGAGAATGGGATGTAATTATAGTTATTAGGAATTTATATAGTGACACTTCAAGAAAAATCTAATCACAGGCACTTTCTATGCTAGGCTAGATGATGTGAAATGTCATTAAGACCAGAACTTTCATGAGTCAGCAAAACAATGCACAGAAAACTAGCAGAGATGAATGCCATCCACCTCTCAATGGGAGAGTTAGAACTACTCTGTGAGGGAAATTCTCCCCAGACCGTACCAAACTGTATCCACCAACATGAACTTCAGAAAATAAATCCAGAATATATCTTCTTCTTCTTTCGGGCAGGGAGATGGTTGAATGGTAACACGCTGGCACCAAGCTCAGGAGGTGGGTTCAATACCTACTAGCCCCATAAGGTTGACTCAGCCTTCAACTCCTTAGGAGGCGACTCTAAAATGAGCAGTAGGACAGATGGGTGCCTTGCAGGCTGCCATGCAGGCTGTTAAATTCGACTCCTGTTAAACTTGTTATCATCTGTTACAACTATATCATGTACTCTTTTGCATACTTGTCAGTTACAATTAATAAACAAATATTATTATTATTTATGTAAACAATAAAATATACATGTATAAATACTATAAAAGTAAATAACAGATAAAAAAGCAGATAATCATCAGAACCGATTGAATCAAAGTACTTACCGAATTTTCTGCTGCTTGCTTTGCCTTCTTCATCTCCGCTTTGTGTTCACTTTGCAGTTCGGAGATCTTCTTCTGGAGCTGAGCCACCTCCTCCTTCTGGTCCTGCTCCAATATCACATCCTCTACAAGCACAACACCAATCGCACTTACCCTGCCAGCATGTCCCTCAAATGGGCCCCACCCAATGCCCATGGAAGGAAAAGAACACCAATGCAAAATAACACCAACAGAAAACAACTCCAATGCAATCTAAAATTAATGCGGATAACACCACAACAGAAGTAACACTAATGTAAAACAACATCACAAGAAAATAACATTCATGGAAAATAAGTAACAGCGATGAAGAATATCACCAATAAACCCATGCAGCATAGCAACAAAGCATAATAAACAAAGGTGACAATCAGCAACAAAAGACAACATAACTTGGCATAAATGTAACATAAGACATATGTAAACCGTAAGACTGTAATCAGAGAGAAGAGGAATGTACAGTGTACAAACCTTTGAGTCCAATTTTATCTTCAAGGCTGAGATCCGTTATAGGAATGAACCATCTGACTTCATACTGAATTTTTGTCCTTTAAAGAAATTATTCTTATTATTTAATTTTAATCCAAGGTAACTGCAATCCATCAGGAATAAAAATTACACTAGGAGCAGTTAGCGGTTATCTGGAAAATCAGATGACATTGCCTTTTGCAACATCACTGATATTGGGCCACCAAAAGCTATGGCATTACTGCTGCTCCATGTACTGTTGCTACCATTTATATCACTTCCACTACTATAGTACCATTATCACTACCACTACTACTACCACCATTATCACTACCACGACTGCCACTACTACTAGTATTACAAGAATTGTTGTCATCTTGCTTATTGCTATTATCACTCTAACCAGCTACATTCAGGATTTTATGTTAAGCCGTCTGACAACTTTCGCCCAAACTCTTTCATAATAACCTAAACTGAAACTCTAACATCATCTGACGATGGTACAAGGCAAGCCGGGTACCAATAGGTCCCTGTGCTTTTAATCAGATGACTCAAGGACCTTTGAGCTGAGACTAATCAGCATAATTACAGAAAAAATAAGACTAATCAATATAATTACAATATCCAAATTGTGGTTAGCAATTGGTATAATAAAGGATATACTTACTTACTTACTTAATTACAGAAAAACAAAACTAATCAGCATAATTACAGAAAAAACAAGACTAAGCATAATTACAAAGAAATAAGACCAATCAGCATGATTACAAAAACAACAAGACTAATCAGCATAATAACCAACAAGCAAAACTAATCAGCATAACTTCAGAAAAAACAAAACTAATCAGCATAATTAAAGAAAAACAAGACCAATTATCATAGAAGAATAAGAAGAAGAAGCAGAAGAAAAAGAAGAAGAAGAGCAGTCCCTCAAGCTAGACCTGAGGCAGCCATGAGTATGAAGTGTTAGCAACTTCATTTTGTTAGCCTCGGTCTATGAAGGCAGGTCATACCCTGCCTATACCAGTTTTGCTTTTATATTAAATTTCGAAATTGAACCGAGAATTCCAACAGGATGCACAATGCTAGCCAAACATCCTCCTCCTCCATTCTCTCCTCTCCCTCCTTCTCATCACCATTCTGAAGACCCTCCTCTGTCCCTTCCTCCCATTGAAGGAAGTAAGTAAATGTGCACACAGCAAGTATGTATGTAGCTACATAAATAGGTAGATACGTAAGGAGGTAGGCAGATAAGTATGCAAGTAGGAAGGTAGGTAGATTGGTGATTGTGAGAGAGTAAGTACATAGGTAAGTAAGTCTAATGTAGGTACAGAATAAGGTAAGTAAGTCAGTAGGTGGATAGCATTAGTACTAATAGCAGTAGTGGGGTAGTATAGTGGTAGTAGGAGTAGTGGTAGGTGTAAGTGGGGAGGTAGCTCAGTGAGGTAGATGAGTGAGTGGTATATATGTAGGTATTTAGGGAGGTATGTGATTGTCTGACCGGTTGGATGTTTTCTGTTTGGCGCAAACGATGAGGTCATTGAAGAGGAAAATGTGTCGCAGTTTTCGCGCCTTGTTCACTTTCTCAACAATTAGACCATGACGGGCCAAGTAACGCTGGTTCTCAGGCTGCAACCAATCAAACAATCACTCAATCAATCAAAAGATCGACTGACTGATCAATTGATCAGTTAAACAATTCATGCATCAATTAACACATTGATTGATCATCTATCAATCATGCTGGCCTGGATTGAGCATTAATCCATGCATTCATCAATCAACCGATCAGTCAGACTGAATCAAATGAATCAATCAAACAAAAATAAGTCCAGTGAAGCAAATGAAATGAAAGAAATAAAATTAAATCAACTCAATAAGATCTAACCAAAACAGTCAATGCAATCAATATTTCAAGTTGAGTCAATCAAACAATATCGATCAAATCCAATCAGTCAGTCAGTCAAACTGCAGATAGCATATGCTATAATGCTACACTGTAACTGTAAATAGCATGTGTTAGAAACGACAATGATCTGGATCGACTCACACTGTCTCTTGGTTCCGAGTTTTCGAGGTCATCCAGGAAACGTCGAGCGAACTTAAGAGTCTTCTGGAGAAGATCATAGTCCGAGTGACAGGTCGGGGTGTACTTGATCAAATCCTATGCAACATACAACCAAAACCAATCTAATCCAATCAAATGAAAGTCAATCTAAAGACATTCTACAACGGAAAGCATTTCATCAAATCCGATGCCACACACAACTAAATCTAACTTAATCCAATGCAAACTGGCAAGTCCTAAGTCGAAAATAAATTGACACAGGCAACAGAGCAGAATGGACAGACACAGGCAGACAGTTCCAAAATCCAGGCCCAGCAACCAAAAAAGCTTGATAAAAAAGCCCAGCAACCAAAAAAGCTTGATAAACAAGAACAGTTTCAGAGGTGCAGAGTTGGTGAACTGATAGCACTAGTCAGATATTTAATCTTATCCATTCGAATTTAATCCAATTGAATCTAAAGATTTTATAAATGAAGTCCTTTGCATACATCACTTCAGAAAAGAGACTCTACAATCGAACACATCTTTCCAATTTCACAAACATTATATAAAATGAGACGTGAATGATATCATATATAGCAGTCTGTACAAGAACAATGGAAGGACAATGCCAAATAACAATTCATTCATTCATTCTAGAGATTTATATAGCGCCCTTCAAAAAATCTACTCAGGAGCGCTCCCAGCCTAGCCACGGCAAAAGAAAAAAGACTTGAGTGATTTATAAAACCCAGTTTGATTGAGAATGAGACAATGAGACCGGCCCAATTTCATTATCAACCAGCATCGTAAACAACACTCGGACATTTTTACAAAAGAATAACTCCACGTTTCGTGTGTATTGGAATAAAGCAAATCCACCCAAAACCTCATTGAACTCGGACAAGGGTTACAATGGATGACCCTGCGCACTTAGGACGGAGGGGTGACGGTTCCACAACCTCAATCACAGGACCTACTTTGAAGAGAGTAATGACTAACCAGCCTTTCCCCATTCCGTAGGGTAGCAATGTTCAAATATAGGCATATAGATGTGATTCGGTTGGTCTGTAGACTGGCTATGGTGTATACATCAGTATAATTCAGCTAAATCATACAGCTGTCTAAATAGTGCCTATGGATTGGGGCGGCAGCTTATGACTGGAGTAGGGTAGGGAGGGCCCGGAGGGGTCTCTGGGGGCACAGAGGACGACAAGGGCAAACATCCTCAACCCTCTTCAACGGGTGGAGGAAATGAAAAGAGCAAATTAATATTCAGTAATATTTCAAAGCATGTCTTAGGTCTGCCCGACTGGGATTTACAGGTAGGTACACGTTCCAACTTGAAAGATATCATTATTATGCATTTATTATGCACAACTATCTAATTGCCATGCATCAATCAATGGCACTGAGCAATTGTGAGTGAAGGACTTGCTGAAGGTATCTACACAGTCTCAGAGGAGGATCACACCCATACTCTGCATTACAAGGGGAGCACTCCAACCAATTATTGGCTAACGTGGGACACAGATCTGCAAGGTAAGGTAAGGTCAACAGCCACAAGATGTCATTAAACACTACACATACATACATGTAAATAACTATTTGTAATTAGTAACTTCTATTACGCCGGTGCCTAATGCACAAGAAATCAACCGACTGCACACCAACACCTAGCCATAATCAGGTCACCATCGAGAAGATCAGTCTGCAAGTGGGAGATGCAACCAATGGTGGGTAAGCAGTATGAAACAGGCAAGTTTTAAGTTTAGAATGAAATGACAACAGCGACTGAACAGAACAGACAGACAGACACAGGGAGAGAATTCCAAAAAGTAGGTCCAGCAACTGAAAATTGATTTTTATATATACATATATGATATATATATATATATCTATATACATATATAAATATATAAATAAATAGTTAAAATAAGTAAAAATATTATAGGGTAAAAATAAATAAATAAAGCTGAATGAATAAGTGAAATAAAAAACAATGTTTGGAGTTTGTATTGAAATGAACAAATGGTCTTCATACGTGAAGCAGAAGAGTGTTACGTTGAAATCGAACGATTGGCTTATGCAACATATCTACAGCAGAAGAAAAACAATCAACAATCACAGTTATCAAAGTTCAGATTTCAAGATCATGGCAATGATAACCATCATCACAAGAAGCGAAGTCATCATGATTCTGATCATCATCAAGATGCAAATAATCATCATGCTCAGCAGCAGAATCATCACTGCCATCATCATCATCATCATCATCCTTCAATCACCACCACCGCCGCCGCCGCCGCCACCACCACCACCACCACCACCACCACCACCACCACCACCACCACCAATAACAGCAACATTACAAGAAACAACTAAACGTTTCCATGCAGGAAGATCTAAGCCTAAGGATATTAGGAAGAGCAGAGACGAGACAACAAGTTCAGAGATTGTACCTTCGAGGGTTGTTTTCTCCATTCCACTTGTCCCTTTAAAACTGATATCCTAGACAAACAAATAGGAAACTAACCATCAGCATCTTCTTCCTCATCATCATCATCATCACTGACACAACTCTATCATCATCAATCAATAACAACTTATAACAATTATTTAAAAGATAATTGACACAATAGGATAGACGAGATTTGATGGGAAAGGGATAGGATTAGATACAGGAAGATCAGACCTGGTAAGATCTGGTGGGATGGGTGGCATGGAATGGGATAGCAGATAAAGAAAGATGTTGAACTGATAAGAACTGATGGGATAGGATAGAGCAAAAATATGCACCTGATAAGAGATAGCCTAGGATGGGATGAAGAAAGGCATTCAGAACTTATTGAATGGGATGGCAAGGGATGAAGTGGGATAAGCTAAGAACTGATAAGCTCTGATAAGATGACGTAAACTAATAATCACTGGCTGATCATTGCCTACCTTGGTGAGCAGATCGAACTGGGGACTGGCCTGGCGACAGGCATGAATCGTTGCAAGTGCCTTGGAGTAGTTCTTCAGGTAGTCTGGTGCAATCGTATACTCCTCCAATGCCTAACAAAGAAAACCACACAATGCTCAGCAGCAAACCAACAACAAGCAGACAGTCAAGGCGTCAGTCGCCTTGTTCAGCTGCCCGTCGTTGTGATCTTCTCATCCCTCACTACTTCCCTCACTACTTGTACCATAGGTCAACAGGAGAACCTTAAGCCCTCTCCTATGTTGCTCCTTCCCCGTACTTGTTATATCTTAACAGTTCCCGATTCTGTTCCATCTTTGTCATTCTTATCATACCATATCTACCCCAATTCATATTTTATCCTATATCCTATCCTATTCAATCCTATACCATCTGATCCAATCCAGCCACCTGATATCTAATCCTGTATTGTCCTATCCTATCATAACATATAAAATCCAATCCCATTATATTTTATCATAAAAATCCTTATCAGTTCCTGTTGGTTCTTACTTTGTCTTCTTATCTTCTCTTTCGTTGCAGTTTCTCTAATCTTAGAACTTCTTACCTAAAAGTAACCGTTTATTCACCTAACTTATTCTCATAGTTCTTTTATCTTATCTCTCAATCTCTGAGTTCCTTGCATCATTCGCCTGCCAGGATCTTGTAAACAGTAGGCAACTGATTTTAGGTCTTTTTAAATAGTCTTTGAGGTATCCCGGCCTGAATGAGTCCACAATAGGACACGGGTGACTGACTGTGAAAGCCACCGGCTGTTTAGCGGACCGTGAGCAGAGATCATGCCTACCAGTCACCCATGGATGAGTCTGTTACAGAAAAAGCTGACTGTTAATTCGTAGAATGTGTGTCTATGTGGGAATGTAAGACTAATCCTTTCTCTCCCCACCTACAATTGATTCTACATCATGGGAACCCTCTACTCAGACTGACACAACCAGATCCTCATGATTAAACACCTCCTCCTCCTCCTCACAATCATCATCATCACCATCACCGTCATCATCATTTCTCCTGCTGGTGTTTTCCCCTTCTCTTCCCCCTCTTTGTCTTAATCATCACCATAATACTTCCACTCCTCTTTTCATCCTCTTCCTCCCTCAAATCAAAAGCCAAATATTTTGCTGAAGCTGGACTGAACTCGGATTAGCCCATTTTTTAAAACAGGTACAATTTAAAACATTACATTAAATTCTGCTATGCCTTGCCCTGATCCACTATTTAGGATCCACCCCTATGCTCAAACTCTGTCGCTCCACTTGAAAGGAACTGACCATGACTTTGAAGATGTCTGCCACCTGCTGCTCCGGCGACCAGTTGGCAACCTTAGGTTCAAGGTCACGCACGAACTGATAATGGCTCTTATGAAGGTCAGAGATGCGATAGAAGATGACTTCTACGTCGGCCAAGGTCACGACCATGTTTGGCGTTCCCGCAAAATTCTTAAACATCTGCTTGTACTGAAAGAGAACAGCAAATGCAACAAATTATATAGCGGCGCTATATAATTCCCGTTTATTTTACCTCAATATGTAATGTAAATGTAAATCTTAGAAATACTCAGCACTCCAAAAATACTACGTCAGGGAGACCAGCTTATAGCTGGAGCTAAAAAATCAAGTCAGCAAGATCTAATCATTTGGTTGGTGTTGGTGCCAGGCCAGAATCTGATGGGGTGACTGCTAGGATGCATGATAGCATGATGACTCAGTGGAAATTGCTGGTGATGGTGTGAGGGTAAATGATGTAAGGTTAAGTCAGAGATGTCATATGAATTTGTTTACATTAAGTTAACAATAGGGCAACTGCCCGAAAGGTCACCTGACTCTGTTTCTGATAACTTTCCATTACAAAATGGAAGGTGATATAGTCAAATGGTCGGAGCATCTGTGGAAATTTCAACAGACATAGGGCTAAAGGGAAAACACAGAGATGTTTATGATCTAATCCTGGGATGGGCATCATACGGCCCGGCCCTCCGGCTGGGTCCGGCCCCTGGTGACCTTTGAATCAGCTCTTGACATGTCTTATCCGTTTTATGCATTTTAAAACTGAACAAACTTAAAACACATTTTTGGTTTTTTATTGTAGTGTAGGACAGTAGGTATAAAGATAATTTGGTTATATCATAAAAATTATCTTTATTTACTGTAACAGTTGTTCTGCACAATTTAGTTTGAATAAAAATAATACTGTTTCATTTTCTGGGGCAAATGAATCTGCAAAAATTAGCTCACGATTGGCATACGGCCACTGAGCTGCCCTTAAAATCTTAGGCAGACCTCTGTTAATAAAAAGTTGTCCATGTCTGATCTAATACAATACAATCCAACCTCATCCAATCAACTTAAATCGATCACTGATGATCATTCTTTTCTTTAAGTTCTCTGCCCTTCGGCAGGTTCCAATTCCAATGCCACTCTTCTCTGTGCTGTGCTTTTTCCTTTAGTTCGCTGTATCCGTCGGTCATCCATCCCAGCATCATCTGCCTGTCTTCCTCTCCCTCTTTTCCCTTCCCTTCCCTTCCCTTGGAAGGGAAAAGAGGGAGATGATCATTCACAATGATTATTATTATGATTGTGAGGATGATGAGTTAGGATGAAGACAGTTCTGCTGATGATAATGGTGAGGATGATGATGATGATGATGATGACGATGATGATGATGATGCTGATGATGATGAAAGTTATGCTGATGAAAGTTATAATGATGATGATGATGATGATGATGATGACAGTGTGCCGATAAGAGATGAAGAGGATGACAATAATGAAGTTAAAGATGCTGCTGCTGCTGATAATGATGACAAATGAAGTAAACGCATAAGTAAACAATTTTCTGCTGAAAAGTAAACTAATAAAAAAATTCATGAATGCTTTCATACATTATTTAATAAAACAAATGAATACCTAAATATAAAAAAATATAATTTTTTTTAGAAATTAGGTGACGAAAAGATGATGATAAAGATGACAGCGAAGAAAATGATGATGACAAAAATGATGATGATGACGAAAATGAAGATGACGAAAATGATGATGATGACGCAAACGAAAATGATGACGAAGAAATGATGACGAAAATGATGATGATGGTGATTATGATGACAGTAAGTAAGTAAGTAAGTAAGAATATTCTTTATTTGACTACAAGCAAACGCACAGTAGCTTACAGAAGAAATAAATAATACAAACATTTATGCCAAGTCATATAACATTCTCATAATAAAACTTCTTTTTGCAAAGGCATCAATTCTAGGTAGGGATTTTACTTACGTCCATGAGGCTGTCCAGTATCTCCATGTAGGATCTTTCACTGTCCAGTAGACTCGTAACAACCCAACCACGCATCTCCCCTCTCTCGGGCAAATGCTGCCACCCTCCTACTCCTCCTCCACCATCTCCTACACACTTCACACACGCACACACATACAAAAAACACCTTCATCATTTTTCATTCAGTTTTTGCTTGCTACTTCTTAAATTGCTTAATCTGTCTAATATTTCGTTATTTTCTAATTTTTACTTTTTAAATTTCTTTATTTGCTTGTGTGTTTCATGATTCATTTCTCTCTTTTTATGCAATTAATACTGCAAATTGTGTATTATCTATGTATTCATTAATTTATTTATTCCGTAATTTATTCAATTATTCATCCACTTTATATGTCTGTTGACATTTTCAATAAATTCATTTCAGTAAATTTTATTCAATATACCTGCAACTATATCACATATCATAATAACATATATAACATTTAATATATCCGTACACAGACACAAACGCACATGTAGACAAATAAATGAAGACCAGTACATAATTGAATATTGGCAGAACATCGAACGACAAGTCTTCAATCGATGGTGTTAAGAAACCATCTCTAATCTAATCTACTGAACTTCTATAGTGCCTTTACCTCATCCACATGTCCGCCACCAAGGTCCATGACAGGAACAAAGAGGGTTGGGGTTTGTACCCAGTCAGTATCATTTCCCCCTGACTGATCCTGCGGGCCTAAAATAGAAAAAGGTACAGTAACGGTCACCCTCTGTTTTCAGCTAATTCACCCCTATGACGCCATCGTGCTGTGAAAAGTTCTAGGGACATGTCCATGCCCCACATACTGTGTGTGTTTAAGACGGATTAATAGTACCTTTCAACTGAAATGCAATGGGTCACACTTCATTTCAACTTTCATTGTCTGTTCTTAAATACACTTCAGAAATATCTGTCATCAAATAAAATTCTCAGATTTTATAAAGAGCAATTATTTCAGAAGCCTCCAAGTTCAGTTTTGTGATTTCAGATTCAGCTGGGAGGGGATATTTAGAGATCTCTGTCCTTCCCCACTTATGTCACCTTGCAAACTCAGTTGTCGGATGGTCAGGTGATGCAGGAGAGGAATGGCCACCCATCCTCATATGCCAAGTTCAAGGAAATGGAGTTCCTAACACTTCAAATCCATGGCTGCCCTTCAGGACTAGTATATCTCTTCTTCTCCTCCTCCTCATTCCCCTTGTACTGTTCCTCCTCATTCACCTTCTTCTTCTCCTTCAACCCTCCTTCTCCTTCCTATTCTTCTTCTTCTCTTTATCCTGTCCTCCTTCTCCTCCTTTTTCTTTTTCTCCTTTTCCTCCTCATTCTCCTTCTCGTTCTTCTCATCCTCCTCTTTCTTATCCTTCTCATTCTTCTGCCAATCCACTTTCTCCTTCTTCCTTCCTTCTTGTCCTCCTCCGTCTTATTTTGTCTCAACAAACACCTCGTATATATAGGAGGATAAACTCAAATCATTTAACCACAAAGAGAACCTAAACTACTCTCTGTAACCTTCCTATAAACATGTAGAGCAGCGCTTCCCAAACTTTTCAGTGTCACGGACCGGCTGGAATGTTCCCACTGCAGGAGGTAGGTGCCAAATTTATGAATTATTTCTCTTCTTCATTTTCGATCACGTAAATTTCTCAAATATGTATTAAACTTGATTTAGAAGCAAGTTTAGCCAATTATATGACTCTATTACCCTTTAAATGCTAGCCTTTTGTTATGACTTTTAAAATATATTTCACCAGTTTCTTTACTCACTTTGTGGACAGGCAACTGAGGGCTCGCGGACCAGCACCGGGCCACGGACCACCACTTTGGTTTACCCGTACCCGACCCGTACCCGCGGATCGGGTACGGGTCGGGTACGCATTTTACGGGTCGGGTCGGGTACGGGTAGGGTCATCACGGGTACGGGTATACCCGGTTTTACCCGTAGCGACGTGAAGTTTGGGGGTTACAATGTCACCGTTACGTATAATAGAGAATGTCGGCGCACAATGAGCCTAAACCGGTCTGCAATGTACTATTAACAGTTATAACTTAGTGTTCTAGATGACAGCATTATAGACCACGGAGATAAACTGTAAAATGCAATTGAGACAGCACAAAAGTTGCATGTGACAGGTTCCATGAGTTTACAGCCAAATATTATTACTACTACAAAATAATGCTGTTGGCTGCTGCTGCTGCTGCTGCTGCTGCTGCTACTACTACTACTACTACAACCACCACCACCATTACTACTACTACTACTACTACTACTACTACTACTACTACTACTACTACTACTACTACTACTACTACTACTACTACTACTTCTACCGCAGAACTACTAGTGCCACTGCTACTGTAACTGCTACTTTTATTATTATTACTACTACTGTACTACTAGGCCTATTACTGCTGCTGCTGCTGCTGCTGCTGCTACTACTACTATTGCTACTGCTACTACCGGTTTACTGAGCGTCTCTGATTAGTTTCCTTGAAGGGGCGCTATATAAATTCCCGAATAAATGAATAAACTATCATCATCATCGTCGTCATCATCAGCCTATTTATTATTATCAGTATATACTGAGTTGTAAGCCTATTGGATGGTAGGGATAGGGACTTTGGGAAGGCTTGCTAATGACGTGACGGGTACTGTACGGGTACGGGTATACCCGCGGGTACGGGTAGGGTCGGGTAGTAATTTTGAGTACGGGTCGGGTACGGGTAACGGTTCTGTGGTACGGGTACGGGTCGGGTAGCAAAAATGGTGTACCCGCAGACCTCTAGCACCGGCCCACGGACCACCACTTTGGGAAGCACTTATGTAGAGAACCCCAATTACTATATTATTATTGTTATACAACAGATTCATAAATGGCACGTTAACATAACTAAATCACCTCAACTCCAAACCACCCCACCCCACTTGAGTTACACCACTCCAACTGCCCCCTCTCCCATTAACAACAAGGGCTGTAAATTTCCATAATTCAATGCAGCTGAGCTGTACAAACAGATGAACTTCAGTATCAATTACGAGCAAATCCGTTTGTTACTTAGCATTGCAAATTATCAACACTCGCCTGACTGTCAGCCGACTGCAGCTGAATAACTGGGTCAGGTAAAACAGTCACCACCAAAACTCACTCAATCCGGTCACAACAGATCCGTCGACCAACAGCATAAGGAAAATAGATACAACTAACTGGGTTAGCTTTCGTCTCATTATATTTCAGTGTTCATGGCGGATCCAGTGAGGAGCCAATTATAGCACTTGATCATCCACCGAGAACTATTAGTGCGGCACTATATTAAATTCTTAGATTGGATCTGGACTTCTTGGTGACCCTTTCATTACTTAGGAGTCTGATGACCTCTTCTTACCAGTAGCAAACCCTCACCCTATACCCAGTTTGGAGCAGATGGGACCCTCACTCTGCCATTTCACAAAAATTATTAACAATCAGGATATGCAGGGGACAAAACTGCAGAGGTCACAATTGCAGAGGACACAAAGCTGCAGAGGACAGAATTGCAGAGACTATAACTGCATAGGGCACACAGTTCCTACTCTCATGGACAAAACTAGCCAAAATATAAGGCACAAAACAAAATTTTCTAGGGTGCAAACAAATCTGAATAGTATAGTATTATTAGTACGCCAGCACAATTAGTGCAAGCAAATCTTAATAGTATAGTATTATTAGTACCTTTTTCAACAAAATAAAATTAATAAATTATGTACACAGGTAAATAAATTATGCAAGTAAGTAGGCATTACATTTACATCAGGTAAGTAAATAGATAAATCAAAGAATGAATTTCACAACTACAGAAAACCCACCTGAAGATGGCAATGGTGAAGCCGGTGACTCGACCACAACACCCAGCTCCAGACTCTTGACGCCATCAAGTCCCTTTCCGTAATGCATCTGTGTGAATCTTTTGCTCAGCCGCTGAGCCTGTTCCTCGAGCCTCGTCCGTGTCGAATCGACTCCCTCGCACCATCTGTTGGCAAAGTTAACGGACTGGCGCAACGCCATCAGATTCGAAGCATCGTCATCCGAAGCATCGTCTTCGTTGGTGTTGTCTGCGTTCGTTGACGAAACACTCGTAAGATGGTCTTTCCGGCGTATGGAACCTACAGAGACGATGGAAACTGTGTCTAATGCTGCTGAATTGTTTTCCTGGACGACTGATGATTCCGCAGCATCTGAAGGGGGTTGCTTAGCAACATCTTCTACAGACTGTTCAACAGATGAGACTTTTGCATCCAGTTCGATCTCTCTTTTCTCTTCTGTTGTGTCGTTGTTGCGTTGAGAGTTTACATCATCATCAGCTGTGGACGATTGACTGGAGTTGCTGATTTCATTGACAGCAGAAGGAGCATTGACAGCAGAAGGAGCAGTGACAGCAGAAGGAGCCGATGAATCCGGTTTCTCGTCCGTCGACTCCTTTATGGTTGTGTGGTCGATCCTAGGTAGAGTCGCTTTCTTTGGAAGCATCTTTGGTGGTTTCTTGACAGAGTTCCCGCCGTCGAAATCCTGGAGTTTGGCAAGCACTTCAAATTTGTGTCTGCGTTCTGCGATCGTAATGCGAGAATTGAATGGAGAATTCTCTTCTCTACTGTCGACAGAGTTCTGTGACATTACAATGCTCTTGCTCTTTTCACCAACACCATTTTCTATGACACAGAAACAAAACATTAAAACAATCACCACTGTAATAATTTGTTATAATTTGTGACAAACTGACAATACTACTATGACTACTACTATGACCCCCACCACCAGCAGCGAAAAAATTTTTTATTCGTCTGTGGACACTGTTTTAAGAACTTGAGGAATCATAGCTACCTCAGGAAAAAGATAATAAATAATAATAATAATAATAATAATAATAATAATAATATATATCAATAATAATAACAAAAAGCAAGCTGGCACACATTGAACTGTTTGTCTACCGAAACTCAGCATTACTGCCCAAAGGACACAGAACTTGTCTTCGAGCTTGGCCATCAGCATTTAGTCTTCTCAGGACATAGAAACGAGGTCACTATATATGTATACCTCCTCTGACGTCACGTCTTCCCATATGGATCCAACCGCACAATGCCATTGTCTTCAGAGGTACTTTTCCCGATGGCCTTGACCTTCTAGAAACACCATTTCTACCCTTAATGTAATTTATCATGCCTGAGATCATTCCTGCCTTGGAAAATGACGATGGTGATTCTGATGACGATGGTGATGATGATTGTGATGATGATTCTGATGATGGTGACAATGATGATGATGATAAGAATGTAGTTGTTTCAGATGATTTTTATAGTCTTGGAACATTTGTAAGTCCTGAGGGATCATATCTATTATAATTGTAATATTAATAATAACTATTATTATATTATCAGTGTCATAATAATTAATATTATTATTGTTATTATAATTATTATTAGGCTAATTATAAAACGAAAAATAAACGAAGACAACCCTTCAAATAATGATAAATTATAATTTTTTCGTTTATTGAATGTTGAATATAATAGCACTGTGCCATTAATATTATTATTACTATCACTTTTATTCATGGCACTTTGCAAGTGGCAAAATACAAATGAAATTAAATTAGAAATACTAACAGCATTAAACAATTAACAAAACTGTAAAGATACTACTGATCTGAAGAACTTAATACTAAAACGGATGCATGGTCAGTTTTCGTCATGTTTCACCCATCCTGCAAAAATGTATGTAGGCAACCAATAAAGCAATGGTTGTCATATCTAGTTTATTAGTTGGAGTCTCCTGGCGATATATCTCGTACCCGATTTCGGCAGTCCGTCCGTCGAGCCCACAAGAAGGGCCTGACCGTCACGTAGGACCCCACTCAGGAACTCTTCGATGTACTCCTCATCGCGAATCCTCTGGCGCAGCGCGGCCATCCTCTCCCTGCACTGGGTCAGGCTGCGTTCGACCGAATGGGCCGTGGCCTGGCCCCTCGGGTCGAGGCAGTCGAGGTGGGGAGCGGTCGAAGGGCCGAGCACCCCATCGACGCCATAGCGTCTGCGCCAGAACGCCTCGAAAGCGTCTTTCAAAGAAGACGACGCCATCGCCTCCTATCGGCCGCCATTTTCGACGATAACGATCAACAACGACACAAATATCGACTGAAATCCCACTCAGAAACATCCATTAACACTCAAACGAAACAAAAGAATAACCGCTGCAACGATCTTCGTCCAAACACAAACTAATTAGAGCTAATTATCGCCTAAATTTTGCCGGATAGAAAACGTTTCCGTGTGTGCGTACGCTAAAGGCTCATGTCCTATGTACACTGTCGCCATCTGGACGTATGCGTGTTTCTGTTGACGATAATAATTGCAAGTTCTGCGGCTTCAGCCTAAAACCGTTTAAATTTACGAGAGATAAAACAGACAGAGCATCATTTTCCTTTTAAAAAGCTTCACTTGAATGTAGGATTATCCATTACACAGACAACCCACTCAGTTCGCTAGATGGCTGCGTGAGAGACAGACAGTACAGGTGGTGCTGTGCAGCCCTGGGAATAAATTCAATAAAGGCTGAAATCGTAGGCCAGTTTCTCAATAGGCATGCGATGTGAAACTCTAATTTATCATCAGACACAATATACTCAAATATTTAACATATACAATGCAAAATATAATATATATATATATATATATATATATATATATATATACATATATATACATATATTTATATATATATAATATATATATATATATATATACACCAACATAATTATATAGGTCAAAGGCTGCATATGTGCCTGTGGGCTGGCTATAGCGTAGGTGGCCGTTAAAAAGGTCCACTTTATTTAAAACCCAAAGGGACTTTAAAGGGATTTTTCAGCTGACTATTAATAGTTTTAGGCTGGCAGTTGATCGCGCGCGGTGTGTTGTTGCGGTGTCCTTGTAAGGCAGTAGTTTGCCGACCGTGCTCTGTGTAAGCTTTTGAGGGACCTTTTCAAACGGGTTCCCCATCTGAGTCATCTCTTCATTTCCATATCGTACAAAGGCATCGTTTGTTTTGGTTTAAAATGTAAATGTAGGCTTACAGGTTTATTCTATAGCCACTGACCGTCTGACCTCAATCCTGGTCATGTGTGTCTGCACGTGCTTATCTCGTATTCAGTCGGCAAATAATCTGAACTTCGTAATCGTTAATTCGTTACTGTAAACTATAAACTTCTAAAGCGCCACTCGAAAGCCAAGTGCAGAGCACCAGCTTATTCACGAGCGGCTTCGTATGACGATGATGATGGCAGTATGATTATATGACGACGACAACGATTATCATAGGATGATTACGATGATTACAGATAATGATTAATCATTTTATAGTAACATGAAAATGGAAATTATATACTATTTATATTAACTATAAATACCAGTAACATAGTAGTAATTGTAGTAGTAGTAGTGGTAATAGTAATGGAGTAGGCTAGTGGTGAATAGTTGTAGTGATAGTGGTGATGATGATGATGATGATGATGATGATGATGTGATGATGATGATGATGATGATGATGATGATGATGATGATGATGATGATGATGATGATGATGATGATGATGATATGGACAGTTTGATCTAGGATGTCACCGTGAACGCAACCGTGGCTGCTTCATATTTGGCTGTCTATAGCGTCTTGTTCGGCCGGTGGGCTGCGGAACAGCAGCAGCTTCTAAGAAAGTATCCAAGTACCAGAGGCGGATCCAGGGGGGCAATCCGGCCATGCCCACGCAGCCCACCCCAATTTGAAATATACACACGACGTGGCCCACCCCCATCGCCAAGTAGACTGTTCACTCCGTGATCTTTCGTGAAGAAAAGAAAATGAGGATATATAAATAAAAAATGTTATATTTGTACAACTAAATAGCTTCTCTCAAATGTTGTCTCTCAAATTTCAAGATATCAAATTTTAAAATGTTGTGTTTCTTAACATTTTGTAAAACTACACCATTACTACATGGATTTCCGATACGGTAGCTGAATCCTTCTTGCTTGGTTTGTGATAACTATTTCTGCTGAGTCCAAGTGTATAAGCAATTCGTTTACCTCAAGGCTTATGGCGTTCTTGAAAATTGAACGTATTTTCTAGGTTTTATATTAATTTTAATAAATGTCTGGTTTCCTACTAATGTCTGCAGTCAAACTCAAACACGACTCAAACAACATCTTAGCTACGAGTGACATCTGATTCCTATCAGTTTTGAAAAAATACAGCAATTTGTTCACATGACAGCCTAAAATGCAACCATTGCAGTGCGCCTCAACGATCGTCCTTCGGACACCCATTTGGCCCCCCTCATAAACTTTCTGGATCCGTCCCTGCCAAGTACAACCCCAGTGTGATTCTCGTTAACGATAACGATAACGAAAATGTTCGTTAACGAAAATGAAATGATTTAGTTAACGATAACTATAACTATAACTAAAAATATCATTAACTATAACTATAACTATAACTATAACGAAAATAACAATAACGAAAATTCATCTTTATTTTCGTTAATACAAAAAATAAAAATAGGAAGTGCAATATGGATGATTCGACATAAAAGAGAACGAAAAATGCGATATTTTTATTATACAAATTAATTTGTCAGTTACTTTGGAAACTCGTGTATTCATGAAGCTGAATGCACCCATGCTTCAAAGGCTTTCAAAGATCTGAGCAAATTGTGAAATAGGCCTACGCATACGCACAATTTCACTTACAGCCTTAATTATTGTAACTAAGTAGTAACTAAAATTAACTAAAATAAAAATCCATTAACTATAACTATAACTATAAAAAAATAATACTAACTATAACTATAACTAAAATTAAAAAAACCATTAACTATAACTATAACTATAACTATAACTATGACTGAAATAAAATCTATAAGGAGAATCACACTTGTCCTTGACAAGTAGGCCTACAACCTACACCTACCATAATAATCAATTTCTTCCGCTGGCCTTTGATGTCGGCATGTTTTCTATCTGTAGCTTGCTTATTTGCTTTTCTCACATTATTTGCACAGTTTATCGTTGTTTTGCGTTGGCCTCGTGGCTTACCAAATCGCTCCGCTATAACTCATTTATTTACATCAAGCTTCTACACGCGAATCACCTGCCATATCATGCCCCAGTCAGGATCCAGTAACGCCTCTCTCCGATCTCCACCATCTCTCCCAAATCGCCCACATTTACTACAACGTACTCTGTCTCCGTATTCAGTCCGTCTTGCCCATTCTTGAATTTACCATGGACCATAATCTATCTTTCGACACCCAACTTTACATTTGTGGTAGGCTGGTAGCTTTCACTCAGGCACAGAGATAAGGTTACCAGTCCCCATGATTCTCTTGGCAGAGGCCTAGCTTTTCTGACCCTAAGGGCTAAGGCCAAGACTTTTCCCAACTAGCGTCACAGACAATACATTTAACTTAAATAATTTAAGCATTTGCACTTAATTTAGACAAGTGCGGCGTGTGATGTCATTATTGCTGTTTCTTGCAGTTTCTTGTAAATGCGATTTTTGGGCCCCTAAATTTCGGCGGAATCGCCGGGGCCATACGCAGTTGCGTTTTCAGCTTATGCCTAGGGACGGGCCTGTCCATACCCTTTGCTATTTTCCATTTGAGGGAAATCCAGTCCTACTGCGGTTTAACCAGACAGTATGTAGGGGTCTAGCTCTTCATCTGATTGCAAATGGGTTCCATCCATGCACTCTGCCTATTTGGAATGGGATATTGTGTCCCTGCTGTCATTGCCCACCTTCCTGGCTTCCACCGCATCTTTGCAAGCGTCCATCCTTTCTAACTGTGATGTGCCCCAAGATTGCTCTTTTGCAATGATCCAAGAACAATGGTTAACTGATTAGGTAATTAACTGATTGCCAGAAGAAACCTTCTCTGATAAGCAGTGTGCCTGGAACCACCACTCATTGGAAAGGCCTCAGTAAAAACTGATCTCAAGGCCAGACTGAAGACAATACGCCACCCCCATCGTATGTGGGTGATTCGCTCCTTAGGGGCCGTCCATAAAGTACGTCACGCTATTTTTGACCATTTTTACCCCCCTCCCCTCTGTCACAAACTGTCACAAAACTCGGACCCCCCTAAAGTACGTCACAGTTTCCGAAAGCAAGGCTAATACATAAACAAGGCTTCGCAACAGCATTATTACTAGCGCTCCTAGCGAGAGGAATCGTGAAAACACATTCAGGAGATATGCATTTCATGCTATTTTGACATAAAACTAATTAAAATGTTTCAGAAAATTTTTGAAAATTATATTTAAAGCTATGAAATTCTACTAAAAAAATAAATTATAAATAAAAAGCGCAAAAATAAATGTGTGACGTCACACATGGCCTGACCCTTTGTCCCCCTGTCACAAACTGTCACACTTTCTTAAACCTCCCTCCCCTGGAGCGTGACGTACTTTATGGACGGCCCCTTAAGTTAAACCATGTTTTTAACTAAACTATTTTTCTCCAGTTAAACTTCATCCTTAACTAAATGCATTTAGTATAACTAAAAGTTTTCAACTTTTTAGTTGGCCTAACTTTAACTTTTGCCCATCACTGCATGCGAATGCCCTTGTGGAGCGACAATGAAAGACGTTTGTCCTGCAGCCCTGGCCTGGGTCAGACCGCCAGACATGCCTTATTAAATCACATTGTCTTGGATTGCCACGCCAAAGCCGGTTTCCATGCTACGAAGAAACCAAATGGACTTGCGAGGTCTGACAGAAGACGCCCAGGTGGCGTGACTGTCATTACGTTGGGGGGGGTGGGGGTGGGGAGGGTGTAGCAATGCCTTGCCTGAGACTCCATTTTTATTGACACCCTATACAGTACCCCGGTATATATAATAATCATACCGCGCCTGATCAGCGGGTGCTGCTAAGTTCTAACGAGATAGCAGCTGAAAGAAAAAGGGAAAATATCCAAATGCACCGTCATCATGCTGCTTTGTACCCTTGGCCTTTCAACCTTTCAAACTCTGGGCCCAATAAATCAAGATGGCGTTACTCTTATCAACCCCTTCGGCTTATGCCTTAATTGCTCTACTTTCGTCTGTCGGCGCTTATCTATCAACATCCAGCCGGGCCCTTCGACGTTGTCACTTAAATTTGAGCATCACTTCCACCGATAAAACTGCGCTAATTTTCAAAAAGCAAAATAAAACAATAACTGTATTGTAACTTATTGTATTTGAAAATTTAATTGTAAAGCGCCTCTTACAGTATAGGCCTAATAAGCTATTGAGAGAAGCTCTCAGCGTCACAGCCAGGAGGGAACAAAAAAGTCTTCAAGGAGCAGGGGGCAGATGAGGGAAAGGCCCCTGTAAAACTCTTAGAGCGTATAAAGGGGGAAGATCATTCCAAGAGGAAGGACCCACAATGGGAAAGGGTGCGATGTTTGGCCATAGGAATCCTTGCCCGATGGACAAAGAGATCGAGATGGCCTAGAGAGAGGAGAGGACGAAGAGAAATAGCAGAGGTGGGCTTGCACAACAGATCACAAAAGTACTTGGGAGGCTGGGAGCCCTTCCTTGCCGAGTTCTGCAGGAAACCATATTGAGCACGATCTTGTACCGGATTCGAACAGCAACGGGAAGCCAATGCAGTTCATCGACTATATAAGTTGAAATATGGGAGAAGCGAGGAAGATGGGCAATGAAACTATAGGAAGATGGGCAATGAGACTAGCTGCCGAGTTCAGGACCGATTGAAGGAGGATTGTCGTACCTTGGGAAGACCATGCAGTTAGCAACGAATTACAGTGTTCAATGCGACAGCACAGCAGATGAAAGCATGGACTATGGCTGTTAAAACAGAGGAAGGCAGATCTTCTAAGTTCTAATGCATGGGCAGGTGCCTCAAATGGTAGTAACAAGTGCTGATAAGAACCAGCTATCACTCGTAGCTAACATGTAGTTTGAGTCGTGTTTGAGTTTGGGAGGGGTTTGGGGAGGGATGTGCCCTCTCCCCTATTTAAATTTTTGAATTTGGACACTGTAATGGTAGTATTTTAAGCTGTCATCTGAACAAAACTGTTCTATTATTAGCTGAGTTTAGAAGCTGTCACTGTAGCTATTATTATTATATTCATGAAATATTTTCAGAGAACGTTAAATTGCTGTTCAGTGTGACACGTAAAACATGGACGCTAGACGAGAAAGTTAACGTAGGATACTTTGCAGAAAGTAATGGAAAATCAAGCTTTAGTACCAAACCAAATCAACATGGGTGTTAGAGGAGTTAAGGCGAAGTCGATATAGCAGACATCCAAAGATGGAATCGTAAGAGTGTCGATAGATCCTGCAAGGGCGAGTTGCTCGGAAGGAGGGCCATGCACAAAGGCTTGGACATCATCAGCATAAAGGTGACCCATGGTCAGATGCTTGGCGAAAAGGGAAGGGATATCAACAATATAGAGATTGTATATAGGATTGGACCGAGTAGGCCTACAGATCCTTGTGGGACGCCGAACTCAACCCCAACCCACAGCGTTCTATAGAGTCTTCAAGGACTATACCATCAGATGATCCGAGTACGGTCTGTGAGATAAGATTGAAACAAAAGAGGAAGTCCAGTAAGGGTTGTAAGGCCAAATGATAGCTGTAAACCTATATAGCTAGACGTTGTAGCAGGATATTAATTAATTAATTAATTCTGAGAATTTATATAGCGACTTTTCAAGATATCTACTCAGCGGTGCTCTCTGCTCTATAGCCTGTTATAATATGATGTTAACTTTTGTTAAGTGCTATCGGTTTCCGTGGAATGATGGTCCCTAAAGCCAGACAGGTTAGGCAGGCAGGAGACCTGGAATGTTCTAGATAGGGTAGAAACTGGAGGGAGACAAGACCAGTGCCGGCGCCAGGATTTCAGGTTGGGGGGGGGGCTAAAGCTCCAAAAACCTTCGTTTTTGTCCACTCCTCCCTGTGATTTGCAGTGATTTCCCACTTTTTGGGGGGCTGAGCCGCAGTTAGGAGGGCTTAACCCCCTAGCCCCCCTGGCGGCGCCCCTGGACAAGACTGTGAAGGGTTTTGGAAATAAAGGAGAGATTGGAGATAGGATGGTATAGTTTTGACAGACCATTTGGAATAATGAATACTTATATATATATTATGTACATGTAATACATATATATAATGAATTAATTATCATGATAGTATAGTAGCTATAGTTGTTGTATACTATGTATAGTAGTGTTATGTTTTTAGTAATCATGATAAAAGCAACTATATAAAAAATAATACAATATATTATAATGAGGCAAGGAAGACTTATTTTCTGTTCCAACATGTATAGACACAACAATCCAACGTTCCGACGCTATATAAATATATTGTGTTTTGAAGAGCCAGACGTCTGCGAAGAAAGACTGACTATTCCACAGAATGCATACTCCCGTACAGCGGTTAAAGTGGTTTGGGTGAGCAGTGCATGGGAACTCCGAAGAAGAGTTTTATTGGAACGCATGTGTTATCATGGTCCCATTGCATGGTGGGCAGTGGGAACGCAAGCAAAAAAATCCAGAGCAGTGGGAACGCCGTTCCCACAGTTCCCACACCACTTTAAACGCTGCTCCCGTATATACACATAATTTCCACAGCCGCTTGGATTTTACCCTTCAGTTTAAAAAAACAAATTGTTGGTGGTGGTGGTATCAATCAATCAATCAATTTTCGTTTATTCCGAACACCAGGCTGACAGAACGCAGCTTGTTACATTAGTTAGTCATATTTATATATGTGTTCATTTGTATGTCACCTTGTCCTTTCTAGATATCGTTTAATTTAATTTTAAGTGATTTTAAGAGGAAGTCCGAGGAAGAGAAGGAGCTGTGTTTGTAAAACGGGGTGACTTTGGCCCGCGGGGTGACTTTGGCCCAAATTGAAAGACAGTTGCAGCCTTGCATTACAACATCCCTAGATCTACTCTAACAAAAAAAACTTAATGGCTAACACTCCAATAAACATGGTGGACCAACAATCTTCAGCTCAGTTGAAGAAGAAATCTTCAGCAAATATATAATTAAAACATCCTATAGTAATAATTACTAGTCTTTTACTAGTAGGGGGTCTACCGGTTCAGTACCGTAGTCATTAAGTGTTAGTTTTAAGTTGAGATATTCTTAAAACACATTCTATGGGCCAAAGTCACCCCAGTAACAGGTTCACTTCGTCTAATTACTGGAAAACCACTGTGGGACAAAGCCACCCCACCCCACCTGATGGGGTGACTTTGGCCCACCCCAAAACTTAAAAAAGTGTTAAACTATTATTACTCAAAAATATTTGTCGTATACTTCTTCTCTGTAACCCTATGCACATCTAATAAAATTATTAAGTCAATTATTTTCAGTCACAGTATCGGTGTTTTTTATTAAAAACAAGTTTAAAATGGGCCAAAGTAACCCCGTTTTACGGGTAGGGGGCGTGGGGGCAAGTTGGTTGTGGGGGCAAGATGGTTTTTATGCTATAAAATTATAATGCGTGGCAGGGAAACAGTCTAACTGGAAGTTTATCGAAGAGCAATTGAGCCAAGCCTGTTCTTTTGTTAAATGGCGGCTACGTGATACGGTGCTTTCTTTCCCGTTTATCGTTGAAAATTAAGTTTCTCTATTTACCTCTAAAAATATTTAACTGTTATAAAATATCGCATATCTTAATCAACATGAATGCAAAAAATTGGCAAATGGGTTGTTTTGTTAAGCATTTATTGTGAGTTGTTACTGATATTACTTTTTTCTCCAAAGTCACGCTGTAGGCCTACAAATCATAGTCACAAGATTTTGTAGTGTGGACCTGTTGGGGCAAGATGGCGGGGGCAAGATGGCGGATGCAACCAACTTGCCCCACCGGTCAACCAACTTGCCCCGCAATTAGAATAATTATTGTTGTTTCCTAGTTTTTTTCATTAAACTGGTGTGTATTGAAACCTGTTCATTTTACGTTGGATCATGAACTGGACATAACTTGGTTATGTCCAATCATCGGTGAAGTTAAAGCGGGCAGCAAGCGTCCAAGTTAAGCTAATCAGGCTTACAATATTCAACGCTTCGTCGCTATCTCAAGCGAACAAAATGATCAATTCCCATTTCATGGTGGAAGATTTCGACAAGTGTTCCCAGATGTTCTTGAAGAACTGTGTGAATACGCAATCGAAATGAGTGCAAGGGAATTTGGCATGACCCGGCAACAAATTTGCGCCTTTGCCTATGAACTGGTCATTGCATTTTAAACATTGCCGTTTTAAATAAATAATTTTAATTTTTTTGTGTGACATCTTTATTAAGACTAAATGTTTTTAAATTGAATCAAACCATAATGCATTCATTTCCCATTATTAAAGATAAGATTTATGTGTATTTCTATATTGCCACCAATGCCAACCATCTTGCCCTAAGCAGGCAACCAACTTGCCCCAGCATAGGGGCAAGTTGGTTGACTTGTAGAAAATTTTTGAGATCATTTTTTGCAAACTTACAAAATATTAGGATGCCTGATTTTGTGCTAGAATGTAGCTATTAGTAATAGATACGCTGTGGACAAAAACTAATTGTGTTGGCATCATCGTAGACGATCATTTGTAAAAAAACTGATTTATCTGCCAACTTGCCCCCACGTCCCCTATACGATGAGCAAATAGGGATTGGGACTGCTTCCTCTGAAAGTCACGATGGTTGTTAGGCCTATAGCCCCACCACCTACATGTATAGTAGCACCTACTGCAGTGACATACAGTAGGGGAACTTGGTCTAAAACGGGCCCCTCGGGTCAAACGGGCCCCCTCTTTAGCTCTGCCATCTAGCGGATTGGTCAGCGTTGTCTATGATACAGGGTACCAGACTAGTGTGTTGAATATTCATCAGTGTTTAGATTGAAGAAAATCACCCAACTGTTAGCGGAAACGCAAAAAGTTCATTTTTGGCGATTTTCTTATTTTTTTCGTCCACATTAAATTAGTCATTGCACGCGTCGTGTTCAACATTTTCCCGGAAGGTAAGTTATTTTTTGCAATACTATCTACACGTAAATAAGTTGGTTATAATCGATTTAACATATTCTATTGCTTCGCTTACAAATAGCCGTCTGTTGTATTGACCTATGTTGTATCTAAAATGGGCCCTCGGGGGCCCGTTTTAGACATGTGTTTCTAAAGTTGCAAAATGATTACAAATTTAGCTGCAGTGCATATGTTTTGTTGACAGTTTTGGGATTCAACAGCGAGAAGGAAGAACCTGGCATGGAATGGTTTTATGCCTCATTGCCTCAACATTCACATCTCTCTTTATGAATGCCAGAAGCGACTTATTAGGCATCATTGACAACGGACATTCTTTGTGAACCAGTTCCACAGGCAACTTAAGCAAATGCTGGAACATTGACTCCCAGAGATGTTCCTCCTGAACCCGTCACACAGGGAACTCTAGTAGGCCTGCATCAACTGCCAGAGATATTTCTGCTGAACAAGTGGTACAGGCTACAGAAGCAACTGCTGGTGTCTCAACTTCCAGTAGTAAATGCACAATTAGCATGAAAAGAACCTACAACTCGTCTGATGAGGGCAAGAAAAGCAACTTTAAAATCTTTCTGTGTTATGTGTCTGGAATTTGGCATACAGGAATATACTGTCGATGGATTGCATGCCAGACATGGCGTGTTTGGTATCGCAAGAGTGTGCCGAACAGAACGTTGTTTTTGTACGATGCTGTTGACTAAAGTTTCTTTTGATTTATAGCTACGTATCTTTGAAGTTTTGATTTTATTCAGGAAAGAGTCTAAGTTCTAAGTCTACCAAAAATTATCTCCTGGGTGTCAGTTACCCAATGATGTAATAAAGGTAAATTAAGCTATGTGGTTAAAATGGGCCCCAGGGCCCATTTTGCCTATACCTATAGGGTGAGACGGGCCCATGGCATAATTTTTTTAAAGTTAAAATTTCACTTGTTGCATCTTGTTAATCGGGATTCATGTATTACCCAGTTATAATATAATAAATGTCCTGCATATTTAATATTTTACATTAAAATTATCTTCAAGATGTATTAAGAAATATAAATTTTCCCTTAAGGGGCCCGTTTTAGACCACTTTCCCCTACCTGTCTGTCCGTCGGTTTGTCTGTCTCTATCTTTTTCCAATAATATTATCAATTGGCAGTAATTTCCAATAATTGACAGTAATTGGTTTTTTTCAGCCAGACAACATCGGCTCTTGTATACCAAAGAACGTTTGCAGCTGATGACCCCTTGCCCTTGAACGTCCTTTGGACTACTCTTTCGGACAAACCCTCTGACTTGACGCATAATAAGCTGGTGCCCTGCGCTTGGCTTTCGAGTGGCGCTTTAGAAGTTTGGAGTTAACGATTACGATGCCCAGACATCGCATTAAGTCGCGTCCAAGGCTTCGAACCCGACACTTATTACCGCTATTTAAAGATTAGATGTCGTATAATTACTTACTCGCTGGCGTTGTTTATAATTGCACGATCGAATTAAGGTGGCCCGACGGAATTATTTAGACGCCGACGTATACAAGCCCGACGTCCTATAAACACTTAACGAAGAAGCAATAAAGACTCCAATTAGCTCTAAATCACGTCTAATTAGGCGGCGGCGGCCTATATATACAGATCACAAGCTTCCTACCTGGCATTCGAATGGCCATCGCCCCCGTTTCTCGTGTAGTTTAAGGGCACGCTTCGATCAGTCGTAACCAGGGAACTGGGGGATACCCGCAGTAGCCCGCATACTATATAAAAAAAAAGCAAAGTATACGACTGATCTGGTCGCTCTCTTTCTCTATCTCTCTCCCTCTCTCGCGAACTTTCAATATGCCCTGATCCGACACATGTATGTTGACACACGTACACAAAATAAGTGAACAAATGTACGCATGTGTCACATAAATATTTATGTATACTTTCATTATATATAACTATTTCGAGGCTAGGTTGTAGGCCGTGCATATATATATATAGGCCTATATTCTGTACGTGCATACTTCAGCTGTTATTTTAGCCAGTCGTTTGAATTGCTTATTTGAATATAGGACCAGAGAGGCACTGGTCACGAGGGTCTTTCATTCGTCCGCCTGTCTCTTTCTCTCTCTAAGTCTGCCTCCATATCTGCACATATCTGGGTAGGCTACTTTATTCTAGTAGGAGTATGGTTGTGAGTGGGACTGACGCACTGGAGCTCTAAGGCGTGGCTCCTGTGCACGGCGCTGGCATATAGGGCGTGGCTGGTAGGCGTGGCTAAACACCAGAAGGCGTGGCTGATATGCAGAGTGCTGTTTTCCTTAGTAACAACCGTCAAGGCCTCACACATTAAAGCGTATATAGTATCGACAGCCACACAAGTTTCTTCGCTTGCCTATCGCTCACGAGTGTCCCGATTGCAGGTTCAAATGGGGGTACGGCCACGAACATCCGGGTCATAGCATATTTTTAGTTCTGCAGGTTTTCTCCGACGAATTTCGAAGTCAAACGACAAACAGCGACAATATGACCTTTCTGACCTTTGCGACCTCGGCGCATTGGACAACAAAACAGTGTATGGCCGCTATGGCGTTACAAAATAACAGAGCACTTCATGTATCAGAACAGACACGGACAAAGGCAGACAGACAGACACTGTAAATGACATTATAGCCGGAATAACTTTTTCTTTCTGTTTCATTGATAAAATTACGATTCGGAGAAACGAAAAATGTTATTATATTATTATCATAAATTACTCTATTATTTGGCGAGATTCACAATACGCTCTGGGCGTGTTCATAGACAGACAGACAGACAGACAGACAGACAGACAGACAGACAGACAGACAGACAGACAGAGACAGACGTGTAGGTGGCAGAAAAGAGGGCCATAGGAAGAGGCCAGATGACTGAGATGTGGGACGAGGAAGAGAATCTGGATGAGAATGAAAATGGCCATGTCAGATATATTATATGCTCCAAATAAGTGTTTTTAGGGGTGATGATACTTAAGTTACCCATAAACTGCATAGTCTGCCTATTGACAATTTCTTTGACAAAAGGTTACAGTAAACTTGGTACACCATTAATCTAATGTAATGTAAATCTTATAAAATTTCTCAGCACCCACAAAAGCGAGGTCAAGGAGACCAGCTTGTTCACCAGCGCATTAAAGGTCTCGGAGTAAGAAGACAGAATGAGGATTATCAACAAGGAAGAGAAAGAGGAGGGAGGACGAAGAAGGAGTAAGAAGAAGAAGACAGGATTACAGGGAATGGGTAATAGGAGGAGAAATAAGGAATAAGGAAATAAACAAGGAATAAGGAGAACAATGATTTTAAACAGCATCACAAGTGAAAGGTGAATGAAGGAAAACTGGTCAGAAGAGGAAGACGGGAACAAGGAGGAAATGATGATGCCTCCAGGGCTTAAAATGCATTCAATTCATAGCATCCTTAGAAAATCACCAGTTGACACGACAAAATCACACGACATGGGTTGACGTGCGTCATGAGGACACGGAATGACGCA
Source organism: Aporrectodea caliginosa (assembly GCA_020284085.1). Classification (NCBI taxonomy): domain Eukaryota; kingdom Metazoa; phylum Annelida; class Clitellata; order Crassiclitellata; family Lumbricidae; genus Aporrectodea; species Aporrectodea caliginosa. The sequence continues at coordinate 210,443 of JACEVL010000887.1, forward strand.
TGTCACTGTGTGACACAAATGATATGACGTGGCAAATTATAAGAGCAACTGCAACACAATGACGGACACGATGACACCATGCCATTGCAGAATGATGCTTGACATGACGCTTGACATGCATCATGCACACAAAAACTTAATAAACATTACAAAGAAAACTGACAAAGAGTTCAGCAGACACAGGTCCACATGATTAAAACAGTTGAGTCTCTTAAAACTGACACTAAATAAATGCTCCTTTACGTTACATGACGAACAAACGAAAGACAAATTATACCAAAACAATTTAGCATCGTTCAAACAAGAAACAGCCTCAGACAATGAAAGGAGCTAGACAAATCCTAGATTTATGCAGAGCCCTGATTGACCACCTTATGCCTAGTTATCTTAAAGTGGAGTTGTATAAATAACTTCATTAAATTTCAGCTTGAAAAAGCTGACTAAAAACAGCTGAAACAATCCAATTGAAAAGACTTGATTTGGGATGGACACTAATGCATAGCGTCTTTTCATGGCATCGCAAATGCCCCATTAAACAACACAGTAAAATTCCTAAAAAACGCAAAGCAACACAAAAGACCTATTCTGAACTAAACGTAAAGATAATCTAAATTCTCTGGTAAAGTAAATCATGAATCGATTATGCAAACTTTCTAAATAGATATCTAAAACTGGCGTTCTATGAAAATTGCATATTACGTTACTTTACATGACCACCTCACAAGCTCTTCCAGACAACAGTCTAACAATAGAACAGCAGCAGTTGCACAGCCTAACTGCTAATTGGCCACTGCATCATGCCCATGGATCCGATTCCTAAAGTGCCTGATAATATTACACATTTAGTCAGGCCGTCAGGCCATCTGCCTAATCCGTTCATTAATTAGATATAAGTGCCATCTATATATATATATACACAGCTGTATTTCTATAGATCAGTGGCATATTATACTTCCTTCTATACACTCTGCTTCACTTCTCTTGACAGAACCATCTTTCTGGACAAGTCACAACACGTGATCCGAAGGCGGGGCTAAATATGCAAATCAAATCAAGCGCCTGATTTATAAATGTCACATCAGGATGTGAATCCCATTTGAAGATATAATGCTTTTCCACTATGATACGAAAAACGAAACGCTATGACCTGCAAAAATCTTAAACAACGTATTAGGACATAAATCCTGGAAATTGGAAACGCTGAAAACAGCCATAGAATGATTCAAAATAACCATTTACGAAATGATCCTTTCTGAACAAGACGATCACAAGAAAACATTTTGCCACAAACAACAGAACTCACTTAAAATCAATTAATAAAACTGACAAATTCAACAAAATCCATAATTCCCATGCAAAATTATCAAAGAATTAGCATTCTTATGCAACAGATAATGAAGAAAAACTTTTCTCTCAAGACCATTGATTGAATCTTGCATCATTTGCTGAGCTGCACAGCTCCACCTGGTGACTGAATGGTGACTGAATACCTCAATATGCACCATTTGTCTTGCACTTTACCACTTTAGTTTGAAAACAAAATTTTTATCATTTATTTTAAAATAAATATTATAGGAAACAAATCAAAATACTGATTACAATATTGAAAATTTGCAGCCTGTACAATTTCTTGTAAACTCATGTGTTTCTTACAGACAGATAGATGAGTTACGATAGGTAAAAAACTTCACGCCATGTGGAACATATAAATAATTACATTTGGCTTTGCTGTGCGAAGTATTGTATCTTTTGAGTGACACATTGAAGCTCCAGCCACATTAATGTCATATCCTCACCACCACTGTTGTCATAGCAACTGCCAAAACGGCCATTAAGTGGTCTTATAACGGAGCAAATCTTTGAAACTTGAATTTGAGGCAGATGCCATCTAGTGGCACGACTGTGTGAAAGCTGTCACTCCTATGTTTTATTGTCTTTGTCTCGTGTAACCTAACGGCACGAATGTTCAGCTTTCACTTTATAAGTAAATATTTCACTTGAAATAAAAAAAGCAAAATTGACAATCACTCAAACCATTGTCAGAGTTCCTTGATGCAACAACGACAGTCAAGTCTTAAATAGAACAATTTGAGAAATGTTGTTTATATACAGACACTACATAAATTCTCATTGATTTACAAGAAATTACACCAATTACAGCGTAACCATGCGCCTGAGTAAGTAAGTCGACATATCGGCTGAAGCATAAGAGCGCAGAAAGATGACTATGTAAGAACTATGTGAGAATACTGCTGCGCATGATCTTTGGAACTTTCCATGATGTCTACTTAAAGACAGTGGGAATATCCTTGACGTCTGTTGATAGACTGCAAGGGAATTTGAGTCGGAAAGTGGCGATTTAGTCATCAGAATGTCTGTTCATCTGTGCACTGATCGGAAGAATGACCAAAGACTGAAAAGCAAGAAAACAAGAATTGGTCACTCGCAGGATTTAAGCAGAAGTGTGAAATTAACACAACACAATGCATTGCAAAAACAAACACAAGGGATGGATGTCAGGCATAATGGATTTCAAACAGTGCATGCGACATCTTACTAGAATGGATTGTTTGTGCATCTTATTAGAGTGGATTGTTTGTGCATCTTATTAGAGTGGATTGTTTGTGCATCTTATTAGAGTGGATTGATTCTATCCATTGCATCTTATTAGAGTGGATTGTTTGTGCATCTTATTAGAGTGGATTGTTTGATTCAGATTTGATCGTTTGATTGTTTCAAATTCAATCCATTCAGATTCAGGCCATTTACATTTGATCCAATTAGATTCAATCAGTTCCACTTGGATCCAAGATTTGTTCAGGTTCAATCCATTCAGAATTTAAAGAGTTCTAATCAGACCAGTTATGATCTGCTTTGATTCAAACCGTGTCTAACCTTCACAGGTTGTACAGTAGGGTCTGTCCTCCTTGCGGTTGCCATGGTGTTGGGAAGCTGGCGGACTGTTGGACATGTCCTGTTTTGGACAGTCGTCTGTATCGTGAAGGTCGAACACGTCACAAATGTCGCAGAAGAGTCGTGGAGCAACTTGCCTGACGTCAGTCCCACTGTCATACAGACACCACAGTAATTGTAATCATAATTTATAACTTCTATTGTGCCCGTATCTAATGCACAAGGCACAAAAACCAAACCATAATCAGATCAATATCCAGAAGAGTCCACTAAGACACAGAGAGAGACAGCCTATAGTGGATAAGCAATTTCCAAAAGTTAAGCCTTGAGCTGAGAATGAGATGACACGAGCGACTGAGCACAACGCAAAGACAGAGAGACAGAGAGAGACAGAGAGAGACAGAGACAGAGAGAGTTACAAAATCTATATCCAAAAAGTTACAACTTGATTTACAATTTCATTGTATTTATTTGTTTCTAGCAGTCAGAGTTCTAGCACTGAGTGACATCTATTTTACAACAGAGAGGCATAAATTTTAGTGCCTGGTGACTGCTATTTTTAGCACTGACTGGCAGCTATATTTAACACTCAGTGGACACTACTTTTTAGCACTGACTGGCATACATTCTTAGCACTGCACTGCATTTATTATTAGCACCATATGACATCTACTTTTGGACACATTTCTTTAATACTGATTAACAACTATTATAATTATAGAGGAGTTCACTTATCATCATTAATTCAGTTGCTCAGTTGCCAATCACGTTATGAGATGTCATTCATTCATTCATCATTTATCCAGCCATTTAAATTAATTTACTTTTCTTGTTCATGGTTCACAACAGCAAAGTCATCATGAGATGTCACATTAAAAAATGCTCCTTAAACACAAAGGACTGACCCAGAAGGGACCAAGACCTCACATACGCATGTACGTATACGCATGCATGTAGACATATAAAATACACACACACATATATACACACATATATATATATATATACATACATGTGTACACATATATACCCCTAGTGTCATAATATATATGTCTATAAAACATAAATTAGTTTGAAACAATGAACGAATGATCAACATAACATCCACCTATCCATCCAATTCACTCACAACTCCATTAATTCAGAGCATTTATATAGCGCCACCCACTTGGTCTTGTATCCATCGATGAGGCTGTTGGTGAGTGAAGAGGAAGAGGTTAAGCTGACGGTTGGGTCCATCGCCTGCAGACGCGCCTCCAGATCCACGTTCTTGCGCTGGATCTCGACGATCACCGACTTCAAGAAGTCGATCTTCAATAACCATCAAACAAAATGTAATAGTACAGATAAATTACATTTCATGTATTAGAAAAACAGAGCAACTAAGCAATCTAATCTAATCAATGACTTCTCTATAGCAGTGTTTCCAACTTGGGTGTCGTGGCACCCAAGGGGGACATAAACCCGGTATGAGCTGCTGCAGCTCTTTTGTGCAGCTTTTTCTGTAACAAATGTGAAAAACTACCCACTGATTTATATCACTACAGACATAGACCTATTCCTACTTTTAAAACAAAGAGTAGTGTAGAAGAGTCGCAATACTAAGACAAGATCCTCCTAAGATAAGATCCTCCTAAGATAAGATCCTCCTAAGATAAGATCCTCCTAAGATAAGATCCTTCTAAGATAAGATCCTCCTAACCTGTGCTTCATCGGAATCCTTGTCTGACTTTAACTTCCCAGAATCTAAAGAACAGACACTCAGCAAATTGATGTCTTCACAAAATGCACTACAAAAATGTCTAACATAGACAGATGGATGAATGGTGAACGATGGGTAGTGAACGAATTAAGTGATGGATGGATGGAATGATGGACGGATGGATCGATGGATAAATGGCTGGATGGTTGGATTGATGGACGGATGAATGGTTGGTGAGCTGGATGATCGAATAGATTGATTGATGGAAGATCGAGAGATTGATGGATGGAGATGAGATAACAATGGATAATGGATGGATGAATGGATAACCTGTGCTGGTGGAGATGGAGCTGATGTTGTTGACAACGTTTGCATTGGTCTGTGAGTCGCTAAGTGTCTTCTCCAGTTGTCTAACTCTCTGCTGCAGCAACTTCATCTCCTGCGTCACCACCTTCTCCGATAAGGAAGTCTTTCCTCCCTCACTCGTCTACAATCAACCGATATAAGTTCAACCAGGTTAACTGCCATTAGCTGTGGTTGACCTAGGTTTAATGGACATCAGCTGCAATTACTAGTATTATTATTATTATTACATACTTATCTAATGACCAAGCATCAATCCATGGCACTGAGCTATTGTAAGTGAAGAGGAGGCTCTAACCCATACTCTCCATGTTACAAGGTGTGCACGTAAACATATTAACTCAATAATATGGAAAATAGTATGGCTCAAGTATCTGCCTGCCAACCAGTGACATTCAATGACCTCTGTGGCTATGCTGATTCTTTCCTTTTCTCATCCGTGCTTCACAACCCCAGTCATGTCCTAGGTTGTCTACAACTGCCTAGCTATAAAGAATGTTATCTACTCACTCCGTCCCCATTCATGCAACCATGAAATCCCGCGTGCTGATGCCAGGTATGGTTTTATCATGCAAATGTTACTCAATTGACTTTATTGCTGATCGATCTTTCTTCTAACTTTATCCTTACTCTCTCTCTCTCACAGCCCTGTAGACGTCTGTTTTGTAATTGCATATAACGATGATTTGTGATTGAACACTCTTTGAGTGTAACAGTTGTTATCCAATGTTCCGGCAGTGCGTTTGCAACTGGTTCAATAAAGTACATACATAGTTACATACATACTTATTTACTCTAACCACTGGATACTGGGTTTAACTGCTATGAGCTGTTGTTGACCAAGAGTAAACCGCTGTAATTTGTGGTTAACAAAATGCTTAAACTGTTATAGTTCATTGTCAACTAAATTTAAACTGTTACTACAATGGTCAGAAGAAGAGGAGTAGTTCCTTAATCTGGTTCGTAGGGGAGAGCCACCAAAGTGTAAGCAACTTCATATTCTTGGCTGGCACATGAATGTGGGTGGCTAGTCCCCCTCCCTTGCTACCTGATCATCCCACTGACAGTGTACAGTTAGTGTACTCATCCTAGCTATGTTTGCAGGTGGAGCCTAAACCTTGAAACAAATTTCTTCCCTGGCAGGGATTTGAAACCCCAACCTTTGCTGGGAGTCAAGAATGCAAATCAATGTAAACCATAAATGTGGTATCCAGGTTAAAATATTGTGGAGATCTCAACAAAAATAAGCAACTAATTAATTAATGAAGAAAGCAAGTAAGTAAGTAACTGAGTGAGTGAAAAGTAAGTGACAGAGAATGAGTGACATACGCTTTTCTGTGGCTGTTGTATTGATTCGTCTTTTGTTTTGATTTTTTCCTTCAGCTGATCAATGGTTGACTTTAGCTGAACATTCTCCTTCTCGAGTTCTTTCAACCGCTGACTGGCTCTGCAAGATACAACCAGATGACTGACATGACCAAATGATTGACAGATGACCAAAATATGCCTAATGGAAAATGATTGACAGACGCTGGACTCTCATGGCCAAATACCTCATGGCTTAATTATTGAGAGATGACCAAATACCTTGTGGTTAAATTATTGAGAGATGACCAAATGTGTGATGACTGCATGACTGAAAGACGACCAAATGCCTCATGACTAATAGACAGACAAACAACAAAATCACGGACAGCAAAACCAACGAATGACAGTTATAAAAACGACTGACAAATCGGTCAAATAATGACCAAATGACTGACAAAATGCCAAATGAATAGTAATAATAACTGACAGACAACGAGATAATTGACAGTTGACCAAATGATTGACAGTCTAAGTCAGAAGATTGAAATTCAAATAAATGACAGATGACTGACACATGACCAAGTGATTGACAGATGACCAAATGTCTGATATCGAAAATCAATGACTGATAGCTGAACAAACAATTGACAGATGACAAAATGTCTGACAAATAAATAAATAAATGCCAGATGAATAATAATAATGAAATGATTGATAGACAACCACATAACTGATAGATTAGGCCCCACAGAAATTTGCGCTACAAAATTGAAAAAATTGCGCACCAAAAATGCCAATTTTGCGCACATTTTGCAGTGGTAAAATGCGTTATTTTTGTGAATCAGTGTACCAAAGTAAACTTATTTAACAGTGTTGTTGTTATTTAGTGTATAGTTTGGGCTTCCTAGAAATTATTGATGCTTGCAGAATTTTTGCACTGACTGACGATTTTTATATAATTATGATCAATCACCAAGTTACACAACGTGCAGAATAGTAGCCCTCCATCTTCGTATGTAACGCCTATGAATTCATTCGCTCGATCACGAACCAACACGGCGGCACAATGCGAAGTCACGCACGCAGTTGCGTGACTGCTTTGGGCACACGCCGTCTAACGAATTTTGTCGCATTGAAGTTTTAAAACTTTTATACTCTGAGTCTGCATTACTAACAGAAACAGCTTCCTACACTACTTATAATTCCTCTATAACTTCAATGCTATCGTCCCATTCCGTTGAAGCCATTCTCAATTGCCGTTCAACGCTGTCATTTCTACGTTGAATTTACCACGCGTTGCAGTGGCTATTTTGCCATTTAAAGCCCAATTGCGCAAATTACGAACACAAGTTACGAACCAGATGAAGAAGACAGCGATCGGTTCTGGTATGTTGCGCGAAAATTGCGCACATTGCTAATTTTTGCGCCGTTGCGCGATAGTTAGATTTTTGCGCGAAAATTGCGCGGCGCAGAATCTCGAATTTCTGGAGGGCCTAATAGATGATCAAATGCTTGACTGATGACCAGAAAATTCAAATGATTGACAGATGATCAAATGACTGACAGGTGAGAAAATGATAGCAGATGATTGACAGGCGATCCAGCAGATAGAATGATGCTAGACCCACTGTTCTCGATTGGATTTGATTTCCTGTTGGATTCTCCTCTGCATGTCCTTTACAACTGTTTCATGTTCTGTCTTCAACGTCTCCACCTACAATACAACCACAACACAACACAAACTCATCAAACTTCATCATAACACATTTTCTCAGCCTATCAAACAACTGCCATTGTGTACATGTCAGATGCAAAGAGGTTGTATAATTCTTCAGTGATTTTGATAAAGATGACGCAAAATCGTAAAAGGGACTGGACTGGCCAACAGCACATACTCCCAGGGACACAATAGACGAATGGATGGAGCGCTTGACCTGTACCACGGAGAGTATAGGTTTGAGTCTCCGCTGAGACAGTCACTGTGTAGAGACCAAGGTCTAGACTCACAATTGCTCTGCACCATTGAAGTTCTCTCTTATGATTAAGTGTGCACAGAACTTTGAAACAAAAGCAATTTCAACACATACAGTTGGTTTATATTGTTTTATTATACTAAGGGGCTAAGTCAATTGCATTTAAATTTTACTGCACAATAGAACCTCAAACATACCAGAACCTCATTTACATGGCACCTTTAAAGAAACCACTTAAACTATGACTATGGTGGCACCATGATGTGTTGTCAATCCACACCATGTTCTCACATGTTGACAATCGACAGCAACAGGGTAATTTGAAACAAATATGGCTATGTCTCATTTTAAACGATGTCACTCTGATCGCCTGTTAGAAGTTAGTTGGTCATCTGTATTTAATTTATGTAGTGCCTGTAGAGAACCTGGCTCTTGAAATCCTTTGTTCTTGCATCCATTTCGTGCATGCGGTTCTTAAGCGAGGCGTTCTCTCGACTCAGTTCATCAGTCTTTGAGCGCAGACGGTCACGGTCGGAAGACAGCTCGGTCACCTGCTTCTGCAACTGGAACCAGCCAATCATGTCAATCAACCGGCTGCTCAATCGATCAATCAACCAACCACATAGTCAGTCAATCAATCAACCAGTCAGTCATTCAGTAAGTCAGGTCAGTAGGTCAGTCAGACAGCCAGCCAATCATTCAGTCAAGCAGTCAGACACCAGCCATTGAATCAGCCAGCCAATCATTCAGTCAGTCAGCAAGTCAGTCAGTAACCCATGAGTCAGCCAACCAGCCAGACAGTCAGCTTACTTAGTCAGCCGGTCATCGGTCAGCCAGTCAGTCAGTCATTCAGTCAGTAAATCAACCAATATCTCCAGAAAACAGTGATACATTCAACGTGAACCCTCATTATGATGATGAAGATGGCGAAGATGATGAAGACAACAATGATGAAGATGGTGACAATGAGCAAATAGCTGTAGTTACCGTTTCTCTGTCTGCATTCTTGCGTCGGAGTTCTTCTCTCACTGAATTCACTTCGCTCTCCGTCGCTTTCTTCTCCTGCGCTAGTTTCGCAATCTCTGCCTTCAGCTGATCAGCAGATTGAACGGACGAATCCTAACAATGAGATTCAGGTCAGGTCAGGTCATTGTTCGCTTATCAACACACTCCTATTGGCAAAGTAAGCTAACTACAGTGGGTTAACTTAAGGTCGGGTAAGGTAAGCTGAAGTAAAATTATGGTGGGGTAATATAGATTTGGCGGTATAAGACTGAAAAGGCAGGGTGAGGAAAGACTAGTTGGTATAATTTACATGGGGTAAGATATGGTGGGTAAGGGTATGGTGGGGTAAGGTAGGGTGAAGGTTGGGGTAAGGTAGTGTGAGGTAAGCTAGGGTACGACAAGATAGGGTGGGTAAGCATAGGGTTGACAAGACTAGGGTGTGCAGTACGGTGCGGTGGGGTAAGATAGGGTGAAGTAAGGTAGGGTGGGTAAAGATGGGGATTTTAGGATGGGTCAAGATATGGTGGTAAAGGTATAATAGGGTGGCATAAACCTGTGAAGGTAATGATTGGCTGGTACAATGTAGGGTGGGGTAAGGTAGGTTGGACCAAGGTAGGACAACATAGGGTGTGGCAAGAAAAAGATAGGACAATATAGGGTGGGGAGGGTAACGTAATGCAGTGGTCAGTAGGGTTGAGCAAAGGGTTGGGTTAGGGATAATCAGGGTGAGGTAAGGTAGGATGGCTAAGGGTGATGTAAGGTCAAGTAAAACAAAACTTAATTGAGAATGACTCACCGCCTTGGCCATTTTCTGTCCGTTGCTATTGGCGACGGCCTTTCCACAGTTGGCACAGAGTTCAGAATTGCATTGCTCCAAAGGCTGCATGAAAAAGACAGACTCCTCCTCATTAATCTAATCCAAACAATCTTACGCTAATCAAATCTGAGAAACTCTAATAAAAACATTCCAAAGTCAAACTCTAATAAAACCTTAACCTTAATCAAATCCAATCCACTTAATCTTTCTAAAATATGATCAGGCTAGTCTTAATCTAATCAACCAACCTTAATCTAACATAAGCAGACCGTAACATGAAAAACAGATGGTTCCTGTAATTGTATCAACCTTTACACCACCTCATTACACTCAATTTACACCATTACACTGTAATAAATTGTAAACATCACTACCTTCTACAACACTCTAACACCAGATGACACCTTGCATGCGCCAGTCCAGTGTCACTCCCCGCCTTCAGCGTCACTCCCCGCCTTTAGCGTCACTCCCGCGTCAACCTAGGCGTCATTCGTCGTCAAACCGGCATCATCCTTGGCATCATAAGTCCAAATAAGCCTCCTTAACCGTTAGGCTCGACCTACTACTATCACGCTCCGCTGGCATCAATCTACCCCTCCTCTCTTCCCTTCATCCGATAGCTCTGCTTTGTACACAGGGTGGCGCTAGCATCACCCAAACGACATCCAGGTCTCTCTCTCCCTCTCTCTCTCTCTCTCCCTCTCTCCCTCTCTCTCTCTCTCTCCTCTCTCTCTCTCTCTCTCCTCTCTCCCTCTCCCTGTCACTCAGTTTCTCTGTCTCTGTCTTGATAGGTTCTGATCTTTCTCAACCTCTCTTCGATCCTGGTCTGTCACACTCTTTCTCACTGTCCGTCTGTCTGCCTGTCTGTCTGTTTGTCTCATCTGTGGGCAGCATAACGTCCTTCTGTCTTGACCGTCATCCACTTTAATCCGCTCCAATCCATCGGCTGATGCTCATTACAATTGGTCAGCCACAGACGTCGCATCGGCTGAACGGCCAGACCGGTCAGGGCTTATATGCTAATGATCCGTTGCCTTGGTCACCGTTCGCTGTGCTCAGCCTTGGTCCATCACTGGTCAATAGCCACTGGGTGACAGTCGATTATCATAATGGCGCCGGCCAAGGCAACATCCATAATTCATTCGGCAGATTCAATTAAGAAGATGCCTGCGGCTCAGCCAGCTCCATGTCAATGCTCAATTACCCCCCCCCCCTCCGGTTCTGTTGCCCACTCAATAAACCAACACCTCAAGAAAACAAATAAAAATGTCCAACTCAAATTGCCCCAACCAAAAGCAAACCATCCAAATTAACACAACCAACACTCACTCCATCAAAACCCACCACATGCAAACCCTACCAATTAAAACCCATATTACATGCAATCAATATACCCCACTTAGACCAATTCCATCCACACCCATCCCAACTCACCCGACCCAACCCAAACACATCCAGCTCAACTCATCCAAACCCAACCAAAATAAATTCAAACACACCCATTCAATCAAAATCCAACCAAAACAAACCCACTCCTTCCAAAACACACCCATCCAAACCAAACCACCAAACCCACCCAAAGCCCATCCATTCCACCCAGCTCACCAAACCCACCTCATCCTAATTCACTCCATTTAAATCCACCCCATCCATATCAAACTCATCCAAACCCAACCACAAAAAACATATCTAGCAAAACCTTCCTCACCCACCAAGCTCACTCCATACTCCATTCAAATGAGCCAAAACCAAATTCAACCAAAAACACCCCACCCAACCTACTCCATTCAAACCAAACTAATGCAAACACAAACATAACCTATCAATTCCCAACTCATCCAAATGCATCCCTCTAACCAAACCCATCCAACCTCACTCAGCTAAACCCACGCCATCCAAGTCAAACCCATTTAAACCCACATCCCAAGCCAAGCCCATCCAAACTCACTTCACCTAAACCCAACCCATCCAAAACCCATCCCACCTAAAACCACCCCATCCATGCCAAATGCATTCAAACCCAACCCATCCAAAACACACCCAATCCATCCAAACCAATCCAACCCACCCAATCAAGACCCAAACAACCCAATCTAAAAAATTCAAATCTAATCTAATCTAATCATTTATTTATACATACATGTAGTTCTAACTTAATAGACTGCTCTATGACAGGCTGTGGATCTATTCCATCAGTGTTCTCGGTCTGTAATCGATAACCGAAAGATTGACGGTTCACACCTGCTCAGTGGAATCCGTATAACAACCATGGATAAGTTCTTTTATCATAATCATCTTCTGTCACCCAAACAGAATCTGGAAATGACATCAGCTGACAAATCCATGCGTTCAGGACCTTCAGATACTTCCATTGCTGGCTAAAGAGCAGGAAATGAGTGCTTCCACTACGTTCACTATGGACCTTTACTTTCAGTTTACATTAGACACTACCTTTAGTCACCTACTTCAGTTGGCTGGTCACCTTCTTCAGTTGACTGTCCTTCTGGGTATTGAACAAACTGAGGCTCGATTTTTCTTCCCCTTTGTGCTTTAGACTTGCCTTGATTGATTGCCTTGATTGATCGCCTTGCCTTGGCATTCTGGCATGATGCCATTGCTCATTGTCATTGGCATTGTCATTGGCATCGACCGTTAAGAACGGAGAGCCTCTACCACCAATAATTGGCTGACTAACGAGGGATGTCCGTCATGCACCTACGTTTGACTCCATCGATATCCATACAGGTGACCAATCCTCTTTCTCCATTCTTGGCATGATGCCATTGCTCAACTGTTTAGTAAGTTTGATGACTTGTGTACATTGAACTGAACTGCTGTGGACTATAATTAATGCTCTACGTTTTCTTCTTTCTTTTCTCATTGTTTTGTTTCGTTTTTGTCTCTGCCTTACTTGGAATAATAAAGGTGTTCATTAGACACTGGCACCATAGAAGCTGCTAATTAACAATACATTTAATAAAAGCTATTAATCAGTAGCAGTTTGTTTAACTCACCAGCTGGTTCCCTTGCTGCATTGTCTTAATCTGGTTCTCTGCCACAAACAGCTTGTGCGTTAGTTCCTCGATCTGATCGAGATAATCTTCCTCCTCGGCCTCATCTGTCAGCAAGGCTGACATTGGTTTCTGTTTCCCCGTCTTAAGAAACACAGGGAACCAGTCCAATAAGGTCAGAAAGAGATTTCTAATTTAGCTTAACATAACAAGAGACTTCCATGTGGAACTATGTCATGTAACATTAGAATCATGAATATAGAAGATGTAGGTATGAAGAGGTAGAAGCCAAGGTAAAATTAGACAGATAAGGGAAGAAAAGAGGAAAAATGAGGTAAGGCAAGCTAAGATTAGATAAGAATCAATTGATGAAAACATAAGGTAAGGCAAGCTAAGATTAGATCTATATTATAGGTCTTAGTCTGTTTACGTTTTCCTTCCGTTTGTTTGTATATTTGTATATTTGTTTGTCCGTTGTCTAAAGGCTCCGAAACGGAACGCTTTAGCGATTTACAAAATTTTACACAACATTATTACGCCACGGCATGATCAACGCGACTATTTTCAGCTCGCAATTTCATTTAAACGCCGATATATGGCCATTTTAAATTTCCAACTTTTCGACGAGGCTATATCTCAATACCGGTCTCTTACACCATGGCCATAGTAAGGCCATTTGTCCACGTCACACATGCTAATTAAATATGCAATCTTACGTCACACGTAGCATATAGGTCAACGCTCTGATTCGCAACCAATCACGATGACCGTTGATTTAACATCAGAAGAATTTCTAGGTCATCGGACTTAAAAATTCGCCAATGCAACACTTTTGCGATACGAAATTTTTAACTTAACGTTTTCATTTGAATTTCTATAGATCTCAACCCAACTATATTTCAACTCAAAATTTACTTTAAATTCCGATATTTGGACGTTTTAAGTTTCGATGTGGTCAGAGTTTCAATGCCATTGAATTCTAGCTATGCAGGCGTATAATTGTATAGAGTTTTATTTTAAACAATTTCAAGCCAGCGCGTAAAGTCGCCAGAGGGACACACGAAAAATTTTCACATCGTTTAATTCAAATTCACGGGCGCTGACGAAGATGTCGCTAAATTCAAATACACGGGCGCTGAGGAAAATTAGAAAACCCGGGCGAACGGTAAAAACTGCTAGTAAGGTAATAAAAGAGGAAAGATAAGATAAGACCTGACATGATGAAACTAAGATAAGAGAATGCAATGTTATATTAGATAATGCAGAGATAAGATAATGTGAAGATTTGCAGTTTAGAAGTCTCTGCACCTGTTCTTTGGCAATTTTCAGACTTTCTTCCATCTGTTTCATCCTCTGTCTGTACTTCTCCATCTGTGTCTGCGAATAAGAAGATTGGGAAACAAGACTTAAAACCACGGACACAACACAAATGCAGTGAATTGCTAATCCATAAAATCTATGCTAATTTAATCCAATCTGAATCAAATCTAACGTAACTTCAACAGCCATTGTAACCACACATCAATGCCTAATCAGACACAGACAAGGACATATACAGCCACTGACAGACAGACAGCTACAAAGAAAGAGACAGAGACAGACAGACAGACAGATACTAAGGAGGTTCCTTGTTCCCTTGAACTGGTCTGCTAGATTTAGTGCAAAACATTCAAACTCATCCAATCTGATCATTTAAATATTTTGTGTTGCACTTGCTTTAATTAGCTGTGCCAGTTGTGGTACATCTCATTCCCTTTTATACCCAGAGTTGCAGTTACCCTTGTTCATGCTTTCATCAACAGCAGGATTGTCTACTGTAGCTACTGCTATCTATGCCGATCTGCCTTTGGGTACATTGGGATGATTGGGCCACACTAACACATCGCATCGTGGGCGCGGTGGTGTAGGGGTATGTTCGGTGCCTTGCAGCCGGAGGGTTGCGGGTTCGAATCCACCTCAAACCGCCTTCAGGGACCCTGGCAAGTCCTTCACTGCAATTGCTCATGCGATTCGGCGTGAAACTCCGATTCAGTGTCCGTGTTGTAGTCGGGAGCGCCTCTGAGTAGAAATCTTGAAGGGGCGCTATAACAAGTGCTCATACATACATACATACATGTACAGCTGCTAGGTTTGTTGGTGGCACTGTCATTTATATGTGCAGTATTCTTCATTGGCTGGTGATTTCATGGTGCAAGGAAACCAAGATTCAGATGTTGGTCTGGTGATGCCAGATCCCCCATCTGGCACCTGCCCACTTGCGTCACCTGTGTTGCCCTCATTTAGGATTGGCTTGCCACAGTAATCTTCACTCCACAACATCAGAGGATCTCATTGTTCCTTTTGCACTCAGTTAAACAAAGCAATGTCACGCCTTGCAGTGGTTGGGCCATCAACATGGATTGGCCTTCCTTTTGATCTGCAGGTCCTTCTGGCTATGGATGCTCCAAACACCTTTCAGCAACCGCTAAAAGCTTTTCTGATTGGATATGAGCTGGGAGTATATCTGGGTAATTAATCTTCAACAGGTGCTATATAAATGCACTGAATAAGTGTATGAATAATTGAACTGAGACAAAGTAAGAGAGAAACAGACAAAGAGAGAAGGTCAGACAGACAGGACACATAAGCCAGGAGAGAGAGCAAAAGACAGACAGGCAGACAAAACGAGACGAAAAGACACAGGGAGTATGACATGTAGGCAGACAGCCAGGACTACCTCGATATCTCCTTTGTCTATTGCCGCTTCTTCAATCGTAAACTGGAGATCTTCGACTTTCCTAACAAACACATACATCCAACAATTACTAATTAATCCATTAACAATTCATCCATAAAGAATTACTAGTTAATTATTGCATTAAACAGTAAAATATCATGCACTGTAATTAAATGTTACGTCATCTGAAATGTAATGGAAAGAATAGTCACCGTTTCTCATCCATCAGCTGATGGAAGACGTCCGCTTTCTCCTCTTCCACTTTGTCGAGAGAACTCTTCAGTCGTCTCATGGTTTCCTCCATCTCGTGGGCAAACTTTGTGTGTTCCGTCTGTTTCATTGACAGCTGGCTTTCAAACTACGAATGCACACAACATGAACAACTATAATGAACTTCTATCACAGAAGTCTTTCTCAAGGGAAGATCAGTCACCTGTTTGGCACTGTGTCATTGTAATTGCAGTTAGATATTTATATAGCACTTGTTCAAGAGACACTCATCCGGGGCACTCTGGACCTAGCGATGGAAATCTAGCATCAAGTAAAATGGCTTTCAAGTGTTTACGGAATACATGCAAAAAGAACAAGAAGCTTAGTGTTAGTCAACTTATTCCAGAAAGTTGGACCAACCACGGCGAAGCTTCTGTGCCGAAGGAGGATGTTCTGGTTGGGGAAACAAAAACACAATTCCCTAAGATACGATGGAGCACATCCCACAAGGCAATTATGCATAAGCTGTCTCAAAAATGAAACTTATAAAACTTAGTCTAAGCAAATGCACAAACAAAAGGAAGCAACTGGAACAACTATTACTAATTAATTAATGAGACTGCCAGTTAGCGAGTGATTTACCTCTTCAATCTGGGATGCAGTTCGGATGAAGTCGGCGCGTTCGACATCCCTCTCCCGGAGCAACTGTTCGACGTGTTCCTCCTTCTCCTTCAGAGATTTCTAAAGTAGGAAACTCCACATGTAAAATAAGAACAAGTAACAGGTAATTAAGTCAGTATTCAATTAAGAAACATTACAGGCAAGGTAAGGGCAAGTGGTCAGCCAGACAGCAGACAGGAGAGAAAAGATGAGCATCTGTCTTCATCTTACTATATACTTGATTAATCCCTTGAAGAGACGTGCTCACAGCACCATAGATAGGTCCTTAAAATGTGCTATGCAAAAGCCAAGATATATACAAACATACATACCTACAATATCCAAATCAGGACATTCAAAAGTAAGATAAGGAAGGGTATGAATGCAACAAGATGCTTACTATAACCCTTTAATAAAATAAAATATCAACAGATTAGGCAATACCAGGTCAGACACGATTTATAAGCATTAAAATAGTTATCTACACTAATTACATCAATAATGTTAATAATTAATATAATATCAATAAGAATGCTTCATTACTGGAGTAACACTGCCTTGTCTGGTTAAAACTAAAATAAAAACAATATAATATTTAATAATTAGCAACTTCTATTCACCTGTAGAGCCGAAACGGTTGGTGTCGTCCCATAGACTGCAGCACGAGTTTTTGACCCCTACAGAAACAGAATTGAAGTCAAGCATCAGTAGTTTAGAATCATTCAAAACAGATCAGGTAAGGTTCCGAAAAGATCAGAATTCTTACAAACTAAAATGGTTCTAATAGACCAACGTGGATTTCCCTACTGAAGCAAGACTGAATCGAACAAATCAAAACAAAACAAAAAAGATCCGTCTTTGCCTCTATCCCATTTTCTACTCTAGTTTAAGAAGCTAACCCTGACAGGATGTTATGGATAAGAAATGTCTGCAACCTCAGGTGGCCAGTCGTCTCCCTCAATGCCTGCCTGGTCAGAGGTTCAAATCCCCACTGACAGCATATGACCAGTGTATTCATTATATAACAGTACTAATGAGTTCATTAGTGGCACAGCTGCAGAAATTTCAAGCCCTCCCTCTGCCTGAGTGGTGATTTGAACCCCTGACCTATGGGCTGACAGTTTTATACACTGACCACTATGCTATCACACCCAACATGGTAGCTGATTGGTCAGTGCACTCGCGTTGTAATGTGGCAAGTACGAGTTAGAGTCTCCCAGGAGACGGTTGCTGTGTAGGGACTTTGAGGAGCAAGTCCTTTACTAACATTTCTGCTTAGCACCATCGATTGATGCTTGTTGATAATGGCATTTAATAAATGCATAATAATAATCATAATCATAAAACCAATCAAACTGTCAAGTAATTAAATAATTACCCAATTAAAGTCTTAATTGGCGATGAAGTAAGTTTTCACAAAAACCTGTGCAGCAAGCGATGTTATCCCGAGCCGCATTCGGCCACTCCTCGATGCGCTCGAGGCGGCTGATCCGATCGAACTGATTGACTCCTGGCTCCCAGTTCGATCACGACTCATTCCATCACCATATCCAAGTTTCTGGAGCGAGCTACGTCGTAGAGCGCTTGGAGCACCATCGATGTGGAGTCTAGATGCATACGTCTGGTAAAGCTCCACTTTGTGAAATGGAGCAAATAGACCAAACATCGGAGAGCAAGTAAAGTATCTAAAACCAACATATTATTATTATTATTACTTGTAATACATGATACATTAATTAAATTCAAATGAATCATGTATCAGTATTTAACAATAAAACTTAAAAAGTGATAATCAGCTGTGAGCTTGGAAGCTGGAAAATGATGTAAAGCAATGCAATGCCTAGCACATAGAGCGCCTTTTCAATAATAATGATAATAATAATATTAATAATAATGATGAATATAATAAAAGAACAGAAATATCCTCATGTGTCTGTTTGTGTAATGTTACGCTAAAGTTTAATGACCAGACACCACTTGAGGGCATTCGAGTCCTGTGTCTGGGCGAACACCAGACACCGCTAGAGGGCGCTCGAGTCCCGTGTAGCAGGTGGGTACCAGACACTCCTAGAGGGAGCTTGAGTGACTAACTGCAAGATTGGAATTTAATTGACCGACTTTCGATCACCATTTAAGCTGTTTCTTTTAATAAAATAATAATAACAATAATAATAATAATACCAGGACAATTACTAAATATATTCAATTATACTTAATGAGTCTAAATGTACCATTTTGTCAAACTGGCTTTAGAGACTCTGGACTCCATCAACAGCACTGCAAAAATTGCCTTCCTTGTAGAACTGGGACATTCTAGAGATGTGAAATTCACTGTCGACTACATAAATGTTTGTGGAATCAGCCTGGCTATCAACTACAGCCCCTAATGCCCTTCAGGTGTAAATCCAACAGATTAACTTCTGCAACTCTTTCGTTTTTTTCACTCCACCTCAACTAATCAGAGCGTGCCTTTGAGGAGTTTGCTCTTTGAGTGGCACTACATAATGTTCGATTACAATTACAAAACAAATCTAATATCTATTATTTAAGAAATGAACCACTGATGTGAACCACCTGTGCAACATCACAATTATATTTAGGCAACTCTGCATAGCAGGACCCAATTGGATCCTATTTATGTAAACTTGATTCACAGAATATTTTGTCAGTTGTTGGTTTTTAATAAATATATAAATTAATAATCAATCAAACAATCAATCAAACAACATAATAGTTTTCAATCCTCCAATCTAACCTCTTTCCAGCAACCGATCCGTCATTCTTTCCAAGCGGTTCATCCAACTCCACCCCGACCCACGTCCCTTTCGCAAAGTCCGCCTCTCCGAGGAACCGGATGAACCCGGTCTTCGACCCGCTGACCGTAACGCGGTCTCCCACCTTGTACATGAACTTGTGCCCCACCGCTGGAATATCCGTCACTGATCCACCGCTTGGTGAAACCTGTCCCTGGCTAGAATGCGATCCGACACTCAGTCGCCTTGGCAGGGCGCTTGGAAGACTCGATTTTGGAGTGGCCGCCGTCCCTTCTCCGTTCGGTGTCCGTTCTTCTGCTGTTTTCGCCGTTTTACCACTAGGTGGCGTACCAGATGACTTTGGAATGCCATCGTCGGATTTGTCGGAAGGAGCTGGCGAACTGAGCTTCGGGGTTGGAGTTCGACTCAGTTTTGCGAGACGAGAGAAAATTCCTCGTTTTGGTTCGCACATGAAGTAGCGGACGCCGTTGACGCTTCCGTCGTTCTTGCCAACCGGGGAGTCGAGGACGACTCCTGCCCATTCACCCGGTCCAAACTGCACCTCACCAATGAAGGCTATGATGCCTGGCTTCAAGCCAGCCACCCAGACACGCTCACCAATCCGGAAGTCATCGACAGGAATCGTGTAATCAGCAGCCTGGCCATCAACTACAGACCCTGAAAAGTAGGATCACAAGAGATGATCATAACAATAACACACGAGATGTTATGTAAGGGAACTGAGGTCCTACACCCATAAATCAACCCAGGCGGAGAATGATAATGTGTTGGACTATCAACCCAGACGTCAAGTGTTGAAATTATAAAATTTCTCTTCTAGCAGCAATCCTAACACATTAGCTTAAAATAAGAACTATACTATGAAAGAGACTGGGACAGGCCATAGAGTGTATGCAGACAGACACACAGACAAAAACACAGACAGACAGGCAGGCAGGAACATGACAGACAGGCAGACAGAGAAGCAGAAAGTGAAGTAACCTGGCACACAGATGGAAAGGTACATAGGACATAGGAAAACCTGCAAACCATCAGGGTCCTGTAAGTTACAAAGTCTCTGTCTGTCTGCCTGCTTCATAATTCAGAGGCACTGAAACACCGTCAACTAATTCTCAACACCTGCTACATAAATCCCTGTGATCAAAAACATCAGCAGAACCTCATCAAACTAATACGGGTCCTCTTCAGTATCATACCAGCGATGGATTCATAGTCAGGCAGTATGGATATAAACCCCTAATAAACAAAGCTCAGGATTGCACATTCATGATTTGAACGTCTTTTCCTCTTTTAAGATTAATTTCTGGGCAACTGTGCTAAAGAACTTATACAATTCTAGAGATTACCTAGCTTCGATTCAACTGAGCAGGAAGACCAATCAACTCCCACTACACACGGAACAGACACAGGAAGCGCTAGTGCTATATAAATCCCTGTGATTGAAAACATCAGCAGACAATTCCATCTCAGAATTAAATCTTGAATTTGTCAACTTTATTTATGAATGGCAGATGAAGGCATAGGATAACATAATGTAAGATGGATTTAAAGTAGGGCTGTGGATTTTACTGATTAATTAATAGATAAAAAATTTTAATCGATTAATATCGGCTTGTTTGATTAATTTTCTATTAATTTTCTTACTTACTTATGACATTAACCGACCTATTTCCGGAATAAACGATATGGCAAACAGTGATAATGTGACACGGATATGTGGAGGGAACTAGGAGTAGAGGAAGACAACAAAAGACATGGATGGATAATATACGAGAGGATCTGGAGAGAATGAAGATGAACATTGCAGAAGCAAAGGAACAAATCAAGGATAGAGAATTCTGGAGACGACAAGTTGAGGACTCGTCGTTGGCCTTGGCCTGACGGAGGAGAAGCAAAGAAGATAATGTGAAACATTTGGGTGGAAAATTACACCATCATTTTGCATTTAAGGTAAATGCTGAGGGAAAAGCCGAAGATTCATTCATTCATTCAGGAGATTTATATAGCACCTCTTCAAGGTAACTACTCAGAGGTGCTCCCGACTCCAGCACGGCCAAAAAGAACAGTTTTCAGGTTAACATAGAATAAGTCAGAGAGCGTTCTGGGAAGCAGACGCAATTCCAAGGGCAGCCCATTCCAGACGGTTGGGCCCACCACTGAGAAAGCACGATTTTGCATAGCAGCTGTGCGGGCAAACGGGACTGTGAGCACCCCCCTCTCAGAGGAGCGAAGGGAGCGACTACCCTGGGCGCCCGATACGGGGACGACAGAGGTCCCGCAGATAGGATGGGGCAAGGCCCAACTGACATCGCCACACCAGGGAGGCGATCCTATACGCAATGCGCTGGCGGATAGGGACTCTTAGGGAGCCAGTGTAAGGTTTCCAGCATGTAGTTGGACACATGGCCGAATTTGGGTATTCGGCCAATAAGGCGCGCCGCAGAGCGGAGCACCCGGTCGAGGCACGCCAACCGACCAGACGGTAGGCCGGAGTAAAGTGAAGAGCAGATGTCAAGTCGAGCACAGACAAAGGAATGCAGTAAAGTGGTTGCAGCCCTGGGAGTCAGCGACCGTGCGACGGTGCGAAGCTGACGCAACTGGTAAAAGCAATTGCGGCTAAGACTATGGAGATGAGGAGCAAGAGTAAGTTCTTGGTCCAGTATGAGGCCAAGGTCGCGAACAGTAGCAGAGAAAGTGTAACTGGGGAATTCAGCAGCAAGGGTGGCTAAATCAAGCTTAGCAAGCTGCTGCCGGGTGCCCAGCCAAATGAATTTAGTCTTTGCCGAGTTAAGGCGAAGGCGGTTTGACGACATCCACATCCCCAACGCATCCAGTGTCCGACTCATAGCCCGCACTGCAGAGGTGGCATTTGATGACAGACAGTGCAAGTATGCCTGTATGTCATCTGCATAAAGCTGACCCTGGACCGCGTGCTCCGCAAGGAGTGAGGCAAGTCCAGAAGTGTAAATAATGTACAGGAGGGGGCCAAGGACGGAGCCCTGGGGCAGACCGTACAGAGCTGGGACCCACCGAGACCTAGTCGGACCATGTACCACACTAAGAGAGCGCCCGTGGAGAAAGGAGCCAATCCATTCCAGAAAATTTCCAGACAGCCAAAACGAGACGTGCAACCGCTTAAGAAGAATTTCGTGGTCTACAGTGTCAAAAGCGGCGCTAACGTCAAATATTAGATGGCAAAATTATTGATGATTTTTGTAGATAGAAGGTAGTTACTACTGACTACATTTCTCAGTTTGACAATTTGAACTTTAGCATGTCGAATGATTGAAGGATTTTTGCAGTGTGTACAGTCTAAAAAGTTTTTCACGCTTTATGCAATATGGACCAAATTAATAGAATTTAATCAATTAATCTCAATTAAATTTTGGAGATTAATTGATTAAAATTATTTTAATCAGTACCAGCCCTAATTTAAACATATTTTATCTGTGTCTGTGTTACAAGTTACAACGATTGCAGCTAACAATAACCAATGCCAGTGTCCACTTAGGCATTACTATCATGTATGTACCGGTAATGTATGTATGTAAGCATGTATGCAAATGTCTGTGTGTGGGCATGTATGCAAGTATATATGTAGGTATGCTTGTATGTATGTATGTATGTATGCTGGCACATAAGTATGTATATATTATATATATGTATATATGGATGTACGTATGACTGTATGCATATATTTCTGCATGTATTTGTGTATATATGAGTGTGTGCATTGTGCATGTATCTGAACATATATAGCAAACTTACACAAATGCTCATCAAACCAAATCATCTAAACTTATCCACAAGTCCCAAACTCTTGTACTGAGCAATTTCTACCCTAAAATTCATTCCTCTTGCTTAAATAATCTACAGTTGGTTCCCAGTTGTAAATACAGCATCTAATTGGACATTTATATAGCACATTTACCTGACATCTGCTTGTTCGGGGGCTTGATGGCATAGCTATCGGCAACAAGCCCAGCGCCACGATAACTCTTTTCGAATGCACCTTTGTCAAAGATCAGTTATTTGACCACACCCAAGGCAAACACACACAACACAACACATGAAAACCTTGCTCAAGACATACAAAAATCCATAAACGACAAATTGATGCTCACAAAAAAGCAGATATGCTACAAACTTAAGAAGAATTGTAGCTCACAAAACAGCAAAATTATTATAAACAAGCAGACTATAAAACAAAGAAACCAAAGAAGCACAACCAGTTTACATTTCTAGGAGAAAATTTGAGAAAAACGAGAAATTAAACCACTATTAAAGCAACATGTATGAACTTATATAAAGCAAAGAACTAATCAAATAAAAAGCCAGTCTACCTATTTACACAACTCAAAGTAATATTTATCCAAAGTGTTTTATTTTATGACATTTTTCTTCAAAAAATCTTCCACTATTTTACAGTAATTCTTGTGATTTCATCATTTGTTCCGAAATCTAATTTACATACTTACAGATGTTTTAATCATCTTTAAATTCTTTTCCACTCGATACTCATTCTGTTAGATTTTCATAAATTTCCCACACAATCTCCAAATCTATTGAAATTGTTTTGATGTTTGCCATAAGCTAATAACAGCCTTAGATTATGTTTGTTGTCCAGCTGCATATGTGGTGTCAGACAAATAATATTAAAACCAAATGGTCAGCAAACGCTGTGTTAAAATTCTATAAATCACAACAATTTTAGCACTTGCTTTCATGACTCTTAGCTACAGAGGACAAAGAGGAATTTGCACTAAAACATTATCTGTTTTGGGATGCAAATATATATTTCCAGCCTTACACAATATCTACTTAATGTTGAATTTCTGTTCCCTAAATTTACATCTGTCTGTTTTTAAAGCAAATTCTGCAACAACACTCTTCTGTAATATAAACAAATAGTAAACCAATGTTCCAAATGTTAAATTTATTTTTTATTCACATATGTCTGATTTTAAAGCAAATTCCAAAACAAAGCTCCTCCACTAAATAAGAAATATTAAACAGAAACTGTGTAAGGCAATAATCATATAATATAGATGACCCTCACCCTGTGACCTGTTGGCAGTCGGCGTAGGGCTGGCCCGGGCCTGCGCCAAACCGGTAGGACGAGCAAGTTTACTCGTCGACTTTGGAGCCAATTTTGGCGTCAGGTTTGACATCGTCACTATGATCGCCTAAAGACCAGAATATCAATCGCCACACTCACCATCACCATTATTTTTATTTCTTATGTATATAGAGCGCCAATATCTAATAATAAGGCATCGATATATGACGCTATGCAACTGCACAATGAGTATTTGCTCAAAGTTTGGCAAGCTTATAGAATCGGGGGCTGAGGGATATAGTGCGTAAGTTTACTGGCATCGTGAGGGTCGGTTAGGGTCTGCAAGCTTATAGAATCGGGGACCTTTTTTATATAGTGTCTAAATATAGTGCCTAAGTTTTCGCCACGGATTCGTCTTATAGTTTGGCATATTTAGACATGTCTGCCATTGGCCGCAACAAAACTCGGGCGCGCTGCCCTCGATTGGCCGATAACTGGGACGCTGCGCTCTGATTGGCCGATTTAAATGGGATATGGAGTATAGGTTACCACGAAATAATTAAAGTTTAGTAATAAGAAAACATGGACGACACTAACCCTAAACCTAACCCTAACCGACCCTCAAGACGCGTATCAATTACGCAAACGTTAACCTAACTGACAAAGATTATGGAACTTTACGCCGTGAGGGTCGGTTAGGGTCAGGGTTAGGGTTTGTGTCGTCATTAGAAGTTTACGTCGTGAGGATCGCTTAGGGTCAGCGCAAGGACCTATTAATATAAATTCCTTGAGGTCAGCGTTAGTGTCGCTTATAACAACACAGATAAAGTGTACGACATAATGCGTCTTATGAAACCGTTACCTCTAGCAATATATAGCCCGCATTCATTTTAGGTCATAGCTAGCGTTTATTGAAGATCGTTGTTGTGGCCAATGGCAACATGCGTAAATATGCTGCGTTCGGCCAATAGCAACATGCGTAAATATGCTGCGGATAAGACGAATCGTTGCGGTATATGGGAAAAAAGGTCCCCGATTCTATAAGCTTGCCCGGTTAGGGTCAGGATTAGGGTTAGTGTCGGCATTAGAAAACCTGGTACCGTCCGGTGTTCGCCCAGCAGGCCCAAAGATACTGTATAATTCTTCAGCCCACGATACTACAAGTTTGCTCAAAGTTTCTACAAATGAACCTACATTAAGCAGAGTCTACAAACCCAAACGTCCCGTATTACAAAACGAGGTCAACACCAGTCATCGGATTGACGAGAAGCTGCCGGTTAAAACCAGTACATAACAAAGTCCGTGATAAGTGGATCCTGTTTTATGTAGAAACTAGTTGCTTGACATAAGAGAAATCTACTATTACTAAGTTTTCGTAAAGCAGTGCAGTTATTATAGTTACGTTACGATACCTTACTTACGTTTTGCGATGACTCATAAGCTTTAGAAATTTGCGTTTGCGAATGCAAAATAAGTTTTGCAGAGAAATATACAAATCATTTCAAAACATACAAAACGAGAGCGATCAGTTATCTATGGTGCACGAAATTTACTTTGCAAAATTATTTTACTTATTCAGTCGCAAAAAGTTAAGTTTTATTTTTCATTAATGAATCAACCGGATGTTGATCGAAATTCCAACATAGGGTGTTACTCTTTATTTAGCGCTATACACTACCTAAAAACATTCTATCAAACTAATAAAATAATTATAAAAGTATTAAAAAAATTTAATTAAAGAATTATATTATAACCATTATCCTGTCCACCACTTAAGAAATACAAATTAAAATTTTTCAGTATGAAATGGTGACTACTGCATTTTAAAATATAAATATGTACTAATTCGCTGCTGCTGCTGCTGCTGATGATGATGATGATGATGATGATGTTGCTGATGATGATGATGATGATGATGATGTCAGAGAATGTATGTATGACATGCTGAATTCTGTGGTGCGCAAGTGGCAGGCCTACTATAATTCTATTAGTGTATAAATAATAAAAGTTAGGGTTGAAACTCACCCCATCGACAGAGGACGAATAAACAAAATTTTTTAAAAATGGCGCATTAGATCTCAATTGACACCCAAACGACCGCTGTCCACGCTACGAGGGGAGCTGCATTCAATACCAACAGATGAGCTAAGGCTACTATTGTGGATTTTTGGTCATTCACATAAAATTCGGCATCCTATTATTTTAATCGAGTGACACTAGTCGATGTCATTATGTAGACATCAGGCGTCAATGGCGTTGACAAAGACGCTGCTCAAGACACTATAGCTGAAGCAAGCGGATGGGTGTCTTATGGGTGTCTTGGACACCGATCAGTTTAACTCTGTGTTGTGACGGTGGTATATTCTCTCGTCACCAATTTCAAAAGTGGTGATGACATTCATTAAATATGTACTCTGTTATCTACGCGTTCCTTAAAGTGGTGGACCAGGCTGCAGACGAAATTCGTATATATAGGAGAAGGAAGGAGAAGAGAGGGAGGGAGAAGGGATGGATGGATCGAGAAAGGAGGAAGGGAGAAGAGAAGGAAGGAGGGAGAACGGATGGACAAAGGAGGGAGAAAGTAGGTAGAGAAGGAGAAGGTAGGGGCCGAAGGGCGGGTGACGGGATAGAGGAATCGAGAAAGGATGGAGGCAGAAGAGAAGGAGGGAGAAGAGATCAGGAGGGAGAATGGATGGATGGAGGGAGAATTAAGGGAAAAAGGAGGGCGGGCGGGAGAATGGATTGAGGGATCGAGAAGTGATGGAGGGAGAAAGGATGGAGGGAGATCGAAGAGAGGGAGGGAGGGAGAAAATATCGATCGTAGGGACAATGGATGGATGGAGGGAGGGAGAAGGGGAGGAGGGAGGGAGAAGGAACAAGGTGAGGTGCGAGCTACCACTTTGTGCCACAAAGTTACGGCGCCCTTGTGGAGTTGTGGACCCCATATAGCTTAGTATCGCCTATAGGCTATATATTGTCTCAGTACGCGGTTATGTTTTGACGCTTCTGATCTTTGTTATGACGGCGTCATTCAGAGAGCGAGGACGTACGTTACCTAAAACAATAACGTAAGCGTACCGTAAAGTACGTTGTCGAAAACAATAACGTACGTGCGTGGGCGTATTTAGAGGGGCTTTTACGGGTTCAACCGCGATCAACCCCCTTTCCCCAATAAATTGCCGAAATTTAAAAAACTGAACTTCTTCGATCATTTCTTTAACGCATTTATTAGACACCTTTAAATCGTATATTATAATATCCGAATAAATTTCTTTCCCATTTAAGCATTGTTGATACTTTTCGAAGCTTTGTTTATGTACAACTTCGCCACCGCCACTATATATATATATTACCTGTGGTATAGTACCACGCCCAAGCCTAGAGCAAGAAGGAGGGCGTCGCTAATTATCATCTCTGCTATCGATGCCTATCGTGGCATCTATCTTGCGATACAACGCCGTTAAGCATGCTATAATATTATATCTACATGAAACAATGACTTAGCTACGGAATTATACTCTGATGATATAAATTTGCCATTATACAGTGGCGCTTTAGAAAACAGCAGAGTAGATTATTGGGAAAGGCAAAGTGGAATGATCCTCTTGCGACGTAAAAGAAGATAAACGGTTTTGTAGTTAAATGAAAAGCGAGTCCTAACTTAATTTGGGGGATTATTGGGCCGTGTTTAGGTCTATGCTTTCTAAACTTGATATTTAGTTAGGATATTTTCATATAAGAATACCACCACTGAAGTTTATTATTTATAATTTTTTTCTAAAACTTTACGAATCCATTATGTTAATGATACTGATCTATCTGGCTCAGGAGATTGAGTATTGAGACTATATATGTAGCGATTGGACGAAACTGACGAATATTAGTCTATAGCGTGGGAAAACACTATTTAAAGGTGTCTAAGCTTCACATCTGCATAAAGGTAGTAAATTAAGGAGGACGAGGAGGAGGACGACGTAGGCTAAAGGAGGACGAGGAGGACGGAGGACGAGGACGAGGAGGAGGACGAAGACGAGGAGGAGGACGAGAAGGACGAGGCAGAGGATCTGCTAAGGCGCCGAAGGCGGATTTAGTCTGGGACGAGAAAGATTGGAAGGTGCAGGACTGCAGGTTGTTGGACTTGGGTATAGGAATTCTTGAAGAGGCTGGGCTTTAGTTTGGAGACATATTATACCACGAAGAGAACAAACACCACTGTGGGGTGCTTGGTGACAGTCTGAAACCTGCATTGTTAGAAGAACACCCTAAGTTCTGAACGTCATCCATTTGATGGGCCCCAAGACATAGAGTAAACTTCCGCTTCCACCTTAGTCATTCTGTATGGCCCCGGGGGTGGGGGAGGGGATGAACCGGCTGCATCCCTCTCATAAGCCCTGGTGATGGATGGCGAAGAGGTCAACAAGGTACTTGGGCAACGAGTATTATTGGAAGTGACTCAAGTGAGATAATTTAGTGATGGGCCTTAAAGTGGATGCTCTCCTGAATCGTAAGCCGATAGAGTATAAGGACTTTATTTGAATCTCTGATTAAGCTTATATATACATGCATATAATTATGATATATAGCTATAGTATGGTCCGCAAAATTCCGCACACTGGGGCCTTAAATGGCGTGGTCCAGTCGTCCAGAAGATCAATGTCAACGATAGGGTCAAACGGAGAAACTGAACTTCAAAAACCAATGCGGACCAGAGCCACATGTCCGCTCCGAGTAGGCCTATATGAATCGTGTGTAGCCCTTCTACTATGGTTTGTATAGGCCTACTCGAGGGCCTACCAGTGTGATTCTCGTTAACGATAACGATAACGAAAATGTTCGTTAACGAAAATAAAATGACTTCGTTAACGATAACTATAACTATAACTAAAAATATCATTAACGATAACTATAACTATAACGAAAATAACAATAACGAAAATTCATCTTTATTTTCGTTAATACAAAAAATAAAAATAGGAAGTGCAATATGGACGATTCGACATAAATGAGAACGAAAAATGCGATATTTCTTTATGCAATTTGTCAGTTACTTTAGAAACTCGTGTATTCATGAAGCTGAATGCATCCATGCTTCAAAGGCTTTCAAAGCTCTGAGCAAATTGTGAAACAGCGTGTTATTATGCACAATTTTGCTTATACCCTTAATTATTGTAACTAAGTAGTAACTAAAATTAACTAAAATAAAATCCATTAACTATAACTATAACTATAACTAAAAAATAATACTAACTATAACTATAACTATAACTAAAATAAGAAACCATTAACTATAACTGTAACTATAACTAAAATAAAATCTGTAAGGAGAATCACACTGGGGCCTACAGTCTCTAAAAGTAGCCTATACACAAAGGCATGGGCGTAGCCAGAAACAAACTTCGGAGGGGGTTTTAAGATTTCTTGGGGTTTTCCTTTGTAAATGGTCGCAAGAGTTCAGGTTTTTGGGTATTATACTATTTCGCATGTATAGGCCTAGGCTAAAAGCATATAAATTTTGTTCGGAAACTTATTTCGAATATTCGAAGGGTTTGAACCCGTAAAACCACCCCTAAATAGTGAATACGCCCAATCACAAATGGTACCCTATGCCAAGTATACTCGAAGTTGATATGGAACATATATATAGGGCCTATACGTAGGCCCTACTCCTAATTGGGCTTGGTCGGAAGAATTCGATCCATGAATTTTGACCACAAAGTCACGTTACGCGCTGCGGCTTTAGCCAGAGCATATAATTATATATATATATATATATAATATCTATATATACATATATATACATATATATATATATAATATTATATACTGTAGCCAAGCCATTGGCATACGTAGTAGGCTACATTGCCCCGCATGCTACGCGTGTTACAATATCTTACAAAACACTATTATAAGTAGGTTATAATACCCCATTAGTAATCCCAATCACTATAGCCCAGTAGTAATGCCAATTTTAGCCACGCCCACCTTATGACGTCATCAATTCCTTACTGCCGGTTGAAGCATAATCTAGTCCAAGTACAGGTCAAAGGTCAAACGATGACAACTTCACCCAAAAACAGACCACCCATTAAATTTGGCCAAGGGTTGCGCGGGTGGGGCGTGCTTGTACCTACCCCTCTCCTTTCTTCTTCATTCGCACTACATGGCTTAGCAAAGCTCATTAATTATTCATTATTTGGCTGTTCTCAATTCTATTTGGGTCCATCACACATGGGCACGCTGCCAATTTTTATACACAGGTTGACAATTCTTTCAAGCAATACCATCCGTTCACATACGCAAGCACTCTATTTTTTACTCAATACCCTTCATATAGCGCCCATAAGTTCCACCCATCTTTGCTCAAGTATTGCAAGGTCACCATTTTTGCACTGTTTCTTAGTACTATTACATGCATGCTTTCAATTCTTTTGTACCATACAACCAGTTTCGCCTAGGCGCGCACCCATTTAGGCTCAATTCAACAACTACAAAGCACTTGCAACTGTGTGCGTTTGTGTGTTTGTGTTTGTATGTTTGGCTGTTTCTGTGTATGTGAGTGTTTGAGGGTTTGGAATGTGTTTGGCTGTTTGACAGTTTGTGAGTATGAGTGTGTCTGTGTATTTGTGAGTTTGGGTGTTTGACAGTTTGTGCGTATGAGTGTGTTTGTGGGTGTTTGGGTGTTTGTGTGTATGAGTGCGAGGCTGTGAAAGATATAGAGATGCAGAGAAGCGTTTTGGGAGATAGACTTAGTGGTTGTGACGCTGTGTAGCGCTTGAGAAGTTGAGAAAGACAGATGCAGAGAAGTGTTTTGGGAGAGGTGCTTAGCGCTTGAGAAGTTGTGAAAGAGATGCAGAGAAGTGTTTTGGGAGAGGCGCTTAGCGCTTGAGAAGTTGAGAAAGACAGATGCAGAGAAGCGTTTTGGGAGAGGCGCTTAGCGCTTGAGAAGTTTGAGAAAGAGAGATGCAGAGAAGCGTTTTGGGAGAGGCGCTTAGCGCTTGAGAAGTTGAGAAAGAGAGATGCAGAGAAGTGTTTTGGGAGAGGGGCTTAGCGCTTGAGAAGTTGAGAAAGAGAGATGCAGAGAAGTGTTTTGGGAGAGGGGCTTAGCGCTTGAGAAGATGAGAAAGAGAGATGCAGAGAAGTGTTTAGTGAGAGGGGCTTAGCGCTTGAGAAGATGAGAAAGAGAGATGCAGAGAAGTGTTTTGGGAGAGGGGCTTAGCGCTTGAGAAGTTGAGAAAGAGAGATGCAGAGAAGTTGTTTTGGGAGAGGCGCTTAGCGCTTGAGAAGTTGAGAAAGAGAGATGCAGAGAAGTGTTTTCGGAGAGGGGCTTAGCGCTTGAGAAGTTGTGAGAGATGCAGAGAAGTGTTTTGGGAGAGGGGCTTAGCGCTTGAGAAGTTGTGAAAGAGATGCAGAGAAGAGTTTTGGGAGAGGGGCTTTGCGCTTGAGAAGTTGTGAAAGAGATGCAGAGAAGTTTTGGGAGAGGCGCTTAGCGCTTGAGAAGTTGAGAAAGAGAGAGGCAGAGAAGTGTTTTGGGAGAGGCGCTTAGCGCTTGAGAAGTTGAGAAAGAGAGATGCAGAGAAGTGTTTTGGGAGAGGGGCTTAGCGCTTGAGAAGTTGAGAAAGAGAGATGCAGAGAAGTGTTTTGGGAGAGGGGCTTAGCGCTTGAGAAGTTGAGAAAGAGAGATGCAGAGAAGTGTTTTGGGAGAGGGGCTTAGCGCTTGAGAAGTTGTGAAAGAGATAGTGTTGCAGAGAAGTGTTTTGGGAGATGGACTTAGTGTTTGAGAGTTTGTGAAAGAGATAGTGTTGCAGAGAAGTGTTTTGGGAGATGGACTTAGTGTTTGAGAGTTTGTGAAAGAGATAGAGGTGTGGAGAAGCGTTTTGGGAGAGGGGCTTGACGGGTGCGATGCTATGGAAGAGATAGAGAAGGAGAGAAGCATTTTGGCGTGAGGTGGCTTAGCAATTGCGAAGAAGAGAAAGAGAGTGAGAGAGAGAGCGCTAGAAAGAGGGAGATGAAGCGAAGAATTTTGTGAGAGGGGTGCGCAGGCTGGGAGCCAGCGAGGGTGAGAGAGAGAGAGACATACAGACTCTCGGTAATTGTCAATTTTATTCGACCCGATTAAGAGCTGAATCAGTATTTTCGCCTGGCGAGAAGTGCATTAACTAGTTTTCGGAGAGAGAGACGCGTAAAATGATGGAGTTTAACAGAGGAATTTTTAGTATGGTTTAGCTGAAGAGATGGATATTATGAAACCAAATTCTTTAAAGTCGTAAGAACTTTTCAGATTCTTGCGAACTTTACAAAACCAAAACGTATGAAACGCTCGTCACTGCTAACCTTTTGTGGAACGTTTCTGAATCTTTGTGAACTTTTAGTAAAACTTAAAGCGTTTTGGATGTACAATGTTTAAAAATCGTTCACAAAACCAAAATCTCCGTGAAACGTTTTGATTCGAATGTATTTGCAACGCTTTCGTGAACGAAGGAATTAAAACTTTGAGATTGTCGTAATCTATGCCCAAGTTTGCTTTCTTAAACTTGAGAAGTAGAAACACATGGAATTGCACAAGTATAATTTTAGGACTTCTCTCTTAAAATTATAGCTGCACAGGTGGTATAGCGACGTGAGAGAGCATAGTGCATTGAGAAATTGTGGCCCATATGGTTCATTGCCAATGCGACAGCGTAATACTTTGCTAAGTTTTGTGAAACATTAACTGATAAGACATGTGACAATAATACGAGGAGGTGTGTGGGAGCGTATTGCGAGGTGGCTGAGGTTGCTCCCTCCCACGCCGCCGCCGCCGCACGGAAGCTGTGGAAAGCGAAGTCGCTTCGCGACTAGCAACTAATGTAAAGTTAAAATATACAACTGTTCATGCTTAAAACTGTAATCATTTGAATATAGGCATGAAATTCCAAGTTTGACACCTATAAGTATTTGCAAACAGATTTTTGTTAAGATTTCTCGATGCGTGCAAACAGTTGTCCATTGCTAGAAATATGTGAGGTTCTTTAGCAGCAGCTACAGCTGCTGCGCGCTGTCGCAACTGTCCATATACTTTGAATTTAAACGCTTGAAATAAGGTCGCCATGGCGACTTTACACCCATGTCGTTGCCACACCTCTGAGAATAATATCAATCGATGGGTTTTCACAGACGGAAAACCCCAAATCGGTTACACATTGAAAGTTAAACCTGTGTCTGCAGCTTTTGAATGTGCCTCGCATCTCCAGAAATTGAAAATCGGCATCTTACAACCGTCCGCAGCCGTAAAAATTTGAGAAAGCTGAGTAGTGCAAGCATCCAACCTCTCTTTTCGCATGCCATTACTCAAGGATCATTGGCATGGTGCAAACCCAGTAAGACCAGAATCAAAGATCACTGGCATGGTCTAAATTCCAGTGAGACCAGTGCATACTCAAGGATCATTGGCATGGTGCAAACCCAGTAAGACCAGAATCAAAGATCACTGGCATGGTCTAAATTCCAGTAAGACCAGTGCATACTCAAGGATCATTGGCATGGTGCAAACCCAGTAAGACCAGAATCAAAGATCACTGGCATGGTCTAAATTCCAGTAAGACCAGTGCATACTCAAGGATCATTGGCATGGTGCAAACCCAGTAAGACCAGAATCAAAGATCACTGGCATGGTCTAAATTCCAGTAAGACCAGTGCATACTCAAGGATCATTGGCATGGTGCAAACCCAGTAAGACCAGAATCAAAGATCACTGGCATGGTCTAAATTCCAGTGAGACCAGTGCATACTCAAGGATCATTGGCATGGTGCAAACCCAGTAAGACCAGAATCAAAGATCACTGGCATGGTCTAAATTCCAGTAAGACCAGTGCATACTCAAGGATCATTGGCATGGTGCAAACCCAGTAAGACCAGAATCAAAGATCACTGGCCTGGTCTGAATTCCAGTAAGACCAGTGCATACTCAAGGATCATTGGCATGGTGCAAACCCAGTAAGACCAGAATCAAAGATCACTGGCATGGTCTAAATTCCAGTAAGACCAGTGCATACTCAGGGATCATTGGCATGGTGCAAACCTAGTAAGACCAGAATCAAAGAACACTGGCATGGTCTAAATTCCAGTAAGACCAGTGCATACTCAGGGATTATTGGCATGGTGCAAACCCAGTAAGACCAGAATCAAAGATCACTGGCATGGTCTAAATTCCAGTGAGACCAGTGCATACTCAAGGATCATTGGCATGGTGCAAACAGACAGACAGAGACAGAGAGACAGAGACAGACAGAAACGGAGACATAGAGAGACAGAGCAGATAGCTCTGGGATTGTGGAACCGACCTGGAAAATGGCGAGCAGTTTGTTGAAGCGTTCTTCCTTTTCTCTCCACATCTCTAGCGTTTTAATGGAAAGTGGAAAGACTTTGATGAATTCAGCATAGATTCTAAATTCCGTCAGTTTCGGAAGAAAGACGTTGGCAACGGAAGAAGAACCCTGCTTCCTATCGAGCAACATATACAGACGGTTAAACTCACACAGCGCTCTCTGGAAACCAATGTTATTTAAGTTATCTAAAACTGAAGATTAAGTTTATCGTTTACTGAAAAGTTCTATTTCAGTTAACTGAAACAAAACTGAAACTGAAACGTTCTGAAAACTTTAACTAAAACTAAACTGAAAAGTACAAAACTTGAACTAATCAACTTAGACAGCCATGTTCATTGGACCCATGTCTGACCCTCGTTGGCCCACTGCGGGTGCCAAATGGTGGCCAGCTCAGGGCTCAACCTGCCTGAACCCAGCAAAATGTGGCTGTGAAGATGGAAACGACCAGGCTGCTTCAATCACTTCTTGATCTGAATCAGACAGAATTGGCCTCTCTATCTCATTTCGAGATGGAGAGGCAGAGAGAGAGAGAGACAGACAGACAGACAGACAGACTGACAGACAGACGTAGAACTAGAAGCAGGAACAGAGATCGAGAGACAGACAAAACAGACAAATGGAGACACAGATAGACATATAGAGACATAGAAAGGGACAGAGGAAGAGACTTCAGAGTCCTAGACAGACGTAGGATCAGCGGAAGATACAGAAAGAAGGACACAGTTAGATAGAGTCTGAAATTGTGGAACCGACCTCGGAAAATGGCGACTTCAGTTGCGACTGCTGCGCTGCTGCTTACCATTTTCGTCTCGTTCATCTCGAGCGATGCCTTAATGGAAGAGTGGAAAGACTTTGATGAATTCAGCGATGCATTCTAACATTCCGTCGGGTTCCTCCGGAAGAAAGACGTTGGCAACGGAATTCATCGAACCCTGCTGGCTATCGAGCAAATATCAGACGGTTAAACAACATACAGTCGCTCTCTGGAAACCAATGTTATTTAAGTTATCTAAAACTGCGATTAAGTTTATCGTTAACTGAAAAGTTCTATTTCAGTTAACTGTTTTAAAACTGAAACGTTCTGAAAACTTTAACTGAAACTAAACTGAAAAGTACATTATTAGAACTAATCATGCTAGACAGCCATGTTCATTGGACCCATGTCTGACCCTCGTTGGCCGACTGTTGGTGCCAAATGGTGGCCAGTTCAGGGCTCAACCTGCCTGAACCCAGCAAAATGTGGCTGTGAAGATGGCTGCTTCTAATCACTTCTTGATCTGAATCAGACAGAATTGGCCTCTCTATCTCATTTCGAGATGGAGAGGCAGAGAAAGACAGACAGACAGACAGACAGACAGACAGACAGAGCAGACAGACAGACAGACGTAGAACTAGAAGCAGGAACAGAGATCGAGAGACAGAGACAAAACAGAGACAAATGGAGACACAGATAGACATATAGAGACATAGAAAGGGACAGAGGAAGAGACTTCAGAGTCCTAGACAGACGTAGGATCAGCGGAAGATTCAGAAAGAAGGAAAGAGTTATATCGAGTCAGAAACAGTCAACAGAGTTCGGAATGCCTCTAGCCTACTTCCATTGAGACTGCTGCGCTGCTGCTTACCATGTGCGTATCGTTCGTTCGAGGGATGCCTTCATGGAAGAGTGGAATTGGAAGAGTTCTTCGATGCAAGGAAACATCCGATCGGGTTCCTCCGGTGGAAAGATGTGCTTAACGGAATTCATCGAATCCAACTGGCGCTTTATCTAATATCACCAAACACAACATCATTCGATCTAATCCAATCCACTTACTTCTATAGCGCAGTTATGATAATGTATAAAGTGAAACCGTCGTCATATTCTTTAGAGTAGCCAGGTCGAAATCAGAAATCAGACAAAGTTAGAGACACCAAAAGTCAAGCAACGGAGGCACCATCGTCAGCGCCTGCAGTGCTCTTTTTAGAGCACAGTATTGTATTGGTGCGACATAGAAAGGGTTGGATCGTTGGGGTATCCGGTGATTAAGTGCAACAGATGATGGGGTAAACACATACAAATCTCTTTTAACAACCTCAGTGAGAAGTAAGTTGTAGTAGGCCTAATCGATATGGTCAGAAACTAGAGCAGATTCGAGTGAGATTAAGACAGTTCGAGGCATGTGAGATCTGTTTCTACCAAAACTCCGAAGAAGAGGACGAAGAGAAATCAGAGAAAGAGGAGGATGACGACGACGACGACGGAAGAAAGAGTCACGAGTTACCATTCGGAGGAAGGTGAGCTTTTCGAGGTAGGTCTGTTCCGTGTGCAGCAGTTCCTTGGCCACTTCGAACCTCTTCTGTTCGACCGACTGCACCTCAGCCACCAAATCCACCTACGTCGTCAAAAAAGACACATGCTCCATTTAGATCTGCAACTCCAGTTATGGAAACAAGACACGTTGGCCTATGCAAATGGTTCCATTCGCACAGAGAACAACGATACCACCACCACCACCACCACCACCACCACCACCACCATCATTGTCAGTATTAATTATGTTCTTGCCCAATTAAGGCACGTGTAATCCTACAAGAAAAGAAATTACGCTCGATGCAATTATGTATTAAAAGGCATAACAAATCTGCCTCGATACCCTGTTGCATTATAGCTCCGGATATGCGTGTAGATGAAAAGAAGGCGCTGGAAAAGGAAACTGAGGTCACATGACTCTCGAGGTAGTTGAGATGGATGAAATGAACGGCGCTGGCCAATCTCACGGATGAAATGAACCCCCTCAGAGTTCATAGGGTCATAAGTGTTTCGATTTGATTTAGATGGATTTGATCGAATTAGATTAGAGTGGATTAAGACCAACCGGATTTTCGTAAATGATTTCATCGTCATCATCATCATCATCTTCATCCGTGAAGTCATCCAAATCACTATCATCATCGTCATCATCATCGTCTTCGTCGTCTTCGTCGACATCAGCACTATGATGATAGTCGTTGTTGGGTTGAGTGTCGTCGTCGTTGCCGTAGTCGACGGCGTCTCTTTTCGGCAGATTGAGGCTTTGACCTTTGGCCCGGCGTCTCTCGATGACCTGCAATGACCTGTCGGGGTCACGATCCCCACTGCCCCCGTCTTCCGACATCCTACTCAGAAGACCTGACAGATTGGGAGGCAGCGTCATCCCTTTGCGTAAGGCTCCCGTTCGCCGAACTGCTCGAGCAGCGTGACCTCCGTATGTGGCATGCATTATTGAACAAACACAAGTCAAGAGCCTAGCCTATAAGTCGACTGCACTGACCTCAATTCCTGTACGACGTAATTTCCACTCTTTCTTCCTTCTTTCTCTCCGCAATGATCCCAATCCCAATCCCACTTACCTTAATTAGATCGTCCCAGTCGTTCAATTGGGATTTGGCGAGTGTTGTGGTCAATCGTTGTTTGAACTACGTCGTCGATAACCAGATCAAAAGTGAAACCGATCAGACTTCAATCGGTTCTTTATTTGCTCTTATTTGCTCTGATTTGCTCTAGACTTATTTTCATGAAAAAAGTAACAAAAGTAATCTTTATTCACGCAAGGTCACCGTCTAAACCAGCTTTCATAATCCAAAACGAATGTATGTATCGACAGCCATGGATTCTCCTGTGTAGTGTTAGGAATAATGTCTCTCCGTCCGTTTATGATAGAACCAAACAAAGAATTCTTAATCCAGCTCCGATTGATTCTGTTCGATAGGAGCTGACGATAAGAGCGCTATAGGCCTACGTCCGCTCACCTGTTGAAAGCCACTCAGGAGTTCGATCACTCAATAGTTAGGCTATACTATTATAATCATCGGTGGATCTGACGCGTTGTGTGTACTCGTCCTCGGCTGAGGTAACCGTCCTCGTCAAGTGCCTGTTCTGTTCAAGGGCCTAGTCATAAAATAGACAGGTATACACATGACCTTACATAAAGGTCCCTTGTGGCGAAGGGAAGGTCTTGCACGCTTACAGATAGGCTTCACTGCGCCCAATGCACAGGCCACTATGCTCTGTGTGAACCTAACGACGACCGAGGAGGAGGAAGAGGAAGAAGAGTAGGAGGAGGAAGGAGGAGGAGGAGAAGAGGAGGGAGGAGGAAGAGGAGGAGGAGGAGGAGGAGGAGGTCTATGACGACGAAGAGGAGGAGGAGGAGATTGCGGTTATAAGAAATTACTGTAACGTTTAACTCAGCCTAAAAGTATATTAAAAGGAAGCCTGTTATTCTTAAAATCTATTTTTAAAAGCAGCGAAACAATTTACGAGTTGGTATACGCTGCGGGATTGAAGTGGGCCATTCAAAGGGAAAACAGTCCTGAATAGCATGCATTCATAACCAAGTGGCATTCATAGCCGCGTGAGATCGGTCTTACTTAGTGATACGTGCATAATCATTATTAAGAAGTAATTTCTTTTATTAATCCGTGATCGCCGTTGGATATCGGATGACGACGCTTTGTGTTCACATCGCAGTTCTGTTAATTTATATGCAAACTCAATAATTCTCTTAGAAGAAATTCCTTCAAATGATCCATTTGCGTCCTTGTGTAGCCTTTCATGTAATCCAGGGCAGAAATTGTTTCCACCCGCACCCCCCCTCAGCCAACTCAGCTATAATGAGAACACTGTTCGCACACTGTTGGGGACGGCGAGGTGGGAGAGGCCTGGCCACCCTCATATGCCGAGGCTAAGAAAAATGAAATTGCTATATAAACGCTTATATTTCGAAGCAAATTTCTGTCCTGGCTGGCAGGGATTTGAACCCCGACCCCTCGGCTGACAGTCCAGCACTCTAACCACTCTGACTGCCACGCACTTCAGATAGTAGCCTACAGAGGCGATGGCTAAACACAGCCTCATCATTAGGCCTATAGTCATCTTCTCTGCAGTCTGTTCTATCCCACCGATAGACGATCTCCGGTAGCCAGCGTCATGTCCATGGGAGTTACACGTACATTTCTTGAGAAGATCACGTAATCAAAGTAAATCCACTCAGAAGTTCCAGCCTCTGTCAAGTATACGTCCTACGTGTTCTGTTTTAGGGCGAAGTAAAAAAAAGTCGGCTAATAGGCCTACGCTTAGACTTGCATGCTTGCCTCGTGTATAACAGTATAATTAAGAGAGGAGATCGTGCACGTCTACAAGTATAGGCTTCGTTGTCATTTTTCAACAGCTCCAACAACAGCGAAACAAGTTATTATTTATTTACGAGACGGCATGCTGCAGGATTGAAGTGGGTCGCTGTAGTGAAGCATGAGCTACTTTACCTATAAAGTGTAGGTTTTACTTTCAGTGCGCTTGGAAATTTATTTTAACCTGTAACTATATATTATTGATATAATTAAGGCTGGAATGTGAAGAAGGATGGCAATGGTTATTAGATGACGCCTCCCATAAAATGGGAATGCGCGAGGGAGACGCGAAAGGTGGACAATGGGTCCAGTAATCGGAGAGTGTAATGGGATTATACGGCTAAATGACATGTGAAGGATCGAGAGAGACGAGGGGGACTGAAAGAGGGAATTAGCAAGGAAGTGGGAGATCTGTCATTCGCTAAACTGGCGGTCAGATGGTCAACATATTAGAAGAGCGGACGTCTAATTTAACTGAGCAGCTCATAAACGACGCGTCGATCGTCTTTGACCAACGCCAATCACGGACTAATTAGTTACCACTTTCCAGAGGCGGCGCCAAACAGTTTTTGTAACCAGGGTCCAGGCCATAGCCATGCAGGGCAGTCATACAAGTAACCGCAGTGCAGGGGCGGTTTGTGCCCAAAATGAATTCGCGGCAGGGCAAAATTTCTGGCAGGGCAACGACCTAGGGCATTTGCCCTGGATTGCCCTGGTGTAGTCAGTAGTGTCGCCACTGTTAGTTACGCGCGGTGTTGAAACTGTTGTAAATATGCTGTACAGATTTTATTAAGACGTAATTATAGTCAAGGTACGTCTCGTTGACTTCTAGCTTAACCCTCGGGCTACCAAGGGGGGGTGGTTGCCACCCCCTAGGTTCATCTCAAACTTTTCGAACGTATGGAATAAAATTTGACCTTTTAGGTAGCTGTAGGGGTTCTACTTACACGTTTTGAGGTAAAATGTGAGATGATATCTCACACCGTTCAAAAGTTATACCCAATATACCCGAGGCACCATGGGGTGGATACCACCCCCCTAGATTTTGACTATATCTTATCCGTCATTTACTATTAAGAGACACAAATTTTACCATTCTATAGAGGGAATGTGGGGCTACATTTCTATGGTCACTGAGTTGACCTGAGACAACCGGAAGTGCTCAAAATAAATAATAATACGCGTAATATGCGTGAAAAATGGCTGAATGGAAGGACTCCCCCTTAGTTTTTGTCTGTATCGTATTCATTTGTCTTCCTGGAAGAGAAACAAAGACACCATTCTTTAGAGGGAATGAAGGGCTTCATTTGCATATCTACATCTTTGTCTTTTGAATACCGGAAGTGATCAAAATAAATAATAATACGCGTAATCTGTGTGAAAATGGCTGAATACAGCATTACAACGTAAACCGATATATATGTATGGATATATATGTATGGATGTACATTTATACTATATAAACATGTGTAGGGATGATTTTGTGTATCTTTTATACATAGATTAGTTTCAAAACACACATAATCTTATATTTGTTTATCCAAAAAGTACAAAATGTACGCAATAATATACAATATTGCTAATTAATGGGTTCCGTTGTTAAAAGTGATGTAATTTCGAGGTGCATTCACATAATGTACAACTAAATATACCATTCTGTGCAGAAATGAATGCTGAATCCAATGCTATATTACAAGTTATGATATGTGAAACCAAACACGAAACAGCAGGGGGTGGTAACCAC
This sequence comes from Aporrectodea caliginosa, assembly GCA_020284085.1. Taxonomy (NCBI): domain Eukaryota; kingdom Metazoa; phylum Annelida; class Clitellata; order Crassiclitellata; family Lumbricidae; genus Aporrectodea; species Aporrectodea caliginosa. Next base: position 252,210 of record JACEVL010000887.1, read on the forward strand.
CCCCCCTTGGTAGTCAGTGTTACAAAAAAAGCTTGGTAGCCCTAGGGTTAATTGCGATAGACGACAGTCACGACACTCACACTCTCGAGAAAACTTAAGTCCATTACTAAGTTAAAGCCATCGAACTTTGGTAACACGCTCGCCACCAAAAAACTGGATGAAGTACTCACCGTTGTCAAATCGACGAGGGACAGTGTGATTCTCGTTAACGATAACGGTAACGAAAATGCTCGTTAGCGAAAATAAAATGGTTTTGTTAACGATAACTCTAACCATAACTAAAAATGTCGTTAACTAGAACTATAACAATGACGAAAATAACATTAACGAAAATCCATTCTACATTGGCCTGTAATCTCTAATATTAGGCCTACATTTTAATTTCTATTGTTTTTCAAACTGTAGCATATAGGCCTACGGTCTACAGTATTTGGTAAAGAGTAAATCATCCTAATAACAAATGTTTTACGGGTCAAACTGCCAGCAGCGGTTATAGCCTAACTCTCGAGGCACATAGAAGATAAAGCTGGTCTTATGGGGGAGGGGGTAATAGTTCATGTAGTATACAATACAATACAATACAAAACAATACAACTGCTGATATCGCCCTTCTTCCTAAAGTGACCCCCCAAGCTTCAGAAGTGCACACGCCTCGGCGAGTGCATTGGTGCAAGCAACTGTGCGCGAAGGACTTACTCAAGGTCCCTACACAGTTAAATCACCCCGGAAGAGGGTCGAACCCGTACTCTCGGCGTTACAGGTCAACCGCTCTAACCATGCAGTCGGCCACCGTGCCACACTGTACTTGAGCAGGGTCGTTTATATTAGGCCTATGGCCGAGAAAAGACGGGAGTCTGCGCACTGACATATCTGATTACCTGGTCGAAGCTTTTATAGGAATTCGGAGGAAAACCCGCCCTAACCAGTCGTCTTATTATGACCTGGAGCCGGACCCGCCCCCCCCCGTCCAACAAACCCCCACCAGACAGGAGTCGCAACAACATCCGTGCAACTGTAGTTGCACTAGTTGCGACGTCGCTTAATTAGCTTTGGGCCTCACAAACCTTGGGCAACCAAGACAAGGAGAGCGTAGCCTACATTGATTGTCTGGCCTTGATGATGATGTAGCCTACGTCGAAACCAGAGGTGCAAAACCAATTTTTTTCAAAATGAACAGTTTTTTTAAGATTTCGGTTGTTCAAAACTCGAAAATGGTTTTGAATAGCTAGGTACCGTTCAAATTTCAAATGTGTCTTTCTTTCCCTATTCGGTCAAGTAAAACTCATAAAAATGCGAGTTCACGAATACCGGCCTACGGTACCGTTCAATCTCTTCTTCTGACGTCCTCTGCTCCTTGTTCCCTCCAATTGCCGGCATTCTTCCGTTCTCCATCCTGATCACATGTCCATACCATGTTAGTCTTCGTTTCTTTATTCTTTCCACTAGTTTCCTTCTGTCCCAGTTCTTCTCGTGTCACCTCATTCCGTATCTTTTCTCTTCGTGATCTATTCAGTAGTCCTCGTAGCCATCCCATCTCCGCCACCAGGAGTCTTCTCTCGTCCTCCTTTTTCATGCACCAAGACTCTGCTCCATACGTGAGGATGTGTAAATGAAATCAACTAAAAAATAGAACCGTAAAACGTCATGTAACGAAAATAACAAGACGATACAACAATTGCCAAGAGATCTTGAAGAAACGTTTGCCATTAAATTTATAATTTATAAATTTATTTTAAGTAACGAAAAACCAAATTTCGTGGATGGCTTTATTTACAAACAAAACGTCTTTTGCTGCCCTCGGCGAAACGGAGTTGTTCGGATAGCATGACTACTAATATTTGCATGCTTTCCATTCTGATCAGCAGTGGCTCAACGAAGGGTTTCAGCGCCCACGGGCAAGGGTTGATGACTGCGCCCCTTCTAATTTTTCTTGGTGACTTTTAATGGTTGTTGTCACAGTACTAGTAGGCCTACTGTGTTCCACAGAAAGCTAATTTTGTGCACCCCCTGGTGCTGCGCCCGAGGGTGGCTGCCCCCTCTGCCCTCCCTTCGTTACGCCACTGCTGATCAGTCCTGGTATGGCACTGGGCGCATAATTGTAGGCCCTATGTAGTGATTGGGGAGGGACAGAGTGAAATAAGAGTATAAGGAGTATGATCGGATAGAGCGGGGTGGCTGGATGGTTAAGAATTCTCGAATGTTCTGTGACTGAAAGTTTTGTAGGGAGACCTATAGGTTAGCGATAGAACTTTGAAGTGGATAGGCAGCCATCATGCTACGAAAACAAGCAAAGCAGTGGTCTTAGACTCTTAGTTCTAGCTCTTTATTCTTCAGTGTGTTGGATCCTGAAGCAATCCATTACAATTTTTCATGGCTATACCTCATATCCTGAACCTGACGTTGCATTCTTATACGAACTTGACATTAACTATCAGTTTTGTTTTGACTGAGCGCCGTAATACCACGAATAGATAAAGCGCTACGTTCTCGCGACTTTGCTTCTTTGGGCGCTGTAGGAATACCGAGATTACGATTATTATTACGAATGTATACGTTAACAGAGCGTTGGGCTATATTTGGACGGTATCGATTGCGCGTTCATGTGAGTCTAACAACGACGACGGCCATGTTTTAATGGCGGTCGGTGAATAATAATCAGCTGACTAAGGATTGAATGTTTTTGATGGTATCCTCCTCCTGGTCAGTTGACAGTCAACATGGGACAGTTTTTAGCCGCTCGATTTGCCCAACCGCAGCCCATTGATGCCGCCGAAGGAGTCCCGAAGGAGGAAGAGGAGGCGACCTGGTGGTGTCGACTGCTCGCACGAGTCATCGGAACACTCGCCGGAGTCGGTCAGTCCCTCCTCCGTCGCAATCACTACATACAATTATGCACCCAGTGCCATACGTCTACCCTGCTCGTCTTCTCATAGTACCACCGCTCGCCCGTTTGAATGGGCACCATAGCAGCTAGCCTAACGATTTATCTCTGAAAATAAGCTGGCATCGGGAAGCGAACCGTAGCGCATGCTCTCTTTCTAGAGGCGCATGAGACGCGCGGCCAACGCTCTTTCCAATGTAGCTAACTGGGCCATACGTCTACGTCTTCTCATGCAGCATTTATGTAGCGATTCTATATATGCAAATGCGGGTTATCCCATAGTTTACGTTGCTAAATTATTTTAATGTCTTCAGTGCCAAACTTGACGTTGGTAAGTAAGCAGTCTACCAATGTCCATGATAACTGTTGAAAAAATGAACAACACCCATAAAAGTTCAATTCCATGATAACCCATTCTACATAACAATTTCTCTTGCAATGCTGTCAGTTTTAACGCATCATAAAACTACTGGTACACCCATTTTGTAAAAGTGTGTCTGCATTTTTCATTTGGGACGATGAAACGATAGGCTATATTGATGGAATAATTGGAGATGCTAAAACAATAGATTACCGAAAGGTTTTAAACTAGTCTTGCAACAAAAGGTTCTGCATCATACAAACTCATTAAGATACATGGGAAGCTTTTGCCAAAATGTCTTTTCTGTTTGCATTGGGCATGCATCCACAGGTTCTCCAGGTTGTATGTGCACATCAGTGTTGTTTGGATTTATGAAGTTGTGTTCTTGCACAACAGAATGCATGAAAATGCCGTCTACTAAGCTTTCAGATTTGATACATGTCATTGTCTGAACCTTACCTACTTACATATTTCTTGGATATATATATATATATATGTTGTTTTCATCTCAGTGGCTACATTAAGAAATCTTTTGAACCATTTTTACAAAATTTAACATTAACTTGAGAATACAGATGAACAAACCTCCATCTTCCAGGCTGCAGCAACTAAACATCTCAGATGACACAGTCTGAAACTACTTCAGAGGACTCTCAGCCAAAGGATTTGGATGACTGAAGCTGACTTCAAGAAACAATAGATGCACCTATTTCAAGACTTCAACAGTTCCGTTCAAAGACTTCGATTGTTGAATGGGGAGATTTAAAGACTATTATTAGCTTAAGTTTTATCTAGCCTATTAACTCCCAACAGTTACAATTACATTTAAAACCTATATCATGCCATGTTTAGAAATAGGATAAGCCACAAAAAGTTAAATTTAAGATTTGTTCAGATCTCTTGAGAAATTCTGGACATTCTGTGGGCAGCTATTGACCCTTTGGATTAACGCATCACACTGTGCTTTGAATGATGATGGAAGTGAGATTTTAAATAGATTTTTTGTCGATTGTTGTTTGTTTTCAGTGGGCATCATCTCTGGGATCCTGGCTCTTATCGCATTGTCTCCTGTCTGCATCATCTCTGGGCTGCTGCTCTTGTAAGAGATCCACAGCTATTCATCTGTTAACTAAATAAACTACTTACAATATATTAATTAATAATACATATAACTATATTAATAATTATAATGTTGTTGCAGTTACAGTAATAATGAAAAAAGTAATAATTATTAATAATCGACAAGAATGGATAATTGTTATCTAGGATACCAGAGGTTTTGAATGTGTGTTACGACTGCAGTGGGTCAGCTTATTTCCATTTACTTACCCATCGTAGCCTGATTCCTAAGTCTTCTGACCTATCGGATTTCAACTGGACTGATTCCTGATTAGGATTTCACGTGAAGTGACCAGCAACTGCTGCCTTGTGCCTGTGATAATGGCTTTTAGAAGTTCTAGGATTAAATCGGTTTAGATTAGTCATGGTTGTTGAACTAGACTTAAATTACTAACAGTGAATGATTAATTATGATTTGTAGAATAGCAGCCACCATTGTGTTGGTCTTTGAGGCTCCGATTTGTTGTTCGTTTATTGAAATGACGAAACCAATCGCAGTTTTTGCCGAGAAGAGAACGTTCTTTCAGAAGGCGATCATCTATGTTGTGTGAGTGACTCACATCTGCACTTGTTCTTCTTCCCATGAGCTCTGTTGGGGTTTCCGACTGCACTGGAAAAGGTGCCATATAGGGTAGAAGAAGAGCAATTCCCTTAAGCTAACCCAGAGAGGCAGCAGTGTGTATGCTGCCTCTCTGGGTTAGCTTAACATTATTTTTTTAGCCTTGGCATATGAGGGCGCTTGACCAGTCCTCTCCCTCATTGTCTGATATTCCTGCTGACAGTGTATGGTCCGTGTACTCATTATAGATGAGTTGGCTAGGGACATAGGTGAAGGAAAAATCCAAACAGATTTCAGTCCTGGCATGGATTTGAACCCTACGTCTCTCGGTTTGACAGTCCAGCACACTAACCACTAGACTATGAATGTTCCAATGGTTTGAGAATTGGCTGGTTTTCTCCAGTGGCATGTAAGTCAAATTGCTGTAAAGAATAGGTGTTGCTGTACAATATCTTTGTTGTCATTTGACAACATCGTTAGCCCTTTGCTGTGGAATGACCTTCCTGCTATAACTCGTGCTGCGATCTTATCTGGGGCACTACGGTTTCTGCCCGTTCTCTTAAGACTTCTTTTTACGAGGGGTTCTTCGCACTGGAAGCACCTCAGTTATACTGTGAGAGGCGTATTGTAAGTCCGTAAATAGAATAGAATATATAGAATCGTATTGTAATGATCTAATCTACTCTAATATGTCACATAGAAATAAGAACTTCAAAACTAATGGCTCAGTCTGTCGAAAATGGATTCTGGTTCAGACACTGCATTTGGAAACGTAGCCTGTGCTTGCGCTGGCCGACTGGAAAACTACATAAAGTCTCAGGAATCCATTGCAAGGCTCTGTATTCAACTTTGGCTTTAAACTGTCTCCAACGTCTGCACTGGGAACATTCAAATAGTGTCCTGCATCTGTCGTAGTTACTCATGGCTGTGGATTTCGAAGCAGCGGTCATTTCAGTATGTTTGCTTTCAGCTTCTTGAATTAGGCCACACTTGTTACAGCACTTTCATAATCTTCACTAACGTCGAGAGACTGAGGTATCGGCGGTACATCAGCTATAACAGCGTTATCATTATGAGTAGGCCTACTAGTATCTGCATCGGCAGTTTCATGACTTTCACCACTGACGTTACTGACAACTTCGTCAATTTCACTAGACATTCTCGGAACCTTTGTGGACACTGTGGACTGACGGAGCTGCTTCCGTCGGTAGTCATCCAGGATTGCAGCATGAAAATTTAATTAAACTAATATACTATAATACTTAGGTGGGACGTGGTGGTGTAGCGGTATGTTCTGTGCCTTGTGACCGGAGGGTCGCAGGCTCGAATCTACCTCAAGCCACTGCGTAGCGACCTTGGACAAGTTGCTCACCCACAATTGTCTGTGAGGAAGGCAACGGGAAACCACCTCACTCATCTCATTCCCGGGTGGCGTAAAAGCCAATGGACCTGCCTTCGGGCAGAGCACTCATCATCAACTATAAAACTTACACTGGCCGTGAAGTCTGCAAGCTTAATCACCAAGATTAATTTAGGAAATCATTTTAAAACCTACGATTCTGAACGCGGCAACATCATTTCCGTTACATTTTAAACGTAGGCCTACACATGTAGCCCAGTGTGAATGAATAATTATATGCATTCAAGTAAAGTAAGTAAGTAGCCCTTATTATATATGCGCTGTGTGAGAAGCTGCCAGCAAAGCGCTGTAGAGCCGCATCATCTAAAGTTCACGTGAGTGCTCTTAGTTCTTACACCGTGTGTTAGTAAATGCATTATTTCATTTTTACATGTCTGTCATAGAATCGCGATTGTTCCGTTTGCTCTGTGCTTTGGTCTTTCCACTCTGTTTGGTTGTCTCCTCATCTTTGCCACTGGAGTCTTCTATGGACTGATGGCACTTGGAAGGAAGTAAGTCTTGTTACGTTATGCTGTGTTACGTGCTATGTTTAGTAGCAGCTGCCAGTGTTTAATGATATGGCTGTCACCCTTCTCATATTTCGAGGCATGGGACTGGCACTACCAATGTACGGGCAATAGCGGAGTTATGGGTTATGTTTATGTGACACTTGTAAGAGTTTATGATTCATTCTCGGCAGCATTGCATCATGTTAAATCTGTTGAAGCCGACATCACAGTTGCTGAGCACTTGCTGGTGTTGACCGATTGCTGAGCATTTGCTGGTGTTGACCCAAGTACTTTAGACAAACAATAAAAGAAGTAACTTAGGTAAATGCTATCAAATGTTTGACACTCTATTGGTTGCCATTGAAACAGCATCTATGTGACAGCGTCAACAAGCAATGATGATGATGATGGTCAATAGTTGATGGTTGTGGTATGAAGATGATGGTCAATAGTTTATGGTTGTGATTGGGTGGTGGTGATCAATATGTAATGGTTGTTGGTTGTAGAGCCGATCGACACCAGATGATGGCCGCTGCTGCAACAGCCGATCGTCCAGTGGATCAAATGAAGACAGACGATACACAGGTCGGATTGATCGGAAGCGAGGATCCGATGAAGGTCGATTCAGGCAACCCCTATGGCAACCCCTACGGCAACCCCTATGGCAACCCCTACGGCAATACGGGCGTCCCACAGCGCCCTCTGCAGCCATGACTCCAGGGGTAATTTCGGAACCAGGAGAAATGGGTCAGAGAGGAGAGCATACAGAGAGGAATAGGAGGAGGAGGAAGAGGAATAGGAGGAGGAGGATCAGACGATTGATTATTCCACGTCCTTGTATCAAATCTAGTCATCACAGATCGTAGTAACTCACTAATCTACTGCACCTGTTTTACGCTTGGATTCGTGCTTCAAGCTTTTGCCATGAGTAGCGATTTAAGATGTTGTGCTGGAAGAAAGCCTCACATCTGTATGAATCATATGATGTCACTGTTATACATTTGATGTGGCTTGCTGTTTTCGTGGATAAGAAGTACAATTGTTGCATGTCACATGAGAAATTGTAACATTTTTGGCACATTTCCATCTGTCACATGTTAAATACTTAAATCATGATTATGTCTTGTTATGTTGCAGTTAAGCTGTTGTAATCACGTAGAGACTTAGCCGTTTGTTCGAATGGAAGTAACTTATTTACGTCTGTAATGTTTACGTATTTTGTGTATTGTTTGCAATGTTTAAATAGTTTGTGTAATGTTTGTAATGTTTGCATAGTATGTATACTGTTTGTAATGTTTACGTAGTCTAATTGCTGTTACAACTGCAGAACTGGTCAGAATTTCTAGTGTATAATTACAGCCATGACGTATGGAGTATTACGTAGCTTTGTGTTGTAAAGTAGTTGCAGGTGTGGTCATAGTTTAGCAATTCTTCATATTAATTCCTTTTTTACCCAGGGAATTTTCCAGTTGCGAGAGGAAAACTGCAGGGGTGGATTTAACAATCTGTCATTCCAGGCCAAGATGTTTTTGCCATAAATTTATATATGTTCCAAAGTTTTAATTTTAACTAATAGCATTATAATAATATTTATGTATGTGTTGTTTCGCTCACAGTTTTAAATTACATTTACCCCCCCCCCTTGTGCAAATACCCTTGAGTCAGTACTTTGCCTTTGGGACTGCAGCTCTTTACATCACTCGACAATCGACATCCAGTCGGTGAATCCAGAATTTATATAGCGCTATTAGAATCGTTTAATTTTGGAGGCTTTTGATGCTCATATGAACGGTTGTTAAGACGAAATGTAAGTTAATGTGAGTGGCCGTTATTAAAGCTTTAATGGAATTTTTTAATTTAAGTAGGAATTGGAGGAGGAGGAGGAATAGAAAAGAGGATGAGTAATAGAAAAGATGGATGAGTAATAGAAGAGCTAGTCTGTCTTGTGTCTGTCTTGATGGTTCATTGCCAGTCTGTCTGTCTGTCTGTCTGTCTGTCTGTCTGTCTGTGTCAGTTCCAGTCAATTTATCTGCAGCCATTGCTGTTTTAAATCAAACGTTTTTTATACATGTTGAAATCTTTTAGTTATTTACATTAAACGTCTGTTTTGCTCTGAGGAGGATGTAACTAGGTGATGATTCTGATGATATGATGCTGATGAATATAATGATGATGATGATATGTACGTCAGGGGATTGAGGCTACTTGTCTTGTGGCTGTTTACGATAGGACTGATGGAAATGGAAAGGAGGAGCGCAGAGGAGTTGGGAGGAGAGTAGGAGGAAAGGAGAGAAGTAGAGGGATGAAATGGAGTTGGAAAAGGAACAAAGTAGAAGTCGATTGATGGTGAAAGTGGCCGATGAGCAGTTAACTAACTGCAAGAGATTTCTGTTGAATGCATTCCCATCTATATCCTATCTAACTGTCTCTCCTACTCTGTCTGTCTGCCTGTCTCTGTCTGTCTCACTCTTTCCGTCTCTGTCTGTCTCTCTTATTTATTGAGCTGTGCTCACTTTCATTTTCATATTAAAATTGTATATGTATGTGAAACTTATAAGTCTTTGTGATTCGTTTACGGCAACCCATTATATGCCTGTGTGGGACATGGTGGCCGATTGGTTAGAGTGCTTACCTTGTAACATGGAGAGTACGGGTTGGAGTTTCCTCCCCTGAAACGGTTACTGTGTAGGGACCTTGAGCAAGTCCTTCACTCAGTTACTGAGCAACATCGAATCATTATATAGTGACACTTAATAAAAGCGCAATGATAATAATATACATTATTATATGTATGTACATGAACATTTACATGGATATGCAATGATACATATTTATTTAAGTATTATGTACATTCATAGGTCTATACATTTTTGTGTTTGCATAGTGATATTTGAGACCAGTCTGTTCACTTCTAGTCTGGTGTTGTGAGGCCAGGGACACCTCGGAGGGGGGAGTTTTCTGGAAGAGGGCCCTATCTATGTGCTCTTATGATTACAATATCTATATTATGTGAACATGGATATATATATATATATATATATATATATATATATATATATATATATAATGTATATATATACATATGTGTGTTTTAGTAAGAACGGAAGTGTGGACCATTTGAATGTTTGATGTTATTCTTAGGCTGTTGAGGCAATATAATATATTACTGCATCTGTTGTAATTATTATTGTTCGTTTTTAGGAAAACTTATTTTCAGATCAATTGATTTTAGTTGGTCGTCATCGTGGATGTAATTAAATAATGACAAAAGATTCCGTTGTCTGTCGCTTGTTGTCTCTTTTAATCTAATCTCGTGACTTCTATGGAGACTTAATCAGAATGCACTTCCAGGGATCAGTCGATGGAAGAGACAGAATGAGGAGTGGCGTTGGGAAAGACTGAGAATGACGGACGGAAGGAGAGCAGAGAGAGAGAGAGACTGACTGTCTGTCTGTCTGCCTGTTTCCTATCCCTCTCTCCACATCTGTCTATCTGTCTTTCTCAGATTCCAGGCTACTTAGCAACCGAATCTCTCCCCTCTGCCTCACTGACTGACTGAATCTGATTCACTGCTTGTCATTTCCAGCTGAATCGTTAGTCAGCTATTCATCATCAGTGCCTGATGCCAGCCATTTGGCGGCGATGGGTACGAATAAATGATCTCCATTGTCATTTGTCAAGTCCATTGTTCCCCTTAGTGTTAGACTGTTAGTCCAAGTGATTTTATATCTTGATTTCTATTATCCATCCAGCGTAGTCTGTTACTTTGTCCTTCGAATCTTGGATGTAGTGCATTGTGTGGGATTCGATCAATTGGCATTCTCTCTACACATTTCCAAACCATCAGAATCTTCGTTGATCGACTTTGTTAATCAGAGTTGTTTGGATACTTGATGATGATTGTCTAATGTCGTTTCTTATTTCTGTAGTCTTGAAATCTCTGTGATCTTCCGCAGCCAATTTTCGAAGATTTACATTTACATTACAACTCATTTCTGATGTAATAATTTTCTCATCTTGCTTTCGCCATTGTCCAACATTTCGACCCGTATAGGAAAATCGGTTGCATCATCGTCTCGTATATATATTTGTCTTAGTTTGCTTTGTTATTCAACAGTTAAGTTTCGTAATTTCTTGATGTTGACTTAAAAAGCCGAATTCACGCTGAGGTTGATTGATAAGAAGACGTCATGTTGATAACAATGTTGTTGATGGTGACGATGTCTATCGGGTTATAAGCGTTCCAGAGTCTCGCTGCCTAGCAACGGAGTCTCTTAGCAACGTGCCACCCTGCCCTTCCTCGAAGGCCACCCATCGAACGTCGGTCATTCACAGACAGGAGAGAGGGGAGAGAGGGAGAGAGCTCCTCTGTCTTATCTGCATTCTTTGCATCTACGTCGGTCCCTCTCTCTGTAGCTGTCCCTCTCTCTGTAGCTGTCCCTCCGTCCGTCTGTCTCTCTTCGTCTGTCTGTGTGTCTGTCTCTTATCTGCTGTAAGATCATCTTTATCTGAGGTCGTCGTCTTCGTCCGTTGATCATCATCCATCGCTTCTTGTCCTGACGACGGCGGCGGCGGAGAGGGCATATCCGGCGGTGGGTCAACAGAGAGAAAGAGGATGAAAGGATCAGCGCCTCCGTTTGTTTAAAGAGGATGCTCCTCATCCGCCCGAATCAACCAGGAGCCGGGAAGGGAGGAAGGAAGGAGGCAGACAACAGACAGAGGCAGACTGGCAGACGGAGGAGAAAACGAAACATAGAGAGAGAGGGAAGGAGACAGGAAGGAAGAGAGGAAGGGAGGAGGGTGTTCCGCTTGTCAAGGGGATCTTGGTGTAGGTTCCACGTCTGCTTTGTTCGCCATCTTTGATGGAATTTGTTGCCCCACAGATTGAAATCTAGACGAAAGTCTCTTCCCACGCTCCGTCCGTCCGTCTGTCTGCCTGTCTGTCTCTGTTTGTCTCTGTCTGTCTCTGTCTGTGTGTGTCTGTTGGTTTATTAATTGAAGCCATCATCGTTCGTCGGTTGGTATGGAGGGAGGAGCGGAGGGAGGGTGGAACGTGGAGAGGGTTCTTATAGTATACGATGCGTGGGAGTGAATTCCCTCGCATCTTCCTGTCGAGGGAAGGAGAAGGAAGGAGGGAGGGAGGGAGGCAAGGATGGATGGAAGGAGGGGGTGTCGTGTTTATGCAAGCGGCGTTCAATGGGAGGTTATCAGCTCGAGCGCATAACCCTAACCCTCTGTTGATACATGGCCAGATGGCAAAACTGTTGATGAGGGTGGCGGCAGCAGACGATAGCTTCACGATCTGTCTGTCTGTCTGTCTGTCTGTGTGTCTGTCAGTATGTGTCCGTTTGGTGATTGCACTGCGTGAGAAAGTGAACAGTCAGCGATTCGGTTACTTTCCCATCAGACGCTTAGCGACGATCGCTGTTATCATTAGCAGACAGACGGATTCAGACAGACAGACGGACGGACAGACAGACGGACAGACAGACATAGGCAGACGGACGGACACAGACAGACGGACACAGACAGACAGAGACAGACAGACAGACAGACGGAGACAGACAGACGGACAGACAGACAAACAGACAGACAAACGGACGGACAGACAGACACACAGACTGCAGAGAGACAAACGGACAGACAGATTTGATGCAGTTGTCTGAATTGAGCAATGGTATTTGCTAGTGTGAGTTTTTGTTGCTCCTTTTCCCGCGATTGACCGAGTCATGGAATGCACGAATCGAATCGAAGCAATTTCCGGTATAGAGAATGAATGAGCGACTGAATGAATGGGTGGGTGAATGAATGAATGAGCGGATGAGTCATTCTGGCGATCGATGGATGATGATGGTAGACTCCATTCAGAGAGGAGGGCGAAGGCCCATCCAGTGGCCAATGGGAAGCAACGCCGCCGTCGACGGTGCATGATGGGGCGTGGGAATTGTTTGGTCGGGTGCATTTCCGCCCTTCCCTGGGGGTGGGGGAGCTGTCGGGTGAGGGGGGAGAGGCAGGACGGCTCCATGGGAACGACGTCGACCCATAATGCAGCGCATAAGATGCAATTTCCGGTATAGAGATTTATTTATAGATTTTTTTCCAGTGGCCCCAGTTACACAGACGCTCCTCCTTCTCCTTCTCCCTCCTCCTTCTCCTCCTCCTTCTCCTCCTCCTTCTCTTCCTCCATGCTTCCTCCTCTTCCTCCTCCTTCCCTCATGTTCCTTCTCTTCCTCCATGGCCTCATCTTCCTCCTCCTGCTCCTCCTCCTTATCCTCCTCCTTCCACTCATGTTCCTTCTCTTCCTCCATGGCTTCATCCTCCTCCTTCTGCTCCTCCTCCTCCTCCTTCCACAGGGTCCCTTCTCTTCCTTTTGCTCAACCTCCACCCTCCTCCTCCTCCATTCCACTCCAGTTGAACCTTCCTCCAGAGCCTTCCTCCTCCTCCGACTCCTTTTCATCGCCTCTTCTCTTCCTCCATGGCTTCATCTTCCTCCTCCTAACTCCTCTTTTCATATCGAAGATGGTCCCTTCGAGCCTTGGCTCAACCATCACACCCTCCTCACTCTAGCATTCCATGACCAGTAAAACCTTGAAACAGGCTCACAGCGACTTCAGACAACGCGACATTTCGACAGATTTCATCGCCTCTTCCAACAGTGGTCGCTATGGAGAGATCTGACTCCTCCTCATAGCGTCAAGACTTAATGGAGGAGAATGCGACAGAGCAGTCTCACGGAACCTCACGGAGACTGAATCCCACGAAGGACCGACGCAAGGAGGGGAGGGTGGAGGGAGGAAGAGGAGGAGGAGGAAGAGGTCACTGGGTGCGAGGTTCCTGCCAGGAACTCTATTAGCAACTATCTTTATCTCGCGTTTCTACTCTCTCTCTCTCTCTCTCTCTCTCTCTCTCTCTCTCTCTCTCTCTCTCTCTCTCTCTCTCTCTCTCTCTCTCTCTCTCTCTCTCTCTCTCTCTCTCTCTCTCTCTCTCTCTCTCTGTCTCTGTCTCTCTGTCTGTCTGTCTGTCTGTCTGTCTGTCTGTCTGTCTCTCTCTCTCTCTCTCTCTTTCTCCCTCTCCCTCCCTCCCTCTCTCTCTGCCTCTTCTCCTCCCTCCCTGCTTCCCTCTCTGTCTCTTCCTCGCTCCCTCTGCCTCTCTCTGCCTCCTCTCCGAATGAGTGGCCTATCTGTGATGGGGCGCGAGTGAAGTAGATCAAAGTGACGTGGGAATCAGTTTGTTCGGGTAATTAGAGTTCCATGGGAAGATCGTCTGTATGTCCGTCTGTCCTTCCGTCTGTCCGTCCGTCCGTCTGTCTGACTGTGTGTCTGTCTGCCTGTCTGTCCGTCTGTCTGTCTGTCTGCCCGTCCGTCCGTATGTCCGTCCGTCTGTCTGTCCGTCCGTCTGTCTGTCTGTCCGTCCGTCCGTATGTCCGTTTGTCTGCCTGTCTGACTGTCTGTCTATCTGTCTGTCTGTCCGTTTGTCTGTCTGTCCGTCTGTCCGTCTATCCGTCCGTATGTCCGTCCATCCGTCCATCTGTCTGTCCGTCTGTCTGTCCGTCTGTCTGTCTGCGTAGAAATTAATTTCCACTAATAAGATAGTCTGATTCTCACGGCGCAGTCCGTCGTCGTCCGTTGAACTTCTCTGATCTCCTCATTCCTCCTCATCCTAAATCTCCCTCTTTTCTTCTCCTCTTCCTCCTATTATCCTTCCTCCTCCTAGTAGCTCCTACTCCTGTGGCGGAGGCATATATCGTCAGTTATCGCAGCGCCATCTGACGTGCTGAGTCGGCGACGCGTGTCCGCCGCTGCTGTTGCTGAGGAGAGGAGGAGGTGGAGGAGGAGGAGGAGGAGGTGGATGACCGATCTCTGATTTCCACGACCGCATCGACAGGAATCCACGCTCCCACCCCTTTACTCACCGCCATAGATTACCTTCCCTTTCACCCTCCAGGAAGCGGAAGGTCCTCCTCCTCCTCCTTCTCTTTCTCCCATCCTCCCACACTCCTCCCTCTGCTCTTCCCACACTCCCTTTCCCCTCCTTCCCTCACTCGTTCAATCGTTCGTTTGTCCTGTTCTGTTGGCCAGTTATAATAGACGGGGCTTCGATCTGCTGCTCTACGTCTGGAACCAGTCTCTCTATTTAAGCGTCGTCGCTGCTGCTTCAGTCTACAGCCATCGCCCTCTTCGGCATTCGTTGCGTCGTCGATCGGAGGACGAGGCGACGACCAGTCACTGACGACCGCCACAGTCTCCGTCCCTCACGGTCTCCCTCTCTCCGTCCATCGGTCCATCGCTCCGTCGCTCCCTCGGTCCATCGGTCGGTCGTCGGTCGGTCGGTCGGTCGTGTCTGTCTCGGAGGGAGCCGTCAATTGCGTCGGATCCGCTGTTGACATTGGATGGACAGAGAGGACCATCTCCCTCTCTCCAAGGTACGTCCTTCCAACCGTCTTCCAGTTCACGCTCTCTTAGCATCACATCGTCGTCGTCGTCATCATCACTGTCATCATAATCGTCATCATCATCATCATCGTCATTATGATAGTAGTCGTAGTCGTTTCCATCCTGATTTATTTTAAGTGTTCAGCGTTGGGTTAAACCGTAGTTTAGGTCTGCGTTGCCAAATTATTTTAATGTCTTCAGTGGTGTATAGGCTACTTATGTTGGTACCAATGTCCATGATGACTGTTGTCAATCCAGCTTCCAGCAAAAATTATTCAATCGAATTTCTATTTAAGCAAGAAATTATTCATCAATCCAACTTCTATTTAACTAAGAATTTATTAACCAATCCATCTTCTATTTAGGCAAGAACTGTTTTCGTCAATCCCACATCTATTTATGAAAAAATTTAATCGATCCAGCCTCTATTGAAGGCTTGAAGCAAAGAATTAGCTTCATCCATCCAACTTCCCTTTAGGCAAACAATTATTTTCATCAATCCAGCTTCCATTTTAAATCGACCATATAAAATAATTTGGCAACGTAAACTACGGTTTTACCAAGCGTTGAATACTGGCGCTATGTTATATATATATATATATATATATATATATATATATATATATATATATATAGGCATATATATCTATATTTGTTTATTGAGAAAAACAATCTGACAAAAACGCAGAAATGCTAACATGAGTGATAATGAATAATTAAAGTTCATTAGAAAGTTTTAGAATAAACTAGTAAATATTTGTATATAATGATCTGGGAATAAATTGAGAGTTGTCCTTGGGTGAGAGTACTGGGAGAGTATGGTTGTGTGCTCTAGGTCTTAATTGGTGAGAGGAGAGGGGTCGGAGTGGAGGTAGGAGTTGGTGAAGTACATGCTTGGGGTTGTGCAATATGGAGAAGAAGTTATGTTATCTCATGTATACTAAAATGTGTCTGGGATTCTGGGAACCAATTCAGCTCGTCATTAAAGTGTTAATAATCTCATGAATTTTAGTTTCTGCATGTCATGATTAATAGTAAACCAGAATAGATCTAGCAATAATAATATGTCATATAGAAGTTATTCATTTGGATGGTTACAATATGAAATTGAAACGGAGGCTGACACAGGTAAAGATACATGCACGCAGACAATTACAGAGAAAGAGTTAAAGACGGATGCATACAGCCAGACAGACAGACAGACAGACAGACAGACAGACAGACAGACAGACAGACAGACAGACAAGCAGAGACAAGCGTTGATTTGTATCTGATTGTGTGCGTTTAGTCTGGTGTTTAGTCTGCTCTGCTGTCAACCGATAATTATGTCGGGGGTTCAAATCCACACCAGAGAAGAAATTTAGTTCAAGATTTCTGCTGCATCTGCGCCCCTAGCCAACTCGGCTAAAATGAGTGCACTGACCGTACAGTGTCGGTGTGAAGATGAGACGGTGAGGGAGAGGACTGGCCAATGCCCAATCGCCCTCATCTGATTACGAGGCTTAGAAAGTGAAGTTGTCCGTGCGACTACTCTTACCAGGATGTTGTATGCCTCTCTCCGGCCTGGTGAGGGTTTGTGGGTCAGGACGGGAAGACACGCCTACAGGCGCTGCTGCGGCGACTGGTCCGGCTGCGATACCTCCCCGAAAGCAACCCAAGTTTCGAACAACCATGCTATAGAATACTGACACCCGCCTCTTCAGGGCTGTTCGTGCAGATCCAGGCCATGTTTTACATGACCTACTGCCCTCCCCCCCCCATTTTAAACTAGTAGGTATACATGCTACGTCCACGTAAACATGACAGAATTCTACCTGTTGCAGACAGTATGGCACGCAAAACATTTGATTATTAGGATGATTGTATACTCGTGATTATATGTACTTCATAATGTACACCAAAATGCGGTTAGCAATTGGTTCAATAAAGGATAAACTTACTTACTAACACTTTATACCCAGGGACTGCTCTTCTTTGTGCGATTATCTAGTGGTTCTCATGCAGCTGTAATGAATACATGACCGCACACTGTCGGTGGGAAGATGAGACGGCGAGGGTGGAGGCAAAGAATTATTATAGTGGTTAGCACTTCATACGAATGGCTGCCTCTAAGGCTGGCTTAAGGGACTGCTCTTCTTCTCGCTGGACTTCTAATCTTATAGCAACAGTTTCAGAAATGAACACCGATTATTCAATGGCTGATCATTTCTGAAACTGTTGTCGTACAGCTTCTGTATGACGAAGTAATTTAGATTAGATTGGATTAGATTGTAGAAATGGTACAGCTGAGTTGATGACGTCTTTTCTAATTTAATAATTTCTATAACTCCATTCTTACTTGCAAATCGACCGATATTGCCAGGATCTCGAGTCCCACTGAATCTACTGTGTATACGGACTGTGTGTGGTGCTTTGGTTGCAGTTTGTCCTCCTCAACAGTGCTTCGTCGTCGTCTTCAATGTGCTCGATGTCTTCGATGTCGTCCTATCCTCAGAAGCTGTTCCTGGACACGGTCCTCAGTCGAGACATTCCTCGTCTTCGTCGCATCCTCTCTGATCGCCATCTGGCCGTCAACGTCGACCAATTCAACGTCGATGGTCAGACGGCCCTTCACGAGTCCTGCCTTCGTGGAGACCTTGAACTCGTCGAGGTCCTCGTCGGCCACGGAGCAGACGCCGGGCTGGCGTCGAGGGACGGATGGAACGCTCTCCACTTGGCCGTCTACGAGGGTCACATCCACATCGTCCGATTCCTTCTACAGACAACGAGACAACGACGCAACAGCAGTAACAACACGAATGATGACAACACGCATCTACATGGTGAACTTATGACACCTGGCGACTGAACGACGAATTAACTGCCGACATCTGGCCATTGAACAATCAACTGACTGAAGCCATCTGGCGAATGCGTTGGGAGTAAACGCTGTGTGGCTGGATATCTTCTGAACGAATTGTTCCATAACGTCCGTAATTATTTATTGATTATTGAAGGATCGAGCTGTTTAATTGATCTGGTGATTGATCGGTGCTTTGATTGATTTTTACTGATTGATTTACAGATGATCTATTGATTGACTGTTTCACTGATTGTTTAGTTTTAGGTGAACGATAAGCTGAAAACGTTTCTTTTTAAAATATGAATGATTTTGGATTTCCTTTGTACATAACATAACATAGGCCTAACCAAACGTAGCAGGAGTTTCCAGACGACATGATGCAAAATCCGTCCTTCTTCCTACGTCTTAGAAGAACTGTTGGCATCCACTGATCAGACAGTCCTCCTCCGATCGGACAAACCATTGTGCAGGTCTACAACTCTTGCACTGAACAGCTTATATAAGTCATAGATTCATACTGGTCCTTTCTAGGGGTCTGCGGGTATACCCGTACCCGCGGGTTTACCCGTACCCGACCCGTACCCGCGGGTCGGGTACGGGTCGGGTACGCATTTCACGGGTCGGGTCGGGTACGGGTAGGGTCATCACGGGTACGGGTATACCCGGTTTTACCCGTACCGACATGCAGTTTTGGGGATACAAAGTCACCGTTACATGTAACAGAGAATGGCGGCGCACAATGAGCCTGACCGAGTCTTCAACATACTATCAACAGTTACTTAGTGTTCTAGGTGACGACTGAGATTTTACGAACTATGCAATTTATTGAGACAGCATACCAGTTGCATGTGGCAAGCTGCATTAAGTTGACTGTCTGTTATTATTACTAATACTACTACTACTGCTACTGCTACTGCTACTGCTACCGCTATACTATTATTATTATTACTACTACTACTACTACTACTACTATCATCATCATCATCATCATCATCATCATCATCATCATCATCATCATCATCATCATCATCATCAGTCTATTTATTATTATTACTTACTGATTTGTAAGCCTATTGGCCTGGTAGGAACCGGGACTTTGGGAAAGCGTGCTAATGACGTGACGGGTACTGTACGGGTACGGGTATACCCGCGGGTACGGGTAGGGTCGGGTAGTAATTTTGAGTACGGGTCGGGTACGGGTACGGGTAACGGATCTGTGTTACGGGTACGGGTCGGGTAGCAAAAACGCTCTACCCGCAGACCTCTAGTCCTTTCTGTTATTTAACTACAGAATAAATAAATAGGTTAAAAAAACATAATATTATATAAATGAATGGATAAATGAAGAGATGCATGTAAATAAATAGAGAGATGTCTTGATGGTGGCCTGAATCGCGTATTTATAAACTGCGATAATTGTCATTCTTTCTCTTTGATGCGGTTCGTAAACATCTGCAAATAGACGACGTAGGCCTATACTGTAACAGTAGAACCGTCCTACTGGACACCATCATAGCTGTAAGGAGGATGGACCATTAAAATACGATGAATTAGGGCAAGATGAAGCCGTGAGTCGGGGTATAGGGTAAGACCTGAGGTCCTGCTGATGAGATACAATACATGTATATAGTTTCGTGCGTAGATGAACAGACCTAGCGTAATTCATTGACTTGAGAGGCGAGTGATGGGGATTGGGCGTTTGCCTGGTTGAAAGATTTCAATCTGCGAACATTTCGTATAGTTTAGCTCCGTTACGTGGTATACGCTCTGGAGTCTGGATCCATGGCAGTCTCGTCAACGATCGCTGATGTCTGCCTCTATCAGCGCCCAATTATGTGGCCAATTCAGACAACAGCCATGATTATATTGTCTCACGATGAATCCACGGACGCATTGAGTGACTGTACGTTACAGTTTTCGAGTACAGTACGGCGCAGTAGGGTAAAGTTAGCTAAGGTGAAATAAGGTAAGATATGAAGTTAAAGTAAAGTAAGATATGAAGTTAAAGTAAAGTAAGATATGAAGTTAAAGTAAAGTAAGCTATGAAGTTAAAGTAAAGTAAGATATGAAGTTAAAGTAAAGTAAGATATGAAGTTAAAGTAAAGTAGATATGAAGTTAAAGTAAAGTAAGATACGAAGTTAAAGTAAAGTAAGATATGAAGTTAAAGTAAAGTAAGATACGAAGTTAAAGTAAAGTAAGATATGAAGTTAAAGTAAAGTAAGATACGAAGTTAGCTAAGGTAAAGTAGGTAAGGTAGACTATAGGCTTCGGTAAGGGCTTCTCAGTCGGTTCTTCTCAAGTGCGTCGAACTGTCCATTGGCCACGTCTCGGAATTCCGCAATAATTCAGCCTCGTATACAGGCTACGATTATACTAGGATGTGCGTCGGTATATTTGTGTATATGCGAGTGCTTAGACGTACTTAAAAGTCCCATGCAGGGAGGGGACAAATTGTGAAGTCCAGCATCCGTTGTGATGTGGTCTTGCTGTAGGTGGCCTACAGTAGGCCAGAGTTTATTTGGTTTACGGCTCAGAGGATCGTGTCTAGTACTGGTAGGTCTCTTCAAGCTGTGTCTGTGTTTGACGGACATGGCTCGTGCGAACAGTTGTTTCGATGGCCATAATTATGCATGTCTCATTTCTGCATTAACAACTGACCAATCCCTCTGCCACACGCAGTCCCTTAAGTACATGAGTCTTCAAACGAAGGTTACTTTCCTTTGCATGACATGACACTACTCTTGTCAAAGGCGTATGTGTATGTGTGCATGTATGTCCTTGTCCCCGTCTGTGTAAATGCACTAATATGAATTTCATTGTGCGTGTGCGCGCGCGCGTTTGCTTGCGTGTGTATATATAGGCATATATGTGCGTGCCTGCATGAGTGTGTTGCTTGCATCCGCATCTGTGTATGTGTATATGCGCATGTGCATGTGTGTACATGTATGTTTGTACGTGCGTGCATGCATGTGCACATAATATACATATGTGTGTGTGTGTCTGCAGTGAGCGTGACTATCTGATCGATCTAAAGCAGCGGTTTTCAAACTTTATTTTTATTGTACCCCCAGGTACAAAAATTGAATTTTGGCGTACCCCCAACAAGGTCAGATCAAAAACAACATGGAAGCGTGAAGTCCCCTTGCAATTAACAACTACTTTTAATCATTGGTGCAAACGCGGGTATTAGTCGTAGGTAGAAAATTTTTAAAAGTAATATAATTTAAAAACTTTATATCAGATCTAGGTCGTAGTCTGACGCTGTCCACAGGAGACAAGAGAGAGACCTGCTTCTTGCTGCAGCGTCTCTCTATAACTGTCCAGCGGTTCAACTCGGTGGCTTTCCGCGGCACTTTAGCGGAGCCAGACCTTAGGGAGATGTGACACTAACGGCACTTATGACGCTCATTTTAGACAGCTACTGCATCCTTGTCTATTGTAGCTTTCAGTATTGATGTTGATTGATGGAGAGAATAAATATAGTTGTTATAATATAATTTTAACTTAAGAATGTGGTCATATCAACAAAAAGGAAAATTAAAATCACTATTAGAAAGTGTTAATGCGAGCAGTGGGCTTGTTTTGACAAGCACAGATTTACAGTATCTGGTTTAATATTTGTCAATTTCAAACGCAAATCTGGTTCGATTTCAAGCTTTGTTCAGTATTTGTTTTGATCGCAAGCATAGCTGAAAAATCTGTTTCACATAGATATGACGTGCTGAAAGGAATCAAACATTTTTAAGCTATGTCAGAAATTAATCCATATTCAGCTCTTCGTTTCAGCCAAAAATTACACAACATGTCTTTCTTGAATTCGTTCTTCAATCCACCATAACATGATAGTTCAACAAACTGGTCTCTTTCCTGGACTGAAAATCTGCCGGCAACACTACATCCGATGGCATAAACTTATAGAAATGTACGGAAAAATAGGCGAACGGTGGCCGTAGAATAGCTAATGAACGAAAGAAGGACCGAAGTCCATAAACTTATATAATATTTTAATTTTATGAAACTTTTCGCGTATCCCTTAGCGACACCTGGCGTACCCCCAGGGGTACGCGTACCACAGTTTGAAAACCCCTGATCTAAAGGATTCAAACCAAGTGCATCTATAGACAGCTAGAAATGTTGGCTGAGTTGACTTTCCTCTGCTCTATGAGTTGCCCTGGCGGGGATTTTAACCTCCGACCTCTCGTCTTGACACTAGACCGCGTAAGGGTACCATACACACCCAAAAAACCACCGTACAGCGGCACAAATCTGCTGAAGGTGGCTCATTTAAGAGATTTAAATCTCGGGCTAACACGCACGGTCCGTGCACGGGGACCTAACATGTAAATGGCGTGGCGCCCATTCGTCAATCGTGGCTTCGAGTGTCATCGACTGCCTTCGAATTACGCCACTCTATAATCTCCACTATTTAGTTTTTTACTGGCCAGTGCACGAGTGCTAGGAGTGGAGCTAAGGACAGAGAAGAAATGGTCGAAGAAGGAGGAGCGGCCTCAGGAGCCGCACTGCCGCAGTGCTTATTTGAACTGTATAACTATTGGGGAAAATATCCCAATAGTTTTAGGAATTGTCCCAGTAGTTTTGGTGATTTGTCCCATGTAATACTCTACTTTCAATGTTAGTTTTCGACAACATTGAAAGTACTGTCTATAGCAGAGTTTGTCCCAGTAGTCCAAATCCGTTAAAATATGCAGTGGGAGGAGGAGCATGAGAAAATGACGAAGGAGACAATAAAGCATGAGAAGATCGAGACTAAAGAAATGAGGGAGAGAACGCCGGGAGTCACACTATGCATAATTATATCACGACTTATGCTAATGAGCCACTCGAATCCGCCTCTCTATTTCTCTCTGTCTCTCTCTTTCTCTCTGTCTCTCTCTCTCTCTTTCTCTCTGTCTCTCTCTCTTTCTCTCTGTTTCTCTGTCTGTCTTCATGTCTCTCTGGCTCTGGCTCTGTCTATCTCCCCATCTCTTTTTCTGTCGCTCTTTCTCGGTCTTTCTCTCTCTCTCTCTGTCTCTCTTCTGGGCTCTATGCAAAGTCCGTGTGTACAGATAATGAACGAAAGAACGAAGAATCTCTGTCGTCGTTTTCCTCCTTTATTAAGAACAGAAAAATCTCCCTAAGGATTGAACATCGCGAGGCATTAATCTCACTTCATTTCACCCGAACAGTTACTTCGTTAACTAATATAACCAAATAATAATATTAATATCAATAAAATATAATTGCAATTAAACATTTGCGTCAGCTGCAGTGTTAATGAATATGCAAATTTGAGCTGTTGATGATTATGTACACATCACAGACATTTTGGTCGACGATCTTTGATGACTATGACGAATTCATTCAATGTATACGACGACATAACTTATGCAGATGACGATGACAACGATGACGATGACGATGACGATGGAAGATGATGATGATGACGATTATGACAACCTTCCCATAGCTGCGTCTGCTAATCTTAATTCACCCCCATGTCCATTCATTTATTTGTTGGACGAGGGTTTAGAGATCTTTCCATCCGTCTTTGTTTTCTGGCTGATTAGAGAGAGAGACGGCGATTGACTAATCGTGTTTCTTCAGCTCATCATCCATCGATCCTTAGTTGAAAGCGAAACAGAGAGAGAGTGTCTCTGGTGGCAAGGTCCAGAGCGACGATTGTCTCCTCCTGGTTTGACTGAGCGAAAGTTGACTAAGGCATCTGACCATCAATCTCTAGGCTTCTGCTTTGGCTCCCATGCAGTGAATCCAACCAATCAGGTTCTGGCTGGATGAATCAGGAGCCTGCAGCCTAGAGAGTGGTGGCTTCAGGGTTGTTACCCTACCCGTTTGTCTGTCTGTCTGTTTGTTCGTGTGTGTGTCATAAAGCGGAGGAATCTGTTAGAGCGTTCTGATCGTTCGTCAAGGGCGCGATGAAGGCGCTCTGGATGAGTCCGCTGTGCGTCAGAATGACGTCATTCGTCAGTGCTTCGACGTACTTCCGGCGCCAGTTGGTCGTCGTCAGGTAGAGCTTATTTCCGGTCGATAGGATCGGGGTCAAGGCCGACTGACCGTGCTTGCGGAAGTAGTTGGCCATCGTCCAAGTGGTCAGCTGCTTCGTCTCCTGGTCATCCACTCCATTCACTATGATCAGTCCACCGTCTCGTAGAAGACAGCTGGCCGTCTCGAGGTCCGAGAGGACGGACAGGCGGTCAAGGTCGGCGTCTATGCTGATCAGACGGAACTGAGGAAGGTCCCAGGAGGAGAAGAGGCGACGGTCGAGCGTCGAGGAAGACCCGCGGTAGAGGTGGAGACGCCTTGGTCCAGCGCTGGCCTCTTCATCGAAACCAAAGTCCCTCATGTGGGCTGTGAAGATCTGGAACGGTGACAGCCCAGCAATCGTCCCTCCATGAGGACCGGAAGTGGATCGGTTGAAGCAGTCGCAGACGAACAGTCTCTCTCCGGCGTCGACGTCCGTATAGGTCGACAGAAGCGTCGTGAACTTTCCGAGGGAGACTCCGAACTCACCAACGGATCCATAGATTCCGTTGTTCCACTGGAACTGCGACAGGAACGGAACGAGGGACAGGTGGACTGGGTCGAGGCGACCAGAGATGTGACTGATGCGACGAAGGACCTCCGATGATGAGGAGGAGGCAGCGGAGGAGGAGGATGGCGGAGGATGCGACTGGTCGTGGTTGGGGCGATGGAGGCGACGGAGACAGGGCTGGGCTTCACAGACAGCGCTGAAGCCCTGGATGTGACCAGATCGACAGATGGAGGAGGATGAGGATGAGGAGGATGAAGAGGAGGATGTGTCCTTCTCGTCACTCTTCCTCACCTGACTTAGCTTTGACTTCAACAGTTCATCGTCTCTCGCCTCCTCTAGGTCCGCCAGATGTCGTTTGGCGCGCGACAGCTCCACCTGGTGGCTGCCTGGAGCGATGATGTTTGCCCCCTGGCGAGCGATTCGGTCGATCGTCGGGCCGACATCGACTGAACAGACGAGAAGAAGATGAACACAGATGATGAAGGCGCAGGCGATGACTGACGTCCTGCAGACCATCGACCGCGTTCTCGCCGGATAGACCGGTCTCCAAGAGTCACTGAACGTCCTTCTTCCATCGCATGCACCACGCAACTCCAGCTCACTGCTGCTGCCCGTCGTGTTATCTGAGCGCCGAATGCCGCACTCGAGCATAGCCGCACTTAGTGACGCAATGTCCATTGATGAATCGAGGACGAAGCAATCCGACATCGTCGCCTCAACTGAAAAGAAGTTCT
This sequence comes from Aporrectodea caliginosa, assembly GCA_020284085.1. Classification (NCBI taxonomy): domain Eukaryota; kingdom Metazoa; phylum Annelida; class Clitellata; order Crassiclitellata; family Lumbricidae; genus Aporrectodea; species Aporrectodea caliginosa. Next base: position 277,597 of record JACEVL010000887.1, read on the forward strand.
CGAAATAATTAATTTAGAAAGACAACGCATTGAACTCCATATCTAGTAACTTAGAGCTCAACTATAGCGATCGGTTCTCACTGATTCTGATCAACAGCGCCAATTAGCGATGGCTATCGATTGTTGCCTCTGTTAATCGTTTCTTATCGTTCGCTGTGTTGTTGTCTGATCACATCGACGTTCGTTCAGCTTCTGAATTGAGAAGCGAATCGTTGAATAGATTAAGCAGCGTCGTCGTCTTTCGTCGCCTGCCACTGAATTCGTCGACGCATCGAGCGCCACTTAAATAGGTGGACGGAAATAGAACGATCGGTGATTGGTCGATGGAGTTCCGAATGGTTGGATAAGTTCCAGTCGACAGATTGAGAGCCTGTCATGTGAAAAGGCAGCGAAGCGTACTACTCAGAAGAGAGAAGAAGGTGTCGGCTCCTTCTTTGACGACAACCGCGTGAAATAGGACTCACTGCTCTCTGTCTGTCTGTCTGTCTGTCTCTCTGTCTGTGTCTCTGTCTGTTGACGACTAGAGGACGAGCCAATAAAAGGACGAAGCATACTGTCTGTCTGTCCGTCTGTCCGTCTGTCCGTCTGTCTGTATTTCCATCCGTCCGTCTATTCCCTCATCCGTATACGTTCGCCCGTCTGTCTGTCCGTCTGCCTGTCTGTCTGTCTGTCTGTCTGTATTTCCATCCGTCCGTCTATTCCCTCATCCGTATACGTTCGCCCGTCTGTCTGTCCGTCTGCCTGTCTGTCTGCCTATCTCGCCATCGTTTGCACTTGGCCAAAGTCAACGAACCCAACCGAAGCCATTAGCAGAGAAGAGAAGGGAGGGGCGGAAAGAGAGAGACAGAGAGACAGGGTGAGAGAGGGAGGGAAGGAGGGAGCGCGGATTAAGGGCGGCTCTCTGTTGTATGGTCTATGACGTCACTCTGGCTGCTGTTTGACGATCTCACGAGTATTAAAAACATTGCAAGGCTTCTTCAAGACAGAGAGGGACAGAGAGGGACAGATAGTGAGAGAAGGACAGATGGAAAGAGGGACAAACTGACGTAGAGACACAGAACAACAATTATTTGCCAATCTGTATTTATTTCGCCAAACAACGATAGCACACAAAACAAAACTAATGAAAACAACGACGCATAGTAGGCTATATTCATGAAGACAGCAGACGACCTTTGACCTTACTATAGCCGACTATAGTTTGCCAGCAGCAGAAAAGGATTCAGCCTATAATGACTATTGTGAAAATCAACAACAAAACTTATTATTTGGCATTATTGACAGAATATTTATAGAAAAATGACACGCAATCTTCTGGTCAACAAACATATGTTAGCCAAAACATTTTAATGATTATTTATACATGTATGACTTTATGTATATGTCTGTAGGTATACGTGTGTCCATGTAGGTATGCATGTAGGCTTACGCATGTATGTATGCATATGCATATACATGTACAGTATGTCTTGTGTAGCTCCTTTTAAGTGCGTTAAACATTCGCTGATGTTAGGTTCTTGTGCGAAATCGAGAACAGATTCAGCATTATAATGACGGATTCTGCATCCTATGGAAGAGCTGTTTTTGTATTCTAAGGAGTTCAGTTTACTGTTGGCATGGAAACGGCTTCCATTCTATAAAGAGGAAAGGTTTACAATGAGCATTGACAAGATGTAAAACATGGTAGTCGATTGGTCAGAGATATCACCTTGTAATGCGCTGAGTATTATAATTATGTTCGAGCATACCTGAAATGGTAATAATAATAATAATAATAATAATAATAATAATAATAATAATAATAATAATAATAATAATAATAATAATAATAATAATAATAATAATAATAATAATAATAATAATAATAATAATAATAATAATAATAATAATAATAATAATAATAATAATAATAATAATAATAATAATAAAAACAGGTTAATTAAATTTGTAGCACAAGGAATGAAAAGGATTCTCGGAAATTTCAATCTCATTTTCATGCTTACTAATTTCTAATGACTTGGCTGCACCCGAAAAATGCGCACAGCTTGCAACATCATATTAATAATAAACAAACACATTTGGCATCAATTAATTTCAGCAACAGAGGAAAAATTCTCTTACAATAAGGTTGCAAGTGTTAAATCCTCAAAATCTGTCATCGCATGCATTGCTAATCATCCAAAGTCTGCCTCCATCTATTGCTTCCAGAGCATGATTGCGGTTATTAGACCTATTAGTCCTACTGTTATTAGTTTTATTAATATATGTTTATTATCATTGCTGTTTATCATTATTGCTATATTAGGTTAATTGTTGGTTGGATTTATAAAAAAAGAAATGCTTCAACGAACATAATATGCATGTATACTATAGCCCCATTCATACAGATATATATATATATATATATATATATATATATTGTATTATGCTTGTGTGTATAGAGTTGTTTTGTATGTTTGTGTACATATTATGATGACGTATATGTATGTATGTCGTTGATAAATACATAAATGATTGTTTTGATTGTAGAAGTGAGTCTTCGTTTGCTTGCAATCGTCTCCTATATACTTTGCTTTATTATGGTTCCACGCGTTGCTTAGGCCTATCCTATTTACAGCAAACACTAGGCAACCTATGCAGGCCATAGACGAAACCAATTGCTATAGACCTAAAGCCTCTCTCTGCTTAGTTACCATCAGTCTGGTCTCACACACCCATCCCTCCGTCCCTCACCCGTCCCCCCCAAAAACTCCTCATTTTGCCAAGTGAAGCGAAGCGTCGACTTCAGTTCGTCCGCCCAAAACAAAAACAGAGACAGACAACAAGACATACATTTATACAGACAGAGACATACAAGCAGACTGCAGAGACACATCTTTTTCGTATCTGCCTTGGGCAGAAGCGCTAAAGATGACCAGCTACAAAAATTAATATTAAACAACATACAATACAATACGATATAATGCAATACAATACGATACGTCACAGTGCTATAGAGTAGGCTTATAGGCGTCCGAATAGACGCATAGCATAGCAGAGGGTAATTTGGCAGAGTACTGTTAGATTAGAAGATAATTATTTGAAATGGTCAGTGGTGGCTTCACGGAGGGAGTCAGAAGCTGTGGGAAATACCCGTACCCAAAGGTTTACCGTGCCGACCCGTACCCGCGGGTCGGTACAAATCGGGTAGACATTTTACGGGTCGGGTCGGGTACGGGTAGGAGCATTACGGGTACGGGTATACCCGGTTTTACCCGTACCGAAGTGAAATTTTGGGGTAACATGTTAATGTGAGTCTTGCACTTACTATAACTGGCGGTATCCTGTCTGAGTACCATATCCTTCTGTTGATCTATGTCCCTGCACCTTAGTGAGCTTGACATTCATTTACAGATGCTCAATTTACAGCTACAAAATGACTTGTTTTCATTAACACAATACGATCGTAGTGTTTTTACATAATATCTAATCAGAGTTTCAGCCCGACAACCGGGGTCAGAGGTCGCTGATGCCGAGCATGGCAGTTCAGCAGCCGTGTTTTCTTTAAAAGAGTTTGCCTGGCAGTTATGGTAGTTGAGGCTAGACATAGTTGAAGCACCAGGTCTTTCATTCATTTACCTCTGAGAAATATTTAAATTATTCAATTAGAGGTATTTTGTGGCAAACTGCCGTGTTATGGTTGGCTGCATAAAACTCATCGTGGGAAGGCCTATTAATTACGTGGCGGGTACGGTACGGGTAAAACATACCCGCGGGTACGGGTCGGGTTGGGTAGTTATTTTGAGTACGGGTCGGGTACGGGTACCGGTCCTGTTTTACGGGTACGGGTCTTTTAAAATGCTCTAAGACCTCTAGGCGGGGGTCAGAAGCTGTGGTTAAATTGCTCATCCAAAGGTCGTGGATCTCCAAATCGTTACAAATCAAAAACGTCATCTGGCGAATTCTATAAACGATACATTCGCTATTTGCTATTAGGCCTTTTACATCAAATGTGTGAAACAAGGTGCATATGGTCGATTATTGTAACAGAAACACATTTAGGTGACGGTGGGTCTTCTCTTTTAGATGGCGGATCTCATAGATCAGGTGCACGTGGATCTCAAACCGAGGTGCCTGAACTCAGATCCGGCGAGATCCGTCTAAATGTAGCCACTGGTCAAAGGTAGGCCTACCAACCAACCAGTGCCCTCCAATTGAATGCCTGTCCCATTTATACCCCAAAATGAAATTCTAGTTGCAGTGGTGTGGTGGATAATGGTTAGGGAAGAGGAGCTAATAGCAGAAGTGTTTGTTTATCTCGTCTTATCGACAAAACAAAGATATTGGTCATAAGAAGCAGATGTCTTTCATTATAACACACCATCTTTTAAAATCTGTAAGATTTGTCTAACTCAGATTTAATTAATACCTTCTAGATTTTAACTTCAAAGCGATAAGGAGCGCGTTGTCATTTTTAGGGTTTGTTGGCCTATAGACACATTGCAGTCACATGTAAATGAGATATATCAGCTCATGTTCAGCAGGTCATCGTAATAATGACGTAAGTGTCGTGAGTGATGTGACTAAGGTTGTCCAACAGTTAGTTCTACAGTCAGCTCCGTTAGCTGACTGCATGCTGAACATCATTTACATAATTACATTGAATATTACCTTGATTGACGCATGCAAATCTCCTCAAAAAGCCAGCGATTTGTTTGCATTGCTCGAAGGTTCTACATAATTATTAACTTCTTTCATGCATAAGTGAAATGGGTTGAAGTAGAAGGTAAATTATGACACAGCGTGGGATCCAATGATGCAACTCATCCACAGCCACTCACTGACAGATTGACGTGTGTCGTGCAGTCGCTGCAGGCCCTAATAGCCTAGTCGTGATTATGTAAGAGCACTGCATGGTGTGTTTAGGTCTACACGTGCATAATAATAATTATGGATATCGCTACTATCCGAGTTTTGATTGTATCAGTTTAGAATTAGACGATTCTCTTATCTCAAACTGCAATCATTCGTATACAGTCATCAACGCCAACACATTCGTCCATTTTACATTCTGAGAAAATTCAAGCATTAATTTTACGCATTTATATCTTTTTGATGTTGAAGACCTCAGCCAGGTATTCCTCCCCAAGTGTGACGTTTATTACAGCGAGGACCCTGCAGCTCAGGCTACAACGTTGGACATTGCACGTTGTCAGAAGCCATTTAGAGTATCATCCTGTTTAGGTAATACCCCATTCATACTACTGCCTCATGTCGGGTTATACCCTATTTGTTTTAATACTCCATTTAAGGCATTACCCCATTTTTGTATTACTTTATTTAGCGTATTTTTGGGTATTATTTCATTTAGTGTATTTTAAGGGTATTGCTTTATTTAGTGTAATTTTAGAGTTTTACTTTAATTTTATTGTATTACTACGTGTTCTGAATAAACGTGTTTTAATTTCCAGATATATACCGACTGCTAAGACGTTGTTTCATCGATAGCATTGACAACTAGTAAAGTAGTAGTTTCAGTTTAACGACACTGTGTGATAGCAAAGATCATTAGCGTCGCCCTCCTCCTTCATCCAGGCTTGGTACTGGCACTAACAGAGTACGATCAGTGGTGGAGTTAGAACTAGTAAAGATTTCGTGTTTCGCTCCTTGCTATCAGCCCTGAATGGGAATCCATTGTTTGTGTTCTGCGTGTCTGCGAGAGACCGCTTGTGGTGACTCTTCTGGTTAACTGAGCAATATTCACATATTGGTAAACTTTTTGTTCTTATTGACTTTAGCATCATTTACTTAGGCGTAGGCATCGCTTTTGTGAGATACTTAAACAATTTGGACCCTATGACCCTATGGCAATCGTACCAAGCGACTCATTAAGTATGACTTCTAAGCAATGACTTTTTTTATAAGCGATTCTATATTTTTAAAGATAGTGAATGCGTTTTCAAGTGTTTTGTTTGAACTCAACAAAGGCCCACTTGAGACAGACAAATTATGTAGCTCCAATTGAAATGTCTCTGTGTATTTAAATTTTAGATCATTCTAATATTTTTAGCGTACCTAGACTTACAGCTGACCCCCTTCTGGTCGCTCATCTCCACCCTGGCCCCCAGTTGCGAAACCTAGAGCCGCCAATGGAAACAGTAGCACCTGCTTCAAGTAGCTCACGATTTTCTTTATCGTTTCGGCGGAGATTAGAAGGAAGTTGAGAAAAATAACGAATTCTGAGAGAAGGAGAGGAATAGGGAGTAGGAGGACGAAGAGAGGAAGGAGGAATAGGAGGAGGAGGAGGAATAGGAGAAGGAGGAGGAGGCGTGTTAGGCGGAGCGGTGTGAATCGGGAATGAATGTCCTGAGAATAAGACGAAGATCTGCTCGATACATTCAGCCAATTTTTATGCAACCACTGAGTGAATGAATGACGACAGCTAAACAATGCAGACGTGGCTAAACGTCAGTCAGTGTCTCTCTGTCTCTGGGGGTTTGCCTCTGTTGCTGTATTTGTTTGCCTGTTTCTCTGTGCCAATTTCGCCTTTGTCTGTGTCTGTCTGTCTCTCTATATGTCTGTCTGTCTGTCTGTCTGCCTCTCTATATGTCTGTCTGTCTGTCTGCCTGTCTGTCTGTCTATCTCGGCGGGTGGCTTAATAGGACGAAGGCAGAGCTACCGTCGTGTACAACGGTCGAGCGAACATATCAAAGGTGTTTTCAGGCAAGCCCTTGTATACCTGTTTGGACCCGCCTCGCTGCTTCACCCACACCCACCCCTACCCACCGCCCTATAAAGCAAATCATTCGGAGACACCGACGCAGCAGCTGCGGGGGGGGCGGCCACCGTGGGCTTGGCTGACCTCAATCTGTGGCTGACGGGCCAATGCACTCTTAGAGAAGGGGAAGGAGGCGATCGAGACGGGTGAAGAAGAAGAGCGAGAGAGGGAGAGGAGGAGTAGCTGAGGAGGTGTCTGAACCATAGCAGTTGGGCGTCGTCGGTTGTTATTGCCAATGCGATCGTCGTCCATAACAATAGACACAGCTGATTGTTGTCTTCATTGTTGTCTTCATTGTTGTTCTTCTGGTGGCGGTGACATTCATGGCCTTTGACTTTCGGATGAAAGACACGCTTCGGCGGCTTTAGTTCTTGTCGGAAGACCATTCGAAGGCGTCTTTGTATGCATTTCACAGTCCGATGATTTGGGCCCCAATGAAAAAACCGATCAATGGTTGTGATAGTTTTTTTGTCCATTCTTTCGCTGGTGTTATTGTCGGGCGATGCATTGCTTTTCAGCAGATGTTTATAGGCCTAGCAGTAGTACGACGACTACGACCACAACGACCTCTCTCTTCGCCTCAATTGACAACAGCATTTGGCGTTGAAGAAATTGAGGACATTACGATTACGATAGACCTCAACCATCATCATCATCATCCTCATCACGAAACGATTCTTTATGAAAGGAATTCTTGAAGAGCGGTGCTTCGTTGTAACAAAGATTCTGATATAATACCGTAATACGGCTGAGGCCTTAATTGGTCCAAAAACATATTCGCTATAATACGACACACACACGCACACGCACACACACATATACACACACACACATATATATATATATATATATGCCTACATATATACATACGTATGACATTTAATACACATGGCTGATTTAAACAGGTGCAAATGTACGCTGCAAAGAGTGAAAGGCAACAGTTAACAAATGCAGTGGAAGACTGTTCCTGGAGGATGATCCAACGCATACATGATACATGTACATACACTTTAAGGTACTGAAAATGTGCCATGTCCTCATACAGACATATAAGACGATTCCTGAGATGACTGCCAAAGACAGCGCTTTAATCAGTTTACGATGTAAGTCTAGAGAATCGAAGGAACGAAATAAGGAGGAGCAGGAGGAGCACGAGGAGGAAGAGGAAGAGGAAGAGGAAGAGGAGGAGCAGGAGGAGGAAATGAGAAAAGGAATGCGATCAGTTTAGGATAGAAATATTGAAAATGGTCTATATAAATGTTCCGATTTATGCTCATCTTTCTATAGAATGGATTGACGAGGGAGGGGTCATTAGGTCAACCGAGGTCTTCAAAGGGAATTCACCACTGGGTAACAGACAAGGGCAACAACACGCATCACCCACTAAACGACAACAGCGATGACAACGAAAACAAAAGATACTGATAACAAAAGACAACGACAACAAAAGATAATAACAAGGAAAGAACTCTAAATACCCACCACAATTTTGGTAATGCTTTAAATTGCAAATACCATTAACAGGTTAATACCTAGGCTAATATTATTAGGGCAATGCCTTAAATGTGGTAATACCACAAAATAAGGTCAGAAGGAAGGACTTGTGTAGACTTCGCTCAGCCGCAGTTTCTCAGAAACTAGGATCGCGAGGAGGTCATAAGGATATTAGGCTGAGGCACGAACATGACAGCAGTAATCCAACGAAGGAGCCGTTTATAACTCAAATGGGGTAATTACCTTTGATACCCCGAGTGGGTTGATACGCAGAATAGCCTAGTCGTCCTCGGTATGTAAGTCCACGCCAGGGCTATTCGTGGGTATTATAATGGACCCTTGTTCACGTGATTGGGAGAAGATCATTGGTTGATTGAATGCATGGCTGAATGCGTATCAAGTGGAGCGAGACGCTCTTTAGTCAGTCTGGATTAGGCCTAAGATTTCCTTCCGCAATCAAGGCAGAACCTGAGAGTTCGGCAAAGTTCCATTGTGCTTATTGTATTAATGGATTCCAGCCTTCTGATTGGTCGGCTGCCATTGCACCATGTTGCTCTACTTTTGCGTATAGCAACCATCGGTGCTTGGCCAACGTCAGACTGTTTACTTAATATGTTGTATTGGTGCCATCCCACTCTTAATATGGACTAGATTCTGGACGAAAACATAATTAGAAATGTCCTAAAGAAATGAAATACAACTAAGCTGGCCCCATAGCTGTAGACGACTGAAGAAGCTTTTAAACTTGTCCGTACGAAGGCAAATGTTAGGCTAAATGTAAATGCAAATGTAGGCTAAGCTATAGGCCTACGTTTTCATGAGTGTAGGCATTGTCCCCCTGGACATTGTCCCCCCCGGACATTGTCCCCCCTGGACATTGTCCCCCCTGGACATTGTCCCCCCAGGGTAGGACATTATCCCCCCAGTCTAAGATATAATCGTATAATATTCTTGCGGAAATATGTATATGTATATGTGTATATATTTTTGTATATGTAAGTATACATATATGCATATATATATAAGTATATACATATTTACATACATGTATATATATATATGAATATATATATATATATATTTGCATATGTAAATATGTTTGTATATATATATATGTATTTAGATATATATACAGGGCTTCTCATTTGAGGCGATCGATCGATCGATCTCCTTGGTCGATCGCCTAGCAAAGGTCTGGTGGATCGATAAATCGATCGCGCAAATCAAGCGCGATCGATTTATTCCAAGAGGAAACTGAAGCCATTATTTTATTTACCTAATTTACATTACTTTAATTTTTGCTTACTTGCGGAGGCGGTGAATGCTTTCGGAACACAGCGTTTCGTGACCTAATGACTGCTGAGTGATGGCTCCAATTTCGTACAGTATGATTGGTCATAACAACACGGTGGACACCTTCCGCGTAACGTCATTTTGTAAGTTCGTAACGTCACTAATTTCGGAAATTATTGAAAGCAACAATTGTGGCGACGGTGCCATAGTGGAATGCTAATGTACAGTTTAGCACGCTTCTGTCATGGACATGTGACTCGTTCGATGTGGATGTAGTCGAGATACAGTGTTTAATCTAGACGTCTCTGGGGGGTAAAGTTCCCCCCAGGATCGAGTTTCCCCCCAGAAAAATTAAAGAGATAAAATTTTAGCCCCAAGAAAAATTAAAGACATGTAATTTTGTAGAATATTGTGTTGGAAAACTCTCGATACTACCCCCCCTCGAAAATATTGGTGGAAAATGGCTGTTACTACCCCCTCGAAAGAAATCCTTTGAAAACTCTCGTTACTATTGCCCCCCTCAAAAATTCCTGGAAAATTTTTGAGATCTTGTTCTTGGAAATACTCGTTACTACCCCCCGGTCGTCAACTTTTACAATAAGCTGGATACCCCCCAGAACCCTCAATTTCCCCCCGACAGCAAGGGGACTAGATTAAACACTGGTCGAGATAGCCAAGTAGGCAGTAGGCAGTAGCATGTTAAAACTTATTAGGCCTACAACTATAAATGATGTGGGACCAGGCCTGCCGAGAGGGGCAGGGGGTAAAAAACCCAGAGGCCCGGCGACTTTTAGGGGCCCAGGCTGGGCCCAGCAAACAACTTATGAAAAATATTATAATCAGTCATACAAACAGTGGCGTACCGTACGGGGGCAGGGGGGGCGAATCGCCCCGGGCGGCACTTGAGCAGGGGCGGCAAAATAGGGTAGAAGAAAAATAAAAGAAGGAGTGAATGCAGAAAAAATTGAAAAAGTATAAGAAAAACTAATAAAAGTAGACAAAGAAGGAAGGAAAGGAAGAAAAATAATCCAATAAATAGCATACAGTGGTGTAATGAGGGGCGGGGCGGCATTCGGGCGCAGGACAGGGCGGCTTCTGACGACCCAATTATAGTATAGTAAAAGCCAAAAAAAGGTCATGAGAAATTTTGGCAGAAGTAATAAAGAAAATTTTCCCGAAATTTCGAAATTTCCAAAATTAAGTGCTAAGGGCGGCATTTTGGGCCGTCGCCCCGGGCGGCATTTAAGCTCCGTACGCCACTGCATACAAAGTTTATGATTTATGCCTTTTAAAATATAATATTACGGACACTTAACTACAATAGTTGCATATATAATTTTGTAGGGTTATATCCGCACTATTAGCCTATTATTTCAGTTTTTTTTAATTTTCTCATAAAGTCTAAGGATAGTTAGGGGCCCGTGACTGCTGGCCTAGGGTCCAGGAATTTTTGTCGGCAGCCCTGTGTGGGACGGATAACAATCAACGGTGCTCGTTTTCGGTTGCTGGCCCTAGGACTTGAATGGCTGTTGCGCTCCGTCTAGTGAATAGAGTTCACACGGTCACACCATTATTCTTTCATAACTTGACGACTGTCTTATTTAGCCGTGGCTGGACAGCCTGGACTAGGAACGCTTCTGAGTCGATCACCTTGAAAGGGCGCAATAAGAAAACTAATTAATAATACTGTCAATAGTAATAATAACGGAACTGAACTGAGATAGGCCTACAAAATTAGTACTATATAATATACAGCTATACGTACTATATAATACACAGCTATACGAATACGATACACAAAATTCGCTGTACACAAAAGCTCTCGAGGTCGATCGCGCACCGATCGCCTACTCAATCCAGCGCGATCGATTTTCAGATCGCCTTCTATTTTCAAATGAGAAGCTCTGTATATATACATATTTGGATATAAGTATATATATATGTATATATATATTATATGTGTGTGTGTGTGCATATGCATATATACATATATATATGTATATATATGTATGTATCTATATATATACATATGTAAATATGTATATATATAATATTATGGTTTCTCAGTGAGTTGTGACGTTTCGAAGTATATTGCAACAAAAAAGTATTTGGCGTCCGGGGTGCATGAACCCCACATAGTATGCGGCGGTTTAAGGGTTAAGTTTAGGCCTACACCTGAATGAAATAGCCAACAAAAACGGCAACTAAGGTTTATCAATGACATGCAGACTATAGGCTATTTACACAGAGGGGGGACAATGTCCGGGGGGATAATGTCCTACGCAAAATCGGGGGGACAATGTCCAGGGGGATAATGTCCGGGGGGACAATGTCCAGGGGGGACAATGTCCGTTCCCCCGTTTTCATATAGCCGTATAAAATGGCCCAACCCTGCTAATTTTTCAATGAATTGATTGGGTGAGATCCTTCATTCACCACCGCTGTCCGTTTGAATGGGTGCCACGTACGCCATTTAAGATCCTTATATATAGTAGGCCCTATGTACGGACCGTGCTAGTCCGAGATTTCAAGCTCTGAAAAAAGCCAGCATCCGGAAGCGATTCAAGCGATCCTCGATCCGCGTGCTGTCTTTTTCAGAGGCACATATTAATCGCTTTTCTACTCACCCTGTCTACCATATAGACCTACTACGACTCCCTACCCTTCTTCGTAATCGTAAATCTCGGAATTTTTAAGCGCAGGGCACGAGCTTATTCACGAGCGCTGCGTCGTCGTGTCTGAGATAGCCGACCGATTGAGTGGAGGTTCAAGTCCGATCGCCAGGAGACCAGAGAGAGAAGGAACAGTCTTCGTGTCCTTCTTCGTGTCCTTCCTCGTGTCCTTCTTCGTGTCCTTCCTCGTGTCCTTCTTCGTGTCCTTCCTCGTGTCCTTCCTCGTGTCCTTCTTCGTGTCCTTCTTCGTGTCCTTCTTCGTGCCCTTCTTAGTCTTTAGGGCCAATAGTTAATATTATACAGAAGATCGGTGACACAGACTATACAGGTGTGGACAGCTTTTGCACGTGTATCCCATCGCGAGCCATCGACGTGTCTAAAGACAGAAGTATAGCACGATTTTCAGAAGAGATTTTCTTGGAAGAGTCAATTAATGCATCAGATGTAAATTTTTCACCTGCATTCCTATTTTTAGCTGCATCTTTGCGACATTACTGGTCCGTAACCTTATCACAACCTCTGAACCTCAACGGAGGAAAGACAATCCCAGAACACTGAACCAGAAAGTCAGAAAACCAATTGTCCTATAATGTTACGAAAACAAAGTTGTAACTGCAATGTAAACTACTATAGTAGACTAATTAACGTATATCAACAGATCTGCAATGTAAGCGATGACTGCAATGCACACTTAACTAGGCTGTGCCATCACAACACTTTAAAGTTGATGGCAGAGAATTGGTTGAGTGGGAAGAGATTAATGACGTCTGGCATGACGCTTAATGTCCAAGGAATATTGTTGCAATTTAAAACTACACTGTTTTCATTGTAATTGGCGTTGTATGTAATTGATGAATTGCAATGGGCTGCGATTAGGGTAGGCTACACCCCAGTGTAACTGGTGAAGAACCTTAACTTATGATGAGGTACACACCGCGATGCATGATCAAAGTCACTGCTGCTTTCTAAAAAAATTCTCTTGATATAATAATAAGCGCATAAAATGATTATAAATAGATAATAATAATAGTAATAATAATAATAATAATAATAATAATAATAATAATAATAATAATAATAATAATAATAATAATAATAGATAATAATAGATAATAATAGATCCGTTCTTAAAACATTAACATTCTAACTTCAATTTATATAGGAACAAATGTTATCAGTATAGAGTGGTTGTACCATATGGCATCTTTCTTGTAGCTAGCTACAACTCTAAATAATGTTTTGTGCAGACATAGGTCTATAAAATAAACTCTTGGTGTTTCGGGAATAATCTGTAAAACAGTGACTAGGCTATAGTATTCTCCAGCTGTTGTAACTGTCACACAAAATAATGCAACTTTATAAAATGTGTGGAAACCGTTTTGCTTATCTGTTCATCTATTTCTATTTTTAAAAAGCGATCCTCATGGCTAAACTTTTAGTATCGTAGTGAATAAGATACTAAAAGCTGTCCCCACCCAGTCTTTGCATCACCTGTAACCAGCCATGCATGTTAAGTTTGATAAATCATCCCATGCACAACACTTCACGTTGTGATATATTGGTACATGTAGGTCAACTCCCACACAATGTCAGGCTTAATGAATCTCAGTTAACAAGAATATTCGCAGATGTTTCTTGCGATAATGCAGGCTGACGTTTGTGGCATAGAAAGTCTATAATAGATTGCCTACTACGTACGGCGTTTGAAAAATCTGAGGTGTACGTGATATTAAACATTCCTTTACTTCTATAATTATTGACACACATTTAGACAGTAAGTCTCAGCCAGTCACGCATACCTGACAGTTTAAATGTACGTTTCACACGTTCTGCTTATTTCAAAACATGCGAATATGGTATCCTGCCTAATAGCCTAATAGCACTCTGAGGCAGGATACCATATCGCATGTTTTGAAATAAACAGAATATAAAAGACAGGTCACCATCGGTTTTTGAATTTGCAGTCCTTGTGCAAGATATAAATTCAGCAGTCATCAGTTTCATAGTTGGAATTCACAGTAATGTTGGAAGCTGTTTTTATTCAGAGAATTAAGTCATATAATTTAAAGTAGGCAGGCTTTAAATTTAAAGTAGGCTATACATGTAGAAAGGCTACATTTTGTTTTAGAATTCTTTTTGAAGAAATGGAACTGCATTTGTTTGTATCAGCACAACCAGACAATGGAGTCTCAGACTCTCAGAGGAGTGGAATGTAGAGCAGAGCGTGTTGTTATACGGTGATCCACAATCACTTTATACGGTCCCTACTTTCTGATGGACATAGTTTCAAATAAAATGGAAAACGTTTCCCAGTAATTCTGTCGGTTCTCTGTACTGTTTACTGGATACATTTCAGGTTAAGAGCAGTTATTAAGTCAAACCATCTGCTGCTCATTGTCTTAGAAACCATGAAGACCCAGCTGTCAGCAGGGCAGCTCTTTCGCCATGCCCTGCACTATAGATGACAATGCATGTAGCCATTGGATTCTTTGTCTGATGAGAAGCATCAGTCAGACTGGAGAAGACCTGTCGTAACATTGCTACAAGCCACCATTTGCGTTCATGTCACAGCACTATAGGCCTACTGCCAGTCTCTACTCGGCCAGTCTTATAGACGGACATACAGCCAGGCAGACAAGGAGTGGACATCTAGAAACGGATAAAAATGTCCAGTTCCAATAAGACGGACGGAGGTCAGACAGCCCTGCCCTGCCCTGGCCAACGGACCAACGGACGTGAGACATTTACTGACTACGAGAGTCCTTCACAAGTGACGATCATATAATATATTACGTAGATAGGTCTGAGACGGTTTGTTTCCGTTTATAGAATCCGCTGCATGAGGTACATTAGCATAACAGGTACACAGTATACAATTTATTGCCGAGTTCGTCTTATTCAATGAAATGGCGGTCAGCTGAGTGCGTCATTCGTCGAAGGGTGCATGGACTGTGGGCAACACCCAATTGTCTTCTGGCTACTCATGACGACTGGACTACAGGACTAACACTCGATCGTCTGAGTGTATTTCGTAATAGATTAAGTAAGTTTCGTTTCTTCGAAATCTGGTCAATTGACTCAGGACGTAGGCAGACGAATTCGAATTAGAAACTCTCCTATTTATAGTCCTCCTTCCATGGCCTACACATCAGCTGCTGCTGATTTTGTAGACTGGCGCTGTATATAATTATGCCCTGAATGAATGAATTGATAACTTAATAAATCGATACGATTTAAACCCCTCATGACTGACAAATTCTGTCTCTCTTGGCCTGTCTGTCTGTTTGACCGTGTCTTTCTCTTCCTGTGTTTCTCTTGTAGGCTAAGCAACAGCTATCAACGAAGCGAAATAACTAGATACACAGAACGCGACGCGACATACACAGATATAATGTCACACACACGCACATACCCACACACATCCTACTCCATTCCATCCGATCCTCTGCCTTCCAAGCTTTGTCGTCCTCAACGAAACCATCTTTAACAGCCTCCGCTCTCTCTCTCTCTCTCTCTCTCTCTCTCTCTCTCTCTCTCTCTCTCTCTCTCTCTCTCTCTCTCTCTCTCTCTCTCTCTCTCTCTCTCTCTCTCTCTCTCTCTCTCTCTCTCTCTCTCTCTCTTCTCTCTCTCTCTCTCTCTCCTCTCTCTGCCTGGTCTATCTGGCAACCGGAGTCCGATTGTCAGAGAGACAACCGCTCTGATACGACACAGCGCTCGTGAATAAGCTGGTGCCACGCGCTTAGCTTTGATGTAGCGCTGTAGAAATGTGAAGGTTACGGTTACAATACACAGAAACAGTGACACGTAAAGATAGAGCAACACATAGATACACACGGATAGAAAGTGACACGTACACAGATACACACACACACACACACACACACACACAGAGTGACACACACAAATACTCAAACTTCCTAGTGTGGAAATATTTGGAGTGGGGTTGACACGACGAGAGAGAGAGAGAGAGAGAGAGAGAGAGAGACAGAGAGAGAGACAGAGAGAGAGAGAGAGAGAGAGACAGAGACAGACAGACAGAGACAGACAGACAGAGACAGAGACAGACAGACAGAGACAGACAGACAGAGACCCCGTGACAAAACTCTGGTCCTCTACACTCGACGCCAAACGTACCCGCCGCCCTCACATACTCGGAGGTTATAGGATATATACATATAATATGAAATTATAGTTATTGTATAAATATTAATATGTATGTCTAAGCTGACTTAAACACACACAATGTCATCTATGCAAACAATGCAATTCTCAAACATCTGGTCGGTGGGATAGAGCGACAGACAGACATACGGACAGTGAGAATCAGACAGACAGACAGATAGAGACAGAACTGTGAGAAACAGACAGACAGAATGAGGCAGATTGGCGCCTTCTAGAACTCGGGGCTATCGAATACACAACAGATGCGCCCACGCACTAAATACTATAGTTAGAGACACGCACAGAAACTTGATCGCCTCTACGTCACATTGGCATAAACTCTGCCTCAACCCACCCTCCGTCCCTCCGTCCCTTCCTATCTAAACACCCACCAATCCCACATAGTCTCACTGTCCATCTGTCTGTCTGTCTGTCTACGTCTGAAGAGCAATTCCTGAGACGACAGAGGAAGAAACTGAAGCCAAACGAACACCGTTTCCAATTCAATCATTTCTTAATCACAACTTAAATGGAAAATGGAAAGAAATTTATGGAACGAAATTCAATCGACCGGTTTCACAAGAAAAACAATACAATCGTAAACAACTGTTAACATTAAACAGAATTTAGGTAGCACCTTAGCAAATCCCTGCAAAACACAATTCAGTACACTTGACGTAATTGTAAATTTACAGACTGCACCAGACTGTAAACTTATGTAACAGAGAACAACCGGGTTTTAAAAGGCATTTATGAAGCTGAACAAAAGACGAAGAATAAGGCAATTAAGGCATGTATAATTAATTAGAAAAATAGAATCTTCATTAAAAAGTTAAATAAACCGGGTCAACTAGTTCACCTTGGGGCATTTCAAAGTAAACAAGAAGCAGTTGTAGCTATCATACACAAATAGATGCAATATCTAAACTATCTTTCTTACATACCAGAATGACTTATGCTACGTTCGTAAAACTGCTTTAAATAGCAGCGACAATTACAAAATATAGCTTTACTAGCATACTCAATAACCGGGAATATAGCTGTACAAGCATACTTACTAACCGGGTAAAATACTGATTGACCTCGACTCTCTAAAGGTTAGAGGTCAGTTGGACATTTGACCCCTACCACGTGACTACGTTTGTAGTAATACAGGCCTAACTGTTATTACCTATGGGTAATTAGAGTGGCATTATTAATTCCAATTGGTATTAAATGCATAGTGCCAATGTGGTATGAAATGGTATTATTAGAGATGCATAGAATGTGGTATGTGAGAGAGAGAGTGATGACAATCTGAAGAACTGCCTGTCAGTATTGCACGTTAGTAGAATGGTAAGAAAAGCCTAAGTGGTATGAAATGAAGTAGTAGGATCTAGGATTGATGATGTCCCTCTGCTGAGGCCAGCTGATGTCCCTCTGCCGCCAGACGGACGGCCACAGCTGCGACGAAGGCCGCTCCTCTACCACTTCCGTCCTCGGCCAGAATCAGACGACTCTACAGCAACACAGAAACATCATTAACCTTCTGAGGAGGAGGATTAGCATTAACTCGTCTTTACCATGCACTCATTGTACTTAATACCAAAATCTGTGATGCTAGTTTTAATTATTAGATCCAATATCAAACCAGTAAGTTTTAAATCCAACCACAGCCACAGGTCTATATGTCAAGTTTTGTGCTGTTTGATCAGAGCTATGGAACTGTCTACTGACTGTCTATTTGACTGATAAGCCGAGAGCTCTAACTTATCGGCTACCATGACTCTGCAATTCGAGGCAACTGAGTTTTACGAAATATAGGATATCCATTGTTGTTGATGCACAGGTATTCTGAGAAACACACCTGTAAAGTTGGTGCCAATTCCGTCAGCCAATCAGTGATCATCTGGTGAAGCCTTGGATGATATCGATACATCGATCCATCCATTGCGATCACGTTCTCCGATCGATTCATGTGATTCACCAGAACAGCAGAACCTAAGAACAAGAATCGATTCCACACTGAACCAAACGGATTCATTGGGCGACGTTTCTTTCTCTGTCTTGGCATTCATCCTCCTCTTTGACCATCAAAAGATCCCCCTAACCCCTGGACCAGCCTAAGCATGCTTCTAATTGAGCAGATATCTCAACAGGTGCCCTACAGATGCCATGACTGAATGAATGAATGAATGGATGATAGTCATAGCCAACTGTTAATCTCTCTGAGAATCAGACCCTGTGAGCAACAGCCTCATTCCTATCCACTGGACACTGGACAGTCACTGTGGGTCAGTCAGTCGGTCGGTCGGTCGGTCGGTCAGTCAGAGAAGGAACTCACATGAGCCGACCAGCTGAGCGGCCCTGATCGACAGAGCGGAACAGATATATCGCAGGATGACGATATCATCCTCTGTAGCCAACGCATCCAATCCCAGGTCACGCATCACTTGCCAAGAATTAGTCGCATCCTCATCTGTATCTCTACAGAGACACACAGTCAACATCATCATCTAACTCATCATCATCATCATCATCATCATCATCATCATCATCATCATCATCATCATCATCATCATCATCATCATCATCATCATCATCATCATCATCATCATCATCATCATCATCATCATCATCATCATCATCATCATCATCATCATCATCATCATCATCATCATCATCATCACCACCACCACATCACATCACATCATGATCATCATCATGATCATCATCATGATCATCATCATGATCATCATCATGATCATCATCATGATCATCATCATCATCATGATCATCATCATCATCATCATCATCATCATCATCATCATCATCATCATCATCATCAACCGTCTTTGGATTTTCCAAATGCCTACCTCTTCAGGTACTAATGGCTACACCTGTGCTCCATCTGTTCATGGCTTTTTTTGATGAGGCTGCATCAACAGATCATGATTCCAGACTACGATTCAGTTAGAAGCAGCTATCAGCTGATGCCTCATGCTCTCCACTTCCCTGCATGCCTCTCTGCTTCCTTTCTCCTTCCCTCCATCTCTTCGTCAATCACTCTCTCTATCCTTTCCTCCATCCATCCTTCTCATTGATTAAGGATGCAGGACAGAAAACACAGACCCTTCCCTCCATCTCTGTTTGTTTTCCCATCATGTACTTCCACAATGCAACAAAGCTTCACTGTGCTGTGCCTTTCATTCTGGAAGAGGCTTCCATGCAATCTGCAACATGAGTTTCTTCTACTTTCTATGCTTCTAATTCGAAAGCAGTCAAAGACCATTCTGTTCCATCATGGTCTTGTGTGGTCAGGTCTAGACACACTGATGAGTGTCCTTGAAGAGAAAAGGAGAGAAGGGATATATACAGTGTTTCCGTTAGAGTTCAAAAACAGGACGTATTTAAGTCCTGACCTAGAATTTTTTGGGGCGTAGCTCATGTATTTCAGCTATCACACACAAAATTTGGACGTTTTTTACAGACGTAAAAACGGCCATTTGGGCGTTAACGAAAACACTGGATATATAAATAAGAATCTATAATTACAATCTCTCTATCCATTCCTCCATCCATCCTTGAAGATGATCCTTCCCATTCAGAGAAGGCAGAAACCTCAGACCCTTCCCTCCATTCCCTGCTCCATCTGTCCCTCTCTCTCCATCACTGCATCCATCTGTTGGTCCAGACAGCAAGTGGAAGCGTGGACGAACCTTTCAACGTCGGACAGATGTTCAGCAGTGAATGTCATCCAAGAGCGCAGTTGGTCAGAACCGATTCCCTGGAACATCGTTCCATCCTGCGTCAGACGACACAGAACCAACCGAGCCAAATCTCCAACGTAATGACCAGCAAATAACTTCTCAAAGCTATGCAAACAAAAGACAATTAAACTATTATTGTTGCTATTATTATTATCATTATCATAATCATTATAATTGTGCTTTTATTAAGCGCCACTACCTAATGACCAAGCATCAACTGACGGTGCTGAGAAATTGTGAGCGAAGGGTCTGTTCAAGGTCTCTTCACAGTAACCGTCTCAGGAGAGGAGGATCGAACCCATACTCTCCGCATCACAAGGCAAGATCTCTAACCATCAGTTACTGCATATCACAAATACCATACATAACACATGAGATGCAGGGGTCAAGTAAGGTCATCGCCCAATAACTACATTCCTCAGTCTACATTGCTATGCTGAGCAGGTTCAGAGATTCCTTAGTCTCAAGTGCATGATGCAACAACTGGACAACCCTCCCCAATTGCAAATCGATCAAAGCCTCACCCAATGCCCCCCAACCACAATCATTCGAAACTTCAACCCACTCCACAACAAGAGTTTTCAAAGCACATGTCACAACAGTGCTTCTAATACTGAATGAGAATTCAAAAACTTAAATAAAGAACAGCTTAAGTCTCTGTCTCCCTGTGTCTGTCTGTCCTCTCTGTCTCCCCTGTGTCTGTCTGTCTCTGTCTACCTGTGTCTGTCTGTCTCTGTCTCCCTGTGTCTGTCTGTCTCTGTCTCCCTGTGTCTGTCTGTCTCTGTCTCCCTGTGTCTGTCTGTCTCTGTCTCCCTGTGTCTGTCTGTCTGTCTCCTGTGTCTGTCTGTCTCTGTCTCCCTGTGTCTGTCTGTCTCTGTCTCCCTGTGTCTGTCTGTCTGTCTCCCTGTGTCTGTCTGTCTCTGTCTCCCTGTGTCTATCTGTCTCTGTCTCCCTGTGTCTGTCTGTCTCTGTCTCCCTGTGTCTGTCTGTCTCTGTCTCCCTGTGTCTGTCTGTCTCTGTCTCCCTGTGTCTGTCCGTTCTGCTCAGTTGCTTGTGTATTTCGTTCTCAACTAAAAACTTACCTCTTTCAAATTGCCTATCCCCAATAGGCTGGCTGCCTCTCTGTCTAAAAAGGACTGATCTTCTGGATGTCAACCTGATTACGGCATGGCTTTCATGTGCCATCGGTTGATGCCTTGTGCATTAGACACTGGCACAATAGAAGTTACTAATTACTAATTACAGAAATTAAACATAAAAGAATTAGCTCAAATCAAAACAAATATTCACAAGACTACGTGATTTCAATGGAGGCAACCAATGATTGATACCTAGTGCATCATAATACCAGCACAATACAAATCACTAGATTAGATTAGATTAACTAAAGAAGTCACTAGATTAGATTAGATTAGCCAAAGAGTCATTAGATTAGATTACTATAAAAGTTATTGGATTAGATTAGATTAGCAATATAGAATTAAGTCATTAGATTAGATTAGATGAGAAGTGACAATGATCAATTGAGAAGAACAAAAGAAAGCAGGCAAATGATTATCCTACGTGAATGATCCGATGTGATTCGAGTGACGATCTATTTCACGATCGAATTCTGTCTTCATGAAGTTGAGACTTCCATTGTCACCATACGCCCCCCACTCAATGTCAATCACGACCTACAAACGACACACACATCCATCTGACCTCAACAGATATGACCTCTGGCATTACATGAAATGACCTCTGGCCTAGAAAAAAATGACCTATGGCCTATGAAACAAAAAGATCTCTTAACTTGGAACCTTTAAACTTAAGATTAAGTGAACCAGAGTCAATAACAATAACCTTTGACCTCTGACATTATGATGTACAGGTAACCTTTGAACCTAAGACCCATGACTTTTGGTTCAAAGGCAATGTCCTTTGAACCGAAGAACCTTTGAAATCGGAGAAGCAATTTTCAAATTCTTATAAGACAAAAGAAAGAAAAGATATTTAAACTAAGGAAGATTTTAAGTTAAGAATCGTGAATCTTATGAAAATAATTGGTCAAACGGATTTTCTGCCTAAGATTGAATAGAGGGTTGGGTCGGCTGGATTTTAACCTCTGCTTCGTCGTCAGGACCAAGCCATTTGTCGACGTTTGACACTTTCTCGACATAAGCAGCGTTGCACCCAGTACCTTTCACATAACACACAGATAACACATGTTACGACCCATGTTACAAGCTGTCACATAAAGACATGTAACAATCTCTATTTGCTACTCAATATTACTCAATTTGCTACCCACATCACAAACTCTATTTGCAACTCAATATTACTCAGTTTGCTACTTCACAAACTCTATTTGCAATTCAATATTACTACCCACATCACAAACTCTATTTGCAATTCAATATTACTCAGTTTGCTACCCACATCACAAACTCTATTTGCAATTCAATATTACTCAGTTTGCTACCCACATCACAAACTCTATTTGCAATTCAATATTACTCAGTTTGCTACTCACATCACAAACTCTATTTGCAATTCAATATTACTCAGTTTGCTACTCACATCACAAACTCTATTTGCAACTCAATATTACTCAGTTTGCTACCCACATCACAAACTCTATTTGCAATTCAATATTACTCAGTTTGCTACCCACATCACAAACTCTATTTGCAATTCAATATTACTCAGTTTGCTACCCACATCACAAACTCTATTTGCAATTCAATATTACTCAATTTGCTACCCACATCACAAACTCTATTTGCAATTCAATATTACTCAATTTGCTACCCACATCACAAACTCTATTTGCAATTCAATATTACTCAATTTGCTACCAACCACTGCCATATTTGTTGCTAACCAATGTCATATTTGAACTGATCATCACTCTATCTGCAGTTGACCACTCCTCAGTCACAACTGCCACTGCCCCATTTGCAACCCACCATTCTCATTCACAACACTGTTTCAAATCTCCTTTCAAACTAATACCTAATCCGAATTTCTTGCTAAAACTGAATGGGTTTGGGGTAGGCTGGACTTTAATGGCTCCATGGCAGAACGAATTAAATGGGGTAGGCTGGGTGTGTGAGAGCCCTTACCCATAATAAGACCAATTCCACACTTTTTGTCCAGATAGGATCCAGCCATCAGTGTTCCCGTTGTGTCGTTCAAAATGGCAACAACATCGACATCAATGTCCTTGACAACAAAAGACAACGCATAACAACAATTGAGAACAGAACCAGACAGGTGAGACTATCTTGCCTTACCTTTACCTGATTAAAATGCCTTGCCCTTAGAACCGTAACCTCACCTCATGTGAAACATTTATGAAGACCAACTGATTTATTCTGTCACAATCAGAAACATAAAATGGTTCCATACCCTCCCAACAATGGCTTCTTACCAATCTCTTCTGACAAATGGTTGTAAATATTATAACATGATTTGCATTACACTCCATTCCAGTCATGAATATTAGACAAGGAGAGTGCAACACAATCCCTTACCCCTCTCCTTGCAATGGCCTCTTCCAGCAACCTCACGGCATCCTGTCCAAATCCATCTGGACAGGCAAAACTTTTCGTCCAAGTGACAAGGATTCCCTTCTTTAGTCCCTCCTGAATCATCGGAAATGAAAACGTGAACCCTACAGCAACAGAATCAATACAGACAGTAACTGTATCTCAGACCAAACCATCCACCACAAAGTAGCCTCACATTTATGTAGGTGTCCTAATCGCAATCCTAATCTCAAGATGTCTACAATGCACAAAAAAGCACAGTTTCAGGAAGCAGCTTATTCACAGGCGCTTAGTCAAAACAAATCGATAGGCAGGGTAAAAATTGATTCAAAATCCACCGAGGGGTCAGGCAGGCAGACAGTCATAGGATGGGATCAGATATTTGTCGTAATTCTGTAGGTATCTATAGCGCCTTTTGAGTACCTCACAAAAGCCTTGTCTATGCCTATCTATGTGATGTTAATTGTCATTAGCAAGAAATATAAAGCACAAAAAACTAGAAGAGCTATCAAATGACATGCCCACACACAACGAAAAGATTCTCATCCCTATAGTTGACAGATGGCATGATATGTTCAGAATCTTTAGACCAGGCATGCATCTATAGTTGGCATTTGCAGCACACATTGCGCCTCCACTTGGCAGCACATCAACCGATGGCGGCCCTTCTGAGAGTCCCTTAAAGGAGCTATATAAATGCCTGGTGGTCAAAGCACTGGAACAAAAACTTACCCAATGGAAAGTGTCGATCAAGCATTTTCTCCTCTTTCAGAAAGTTGTAGATGCTTTCGGCCAAATGATCGAAGACCTGTTCAACCAATTAAGAAAATTCAAAGACTGCAGATGGTCCTCAATTTATTCGGATCAAAGAAAATGATCAAAGCAATTACAGATATACAGACACCTCACAAATCAATCAATCAGTCAATCAACAGAGATAAAGATGTGCAGACAGAGAGACATTTAGAGAGAGAGAGAGACATAGAGACATTTAGAAAGAGAGAGACACACTGCAGGCAGACAGAGAGACAGAGAAAGAAACACAGCAGAGAGAGAACAAAGAAAGCAGACAGACAGAGGCAAAGAGACAGACAAGACAGACAGAGATGGACAGAGGACAGACAGCAGAGAGACAGGCAATACTGCAATGAAAGTGGGAGGAGTTGAACCAGTGACAACTGGATTAAATATGAAGCCACTTAACCAGAGACCTAATTTCATCAGACCAAAAACTTCCTTAGTCATTGGCTCCTCCTCTCATCCCTCATCTCCCTCTCCACTACTTTGGCATCATCATAATCATACTCAAGGAAATACTAAAGCACTATTTAAAAGCAGAGCAAAGGGCATCAGCTTATTCACAAGCCAGAGGGGTTTTCCAAGGTCATCAATTGAACAAAGGCCGTTTGGCAGAAGAAAGGAATTCAGTCCTTCACCTGCCCTTTCCAGGGTGGGGGGTTATAAGGAACGTCATTTGAAATGTCCTTGGAGGGAGATGGGAGAAAAAGGAGTAAACTAAAGAGATTTATGGGTCTGGCTGGTTGACAGTGATCCGCTTGGAGGGGAATTGCAAATGACTGTGGATGAGGGTATGAGGGTAGAGACTAGAGGAAGGCAGAGTGTGGGGTGAATGGAAGATGTGCTCTGCAAACAATTAGAAAACTCACCCCTACTTGAAGTTTATTTTACTGGACTGCTTTGTAAACCAAAATGCGGTTAGCAATTGGTATAATAAAGAATACACTTACTTACTTACTAATATGCAAGAGCCATAGTGTAATAATTGAAACTGCTAATTTATCTAGTTCATCTTCAAGAAAACTCATCATCATCATTCTGATAAAAGGATTTGTTATCAGTTGAATTCTGATACTGCATAGATACTGCATAGATAAAAAATGGCTTATCATTAGAACACAAACTTTGTTCTCGTGCACTTCTTGATATGATGGCTCTCATCTTAAGATAGAACCTTCTAAGTAGGCTGCAATTCAAGCAGGAGGCAGGAGCGTATTTTGGTCTATGAAGTGGGGTACCAATGTCCTCCCATCCTCTCACCTACAGTTACTGTTTGACTAATAGCATGAAATGTGAATGTATAATAAATGTATTTCTATATATAGCGACCCTTATGATGTCAACCTCTCATTTTTCAATAAATTGGTCGGTGAACTCCCTCACCACGACTGTGTGGACTGCCCATTTGAATGGGTGCCACACTATTTAAGGTTCGAGGGTACAGAATCTATGAAAGTCACTGGAGAATGCCAGACTCATATGAAGCTTAATAGACATTGTTCGTTCATAACATGAAATGGGTACCCCACTTTGAAAATTGGGAGTACGGGTTCCTCTGTACCCCAGGATTTCCACCTATGAGTCTATGATCATGCAAACTATCTGTTAAGACGCCTCATTGAAGGACACCCCAGATGTCACCCCTCCCTCCCTTCCAACCCACTCATCAACACCACACAGACTGAATATAAACCAGTGCATAGTACCTCCAAATGAATTTTCTTAATGCGACCTCATACTTATGATTGACAGCTACAGAGGATATGGCCTTGAATGAATGAAAGCAAAGTCAGACGAAATGAACTTCAGTCAAATGATTATGAAGTCAAAGAGACAGAAAAAAGATCAGAGATAAAGACAGACAGACAGAGATAAAGAGAGATAGAGAGACAGACAGAGAAGAAGAGAGAGGCAAAGTACAAGACATACAGAAGAGAGGCAGAGCAGGACAGACAGACAGAGCCAGAGAGAGAGAGAGAGAGAGAGAGAGAGAGAGAGAGAGAGAGAGACAGAGAGAGACAGGAGACAGAGAGAGAGAGAGAGAGAGACAGACAGACAGAGTGCTGAAAAGAGAGAGGCAAAGTACAAGACATACATACAGAGGAGGGGCAGAGCAGGACAGACAGACAGACAAAAGACAGAGAAAGCTAGACAACAGATAGACACAGACAGAGACACACAGACATGCACACAGAAAAGAGATCAAAGTCCGAGTCTTAAGTCTGGCTGCCTTAATGGCTCAGATCATATAATGGTCCACATTATCTTCAGAGATTTCCACAGCAAGGCCTAACGAATGAGATTTATCTGATCCACAGTAAACTCACTCTTAAGAGATCCTCTTACAGAAAATCCCACGAAAGGATCTAAATCAGCGGTTCTCAACCTGTGGGTCGCGACCCCCACGGGGGTCGCCTTACAATTTCCCAGGGGTCGCCTGGGACCTTCAGAAAGTACAAAAAAGTTGCCAAGGAAAGTCTCTTAATATTTAATATCATGTAGATAATGATTACTACACTAACGACTAGGCTATGATTACTACACTAACTACTAGTCACTACAGCGACTTGAAATTAATGTTTACTTAGCAGCTAATTTAATTAAATTTTTGCCATATTAGTTTTGAAATGTAAATTCTAAGGAAAGAAGAACTTCTTAAAACAAAACAATAGCCGGTTTGCTACGAAACTGTGCTGTCAGCTGCGGTTATAATTTTATTAACAAAGAAGGCTAGAAAAATGCCTATGAATTTGGAGGCCACCTAAAATGAATCAGGAAGGACGAAGAAGAAAAGAAAATAAGGAAATATAGTTTAAAGTATGGTTTACTTCCATAGTTGCAGAAGGAAAGAAGAAACCACAATGTATTATTTGTAATGGCAAAGTCGGTCGAATCGAAGTCCAACAAACTGAGAAGGAATTTTGATAGGAACTAAGGATCCAACTTCGAAAGGATGCCCAGTAGGAAGGAACAAAGCTAATGACGTCGAGAAAGGCAGACTTGATACCTGGGCAAGTACAAACAGCCAAACGTGGCAGCTGTTGAAGCGTCATAGCCAATTCGGCTTCTCTCAGAATCGCAAAAGCCAAGAAACCTCACACAATAATTACCGAGGAAGAGTTGAAGCCAGCAACCAGACATTGTTCGAGCTATGCTTGGAGCTGAATAGGAATGTTAAGAAAATAGAATCCAATTCCGTTGTCTAACGACACCGTCAGCAGAAGAATTGATGACAAGGAAGTTGATAGAATTACCAATAGGAAAAATTACAAATTTGCCCGTTAATTATTGTTTGGAAGGGTAAAAACTGGTCCACTTAAATTATTCAGCATAGGTCTACAGCTCGACGAATCCAAGAATGTTGGAAAGTACAAGTAAAAAGAACACAAGGAATATGAAACTTAAAGTAAACAAGGATTTACTTAAGGAAAGAAGGAAAGAATGGAAAGTTGCAAAAATTACAAATTGTCTTGGAATTATTGTTTGAAGGAATGAAGCGATGGATTAGGCCTAATGGTGAGAAGTAAAATGCATCATAAGGAAGGAAAAATTAATGCAAGGAAGGGGAAGAAACACGAAGGAAGGAATTGGAAGGAACTTTGGAAATGTTATCAAGGAAGGAAGGACTAAAAGGTTGAGAACCGCTGATCTAAATGCAGGATTTGAAGGAAGGAAAGAAGGAGGAAGAAAGACAGAGAAGAAGTAAGAAAAGAAGGAAAGAAGGAAGGAAGGAAAGAAAGAAAAAAGAAGGAAGGAAGGGCAGATGGAAGGAAGGTTGGAAGGAAGAGAAGAAAGAAGGAAGGAAGAAAGGAATGAAGAAAAGAAGGAAGGAAGGATGGAAAGAAGGAAGGGAGAAGGAAAAAAGAAAGAAAAAGAAGGAAGGAAAGAAGGAAGGATGGAAGGAAAGAAGGATGGAAAGAAGAATGGAAGGAAAGAAGGAAGTAAGGAAGGAAAGAAGAAAGAAGAAGGAAGAAAGGAAGAAAAGAAGAAAGAAGAAGGAAAGAAGGAAGGAAGGAGAAAGGAAGGAAGAAAAGAAGGAAGGAAGGAAGGAAGGAAAGGAAGGAATTGAAAGAAGGAAGGAAGGAAAGAAGGAAGGAAGAAGGAAGGAAAGAAGGAAGAAAGGAAGAAAGGAAGGAAGAAAGAAGGAAGGAAAGAAGGAAGGAAAGAAGGAAAGAAGGAAAGAAGAAAAAGAAGAAAAGAAGAAAGGAAGGAAAGAAGGAAGGAAGGAAAGAAGGAAGGAAAGAAGGAAGGAAAGGAAGGAAGGAAGGACTGGAAGCAGAAAGAAGAAAGAAGGAAGAAGAAAGGAAAAAGAAGAAAAAGGAAGGAAGGAAGGATGAAAGAAAAGGAAGAAATAATGAAAGGAAGGATGGAAGGATTGAAGGAAAAGAAGGAAGGAAAGAAGGAAAGAAGGAAAGAAGAAAGGAAGAAAAAAGAAGAAAAGAAAGAAAGAAAGAAGGAAGGAAGGAAAAGAAAGGAAGGAAAGAAGGAAAGAAGGAAAGAAGAAAGGAAGAAAAGAAGAAAGGAAGGAAAGAAGAAAGGAAGGAAAGAAGGAAGGAAGGAAGGAAGGAAAGGAAGGAAGTAAGGATGGAAGGAAAGAAGAAAAGAAAGAAGAAAGGATAAAAGAAGAACAAAAGGAAGGAAGGAAGGATGAAAGTAATGAAGAAATAATGAAAGGAAGGATGGAAGGATTGAAGGAAGGAATGAGAAGGAAGGAAAGAAGGAAAGAAGGAAAGAAAGAAGAAAAAGGAAAGACTTCTGAAGGAATCTAAAGAAGAAAGGAAGGAAGGAAGACTTCTGAAGCTAATCTAAGGAAGGAAAATCTAATCTAAACTTCTGAAGCTAATCTAAGGACTTCTGAAGAATCTAAAACAACGAAATCTAATCTAATGAAAGGAAGCTAAAGGAAGGAAGAAATCTGAAAGGAAGGATAGAAGAATGAAATTAGGGAGAAACAAATGAAAGAAGGAAACAAGGCAGAAAGGATGAAATTATGATGAAGGACAGCAGGGCAACATCAGAATATAAATAAATGTATTAAGAATGATGGATTAGATTAGATGTAAAATCAGAATAGTAATTGCTAATTTGAATAAGATTAGAGATGAGTGGTAATACATGAACAGCTGGTCCTTTGAGCTTTGGAATTGGGACGTTGTAGTTTCGACTGAGACTTTTGCAGACTCCATTCTCCATTTGACACAAAAGGACGCGGAAATTGGTTCCTCCCAAGTCAAGTGCCAAGAAATCACCGTGCTCTAAACAACAACAAAGAAAATGACATCAATTTAATCTAATCTAATCTAATGACGTCTGTAGCTAATCTAATCTGTATGTATGTAGGTCTGTAAGTATGCATCTTGACATGTTTGTAGGTCTGTCTGTATGTAAGTGCATTTGTCTGCATGTATGTCTCTATGCATGTATATCTGTGTGTATGTTTGCTGGTAAGTCTGTATGCATGTATGTATGCATGTTGGCATGTTTGTAGGTCTGGCTGTATGCATGTCCTTATGAATGTATGTCTGTATGTATGTCTGTTGGTAAGTCTGTATGTATGTATGGTCTGTGTGTGTCTATGCATCTGGCTATTTATGTAGCACCTTTTAAGAACCACACAAAGTTATCTGAGAGGCACAAGTGAACTTTAACCTGTGTCCATATTTAACCTCAGAAGATGAACTTCTTGCACTCACTCTTACACTCTTATGATCTTAAGGCTGACCCAATGACCCTTGGGCCATCGCCTGTTGTTTGAATGTGCATTGTACCTCTGCCGTTGAGCAGTTCTGGGACATAGGTGTTTTCCATTTGAAGCGAGGTTTTCTTGCGCTGTTCCACGTCTCGACTCAGTCCCATCTTCATCTCCCTTTCCAGCGTCTCCATCACCCGCCTCACCTGGTCATCCGTCAACAAAAACTGATCGACAACCTCCGTCACCTGGTCAACAACAACAACGACACTCAGCAATATAATCTAATCCATTGTACCGTAATGCAACCTCATCTAATTTAACTAATTTCATTGTACTACGTTAATGACTTGCAACAGGTGACCAACTCATTAAGTAGGATTTGAAGCCAAACCAGCTCTTCATTTTAAGATCAGAAGTTGATAACAAATTCTAACAGACATCATATACATAACGTGAATGACCATTTCTGAGTTGAAAGGTCAGGCATAGAAACTGACGGAAAATTAGGTCTAATTGTTGGTGGCTCCTCAGGATTTGATTTTATTTCATGTCACATTAAACATTCCCTTTACCTAAGTCGAGTCCATTGAATTATTTATGCAGTCTTCCTGACCTAATTAATCGTTCGATTGATCGATTGCTGACTTGACTTACTAACTCCAGGTTACACGTAGGCCTATTTAAAATTATTCGATTGCATGTGAAGACCCCAACAAACCAACCTCTTTTCTTTTCTGTTCATCTATACAGAGCTTGACATTTGGGGAACGCATCGCGGATCGCTTTTCCATCATTGAAAGTTACAAGAAATTTTATCTAATTTATTAAGTAATTGATTTTAAACTTATAAAACAACAATTATAAACTTAAACAACTGAGGCGACGGAATCTGTGATTGGTCCTTGAACTTAGGCTGATGAGGTACCGCCCACAAACACCGACCGAAAATGCACTAGACTGCCGCGATGGCAATTCCCGATGCAAACACTGACTGCAATTAGGCCTAATGAGAATTCCTAGTTAACTGATTAAATATTAACTGCATAATATTAAATTATCTAGAATGCCATTTGAAAATAGCTGATCTTAGGTTTTTACTTGGATGCACTTGGAACAATACGCTATGGATTTAAGATTAAATCAGCTGAAAAAGATTAAATAAATAGAATGGAATAAATACACGACTTCAAAACTGCATCGCTACATCTAGCCTAATAGTTCACCCCAACATTTCACCCCTAATTTTCTCAGGGATAGACCTCATAACTTTAACCTTCCTAATTCCTTCCGTTATTATCTCTTATGTTAATTAGGCTCTTCCTCAACTGTTGCTAAGCTATTAGCCTTAATAGCCTACCATCCATTTTTTCTTTTCTTTCTTTCTTTTCTTTCTTTCTTTTCTTCTACACGTAATATACAGCCTATAGGCTATATATCGTTTACCTGTTGTTAACTCAATAAACGAATATAATTTTATGCCGGTTGACTCTAAACGAATATAATTATGATGACTAGACTACTGCAATTCTCTCTTCCTCGACATAGCCTATCACCCAAATAAACCGCCTCCAAGCTAAGAATGCCCTCGCTCGTGCTGTTACAGCGCTCCCCCCCGCCAAGAAAACCACATCCGCTCCTCTTCTGCCATAGGCCTAACACTCCTCCGCCCTTCCGTGACTTCATCACTAAAATTAATTTTGCAAATCGCTCCATAGCCATAGCTGTTCCGCCTCTTTGAAGCAAACTCCCGCCAATGTGACGTAGGGCCTGCCGCCTACGACAAATAGGCCTAGTCTGATCCATTCTACGAACTCACCAAACCTTAGGATAGGCGTATACCAGATGCTATCTCTCCACGTACAGGTCTTTCATTCAAAACTGAGAACACTGGGGTGGGGGCGATAGCGCATTGGATAACATCTGGCGTAGAGGCGAGAGGTACCGAGTTCGAGCCACGGTAGGGCGGATATGCTTTGTAGGCTGCTAATAGCGCCTTTGTATTGCAGGCTGTCTGTTCTGTTAGTAGTTAAGATTTAAATTGCATAACTTGTAAATGTACAGCGCAGTGCGTTTGTCAGGCGCTTAATAAAGAAAAGATTATTATTATTATTATTATTTATTATTATTATTATTATTATTATTGTTGTCGTTGTTGTTGGCTCCACAACCTGGAACATGCTTCCCTCTCACATACGTTGTGCCCTCCACCTACGGCACTTTAAAAAATGCTGCATGCCTACCTGATTAATGGAAATTAACTATAACCTACCCTGCCGGATATCCTTTTTCACTGTTAGTTAAGGTTTTCGCTTACCCATAATATATTTTCATAGTGTTTTGAATCGAGTTAACCATTTACTGTGTAATATGTACTATACTGTTTTGCATTGCTGTACGAAACTTGATGTTGCACTGTTTATCAAGGATTTAGCTAATTCATATTTCTGAAATGTTGTTCTAGGTGTCCCTAGTTAACGGGATCTTGATCCCTTTGGGACTCTTCTTGCGGCCAATCCTGATAATTATTTTATGTTGAAATGTTATTTGTTTTTTTTGCTTCAATAAAAGAGTTTTGATCTGATTGATTTGATTGATTAGCCTACTGCCGTTTTACAAATCCTATCTCGATTCCTCTTCTCCCATTGCTTCACCTCCTGAGACCTGAGGCTCCCTCGCCGTTTCAACTCTAAATATCATCCGCGGATATTCCGCCTTAATTAGCAGTCTGACTGTCTGTCTGCCTGACCCTCGATGGATTTTGAGCATCTGCCTATCGATTCTGTTTTGATTAAGACCTGTGGAGATCTAGCAATTGAGGTGAGGTTTCGGTGAGTTCGTATGATGGATCTGATTGTTCGTGCCTTAGTGGAATGGATCTGATCGAGGTGTGGGCTAACAACACTGGAGATATTGAGGAGCAAAGGAATCCTATTAGAAGCTTACCCATTTAATGGAAGCAGTGCTGCGAGTGAGGTTATCTGAATTCGCGCCAAACAAGGCAACTGGGATAACAACAATTATTAATTATTATTATCAAAGAAACCGAAAGGAACGTTCTGGCAAAAATACCTCAGTACAAGGGTTGTAGACCTGTGGAATAGTTTGGAGGATAGTACTGTCTCAATGGACACTATCACAGCTTCCAAGAGGTAATTAGGTAGGATGAATGTAGTATTCCAGCATACATGTATATAAGGCGCATGCAGTGGTTAGGCCTACATGCACAGACTGCATGTCTTCTGAGCTACTGATCATAACCTCGAGATCTGTTATGTTACATTATGCTATGTTAAGCTACCAATAGTATTTAGTTCTTTGTATTTAGCCTGGTATACGTAAACTGAGAGACAGACAGACAGACAGACAGACGGACGGACAGACAGACAGACGGACGGACAGACAGACAGACAGGCCGGGGATACCGACTAATATAGCATGGACAGACATAATATTATGAAGAGATTCAGAGATTGACTTTTGAAACAAGTTTTTATTAAACAACACAGCACAATAAAATATTATAATTTAATACTTCATTTTAAACAGATTTAAACAGATTTACACAAGTAAATCAATAAATACAATAGAAAACAAAGAAACAATAAGATCAAAGGCAAAAATCAAAGAAATAAAGCTTTTCATGTACAAAAACAGCTGAATATCAATTGATAGTATTTTAAACAATCAGAGCAGAATCGTAATTTTCTAGCTAAAATAAAAATCAACTCTACTAAAATTGCAGAGAACTGAATACTGTACATCAACACGTTACACTTACAACATAATATAGCCTATATTTAATTGTCTAAATATATGCATGCATGTATATATGTATCAATAAAAGATTTGATGAGTCGATGTTTGATTGGATATCTATATAATAGTGCCTTTATTAAATCTTGAAGACAGTAAAGCACGTTCAAGTAAAGTTCAAGTAGGCCTATGACCCGTTTTAAAGCAGATCTTTGGCAGTCTTGTAAAGAAATTTTAAACAGTTACAGAAGAACATACTTGTTATCATCATCATCATCATCATCATCATCATCATCATCATCATCATCATCATCATCATCATCATCATCATCATCATCATCGTCATCACCATCATCACCATCATCATCATCATCATCATCATCACTATAACTATTACTATTATTATCATTATATTAAAGTTTCTTTATTATCATCCTTCAATCACCGACATCATTATCATCACTTTACTCCAGCAATTGAAGTAGACGACTATAGCACCATCGACTAGAGAGTGACGCGGTAATTTTTCCCGCGGTTAATAACGCGGTAGTGGGGACAACAATTTCGGTTTTACCGCGGTAATGGGGTTTATGTCGTGGTAATACCACGGTAATGGAGAATGAGCCAGTTATTTTACCGAGGTAATGGTAACTATAATTATAGCTCTATAGTCTATACAAGACTATATTGCACACTTTCGATAAGGCAATCTGTTTTTGTGTGTGTGTTTTATTAATTCAATCAGCAATACAAAAAGCTTTGTAAGCTAAAAATTGTTTTTTTAAAATTTTAATTGGTGAAAACTTTTTGCGGGGAATGCGATGATGTAGTTCTGAGGGGATGGGGTGTAGATGGGGAGAAAACTTGCCGGGAGGGTCGGGAAGTGGGACAAAACATGCGGGATGGGGCGGGGATGGGAAGACATACTTGCTGCGGGGCGGGGATGGGAACGAGATTGTCTCTCCGCGTCACTCTCTACCACAGACCCACCTATAGCGGTTCCTATTATTCCTCCCTATAGTTTCCAAGCGCTTGTTTGAATGGCTGGCAGTGTATGGGGCAGACAGTTGGCCCTCCCTCCTTCCCTATCGACAGATGCAGCAGATGCTTGCAGGAAGACGACTAACGTACATAACTAGCATCGATAATGTACCGGTAAATGTAAATGTACAGGTTTTTATATAACGACCGTATAAATATCACGTCGACCCTGCTCATATTTCAATGAATTGATCGGGTGACATCCTTCTTCATCGCTCGCCCGTTTGAATGGGCGCCAACGCCATTTAAGATCCCCGTGTACAGACCGTGCTAGCCCGAGATTTAAATCTTTGAAATAAGCCACCTTCGGGAGGCGAACTGCGATCATCACGCTCTCACTTAGCGTACATGGGACGCAGCCAACGCGCTCTGTGTAGCTAACTGAACCAGTAATATGATCTTGCAATACACGTACGCAGCGCTTTCGCGAGGTAGGCCTACTTTATAAGAGGAGCTACATTTAGTTATCTAGATGAGTAACTAAACAGTAGGCGCAACAAGAGGAGGCGAAGGAGGAAGCGAGGGAGAAGGAGGCGGAAAAGGAGAAGGAGAAGGAGGAGAAAGAGAATGAGGAGCAGAAGGAGAGAGAGGTAATTGAAGGTATAAAAAGATTGAAGCAGGACACGATATTTTAGTGATGGAATAAGGATAGGAGGCATGCGGGAGGATGATAAAAGGAAGCAGTGGGTTGCTGTTATTTTAGAGATAAGACTGTTCTCTGTCTTTCTTTCTCTTTGGCTGCTGATGATGATGATGACGAC
Organism: Aporrectodea caliginosa; assembly: GCA_020284085.1. NCBI lineage: Eukaryota > Metazoa > Annelida > Clitellata > Crassiclitellata > Lumbricidae > Aporrectodea > Aporrectodea caliginosa. Next base: position 313,301 of record JACEVL010000887.1, read on the forward strand.
GATGCTGATGATGCCTAGAAGGCGTCGATGATTCTGTGCTGTCTTCGGTGGCGCTGTTCGTCAGGTAAGTGGTGGCCGTTCCGTGGCTGTAGCGACCGGTGGAAGAGGCAGAGGAGGATGCAGATGAGGAGCAGGAGGAGGAAGCGCCGCTGGAGGAGGATGCGGAAGAAATCCCGGAGGAGACGGACATCTTCTTCTTCTGTCTTCCTCGACAGAAATCGACCGCAGAGGATTCGGATGATTCGGTTTCATCGATCGTCAGTTGACTCGGTCGCCTTCTCTGCTGCTCCTCCCTCTCCCACTCCTCGCTCTGTTCAGGGCCAACAATGACGATGACGTCATCGGTATCCGTCATCATGGTGGCTGGTCTCTTTGATGTTTGCCGCGGCCACCTAGAAGAACTCTGAGGCGGCATTGGGAGACAGGTGACCACCGGCGACTGAGAACTATCTGAGCGCTGCTGCTGCTGTTGCTGTTGCCTTGACGACTGGCCTCGAATCGAGTACCTGGCCTTGACCTTCTGCAGAAAACAAATGAAGTCGGCTTAGGTTAAAGACGTTCTCACTGTAGCGCAAACACGACAAAGCGATCTAAGAACCGGAAAACAGACAAACAGACGGACAGACAAAACAGACAGATAAACGGACACACAAACAAAGAGGCGGAAAGACGGACGAAAGGACAGACAAAACAGACAGACAGACGCACGAACGGACAGAAGGACAGACAGGCAGACCGATGCAGACAGGCAGAAGGACAGACAGGCAGACCGATGCAGACAGGCAGAAGAACAGATAGACGAAGACATCGCGGATCGATAATGAATAATGAAGTAATTAGTAAATAATGAATTAACCGATTCATTTTTTTAAACATAAAGAGCAAAAGCAGTGAATGAAATTCAAAGGCAACAAAACACAACTAAATCTAATAAGAAATCGGAAAATCGAAACAATAAGATGATCATTGTTGAATCAGAAGAAAGTAACAAAAGCAGAGATTTAATATTCTCTGTGAAAATAGAGAATTAATATTCTCTGTGAAAATAGAGAATTAATATTCTCTGTGAAAATAGAGAATTAATATTCTCTGTGAAAATAGAGAATTAATATTCTCTGTGAAAATAGAGAATTAATATTCTCTGTGAAAATAGAGATTTAATATTCTCTGTGAAAATAGAGAATTAATATTCTCTGTGAAAATAGAGAATTAATATTCTCTGTGAAAATAGAGAATTAATATTCTCTGTGAAAATAGAGAATTAATATTCTCTGTGAAAATAGAGAATTAATATTCTCTGTGAAAATAGAGAATTAATATTCTCTGTGAAAATAGAGAATTAATATTCTCTGTGAAAATAGAGAATTAATATTCTCTGTGAAAATAGAGAATTAATATTCTCTGTGAAAATAGAGAATTAATATTCTCTGTGAAAATAGAGAATTAATATTCTCTGTGAAAATAGAGAATTAATATTCTCTGTGAAAATAGAGAATTAATATTCTCTGTGAAAATAGAGAATTAATATTCTCTGTGAAAATAGAGAATTAATATTCTCTGTGAAAATAGAGAATTAATATTCTCTGTGAAAATAGAGAATTAATATTCTCTGTGAAAATAGAGAATTAATATTCTCTGTGAAAATAGAGAATTAATATTCTCTGTGAAAATAGAGAATTAATATTCTCTGTGAAAATAGAGAATTAATATTCTCTGTGAAAATAGAGAATTAATATTCTCTGTGAAAATAGAGAATTAATCGTCCCTGTGAAATATGGAAGAAATAATTAGCCTGACACAGGCAAAGATCAGCAATAGACAGACGGTCACACACACACACGCACACGCACACAGAGACGGACATGGCTCTTACCGAGCAACACTTCCTTCCGAAAGCCTGTTGATGCAATTTAAAGTATTTGTTTAAGAATAAAAGGATATTCACATCCAGAAATTATTTCATTTAATTTAAACTTGTATAAATACGAGTAATAATGAGATAGGTTAAAATAGCGATTGTGTCAGAGCAAGGTAGGAGTAAAGGTCAAACGGAGGTCAGCAAAATAAAGGTCAGGGCAGCAAGTCGTGATCTCAGATCTGCGGCCTGTCTCTGCAAAGACTCGGAAAGACTCTAAAAGACTCATACAAAATAATGTCTAGTCAAAGGTATTTATTGGCCGAGCGAATGATGAGTTCAGCGAATGAGAAGATGACGATGACGATGACGATGATGACGATGACGATGACGATGATGATGATGATGATGATGATGATGATGACGACGATGATGATGATGATGACGACGATGATGATGATGATGATGATGATGATGATGATGATGATGATGATGATGATGATGATGATGATGATGATGATGATGACTGCGTGAGTGAGTTTTCTACTTACTCGTTCTTTGCACAATCCGTGGAAGATGAAAATGAGAAGACCCTGAAATACAAATTAAACAACGAATCATTAGCGACACAGTCGACATAATTATTACTGTCAATCACCGTAACAAAATTGTAATAAATACCCCACTCTAGAAAACACAACCCAATCTGACAGACAGACAGAGATACAGAGAGCGAGACAGACAGACAGACAGACAGACCTACAGACAGACAGATAGATAGACAGACAGACAGAGGTGAGAGCGAGTGCAAAATCTGAAAGCTGACCTGGAGTGAGTTGGAGATGGCGAAGATGTATTCGAAGGCGATTAGATTGTTGTTGACGGCGAAGACGCCGAACACCCACGTGACTCCGAGCACTGGACCAATGACCATCGCGTTCCACAACGCAGCCCTACAGAAAAGTCAACAGCCACCGATTACGCTAAGTCAGCAACTTTTAAGCATGCATTTGTATTGGAAACTTCAAACATCTACGACGTCAACCGATGAGTCATCCATCGGGTTGACCTGTCTCTGCAGTCGTTGAAAGACGGTCGTATGATATAATATCGTTAATCGAGATATATTACATCTCGATTAACGTTATAATATGCTGTAGCCTATCGGCCTATGCTAAGACTTACAAATAGTGCTAGTCGACGGTTAGACTCCCGATCGATCGCCAACTGCCTACACGGCTACTACGCCTTATCCGCGTGGGGCGCGGTGGTGTCGGGGTCTGTTCGGTGCCTTGCAGCTGGAGGGTTGCGGGTTCGAATCCACCTCAAGCTGCCGAGTAGGAACCCTGTGCAAGTCCTTCACTCGCAATTGCTCATGCGCTTCGGCGTGAAACTCCGATTCAGTGTCCGCTCTGTAGTCGGGAGCGCCTTTGAGTAGAAATCTTGAAAGGGCGCTATAACAAGTGCTCATACATACATTATTATTACATACATACATACATACATACATACATACATACATACATACATACATACATACATACATACATACATACATACATACATACATACATACATACATACATACATACATACATACGGTATGTCGCCTATTCTGCGTCGCTACGTAACGCAACCCCTTCACTACCCTCCCTGGTGGTTCCAGTTCAAAGCCTGCATAGAGCGAAGCTAATGAATCTTTGTTATGACAGAGAATCGTCAAAGAGAAAGACCATGGAGATGAGGTGAGCAAATGAGTTGGTCGTTGTGATCACCTGAGTCTTTCCTTTGTTCCATCTTTCTCCGAAGGTCGACGGACGCGAGAGACACGACAGAGGACGACGATCATTATCAGAAAGTTCACCTGAAACACATCATCATCACATCCACTGCAAAACTAATCAACTGATTAACTAATTAACTAATCTAACCAACTAATATCCAAACAGCGTTGGACCCTACAGGGTTATCTCAGTTGCTGGTCCGGACCTTTGCAATTCGCTGCCCTGCAGTCCGTTTCGTTCGGTCTTTGAATTCTTTGATTCTTTGCCATTCAAATCTAAACTTAAGACTCAATCTCTTTCAACCTGTTTAGAGGTCGCCTGCAGGCTTCTCATTTCTCTCGCATCAGAAGTGCATTGAGTTTAGGATCTTGATGCTCATGGGTAACTGTCTTCCATCTTATCACAAGATGCTTCTCAGTCTCAGTCTCTTCCATCCCTAGTCCAAGATTTATCCGCTCTGCCACGCAACGCAAGTTGATTGTTCCACCTGCCTGGACTTCCGCGGTCCAGCAATTATATAAGTTTTTGTGGCACTATGTAAATTTTCATTTTAAAATTACGATCCGGAGTTAGGTTGGTTGCTCAGAAGCAAAATGAGGTTATCATCACAGGAATAGGTTTTATTGAACAGATTTTTCGCAGATGCTGACGATAGTGATGAGGATGAAGACGACGACGATGCTTATGATGATGATGATGATGATGATGATGATGATGATGATGATGATGATGATGATGATGATGATGATGATGATGATGATGATGATGATGATGATGATGATGATGATGACGTGACTGACCACGATGATGCCAAGCGCTGGACCAGCGAACGCCCAGAAGACGCCTCGGCCACCTAGTGACAACCAACATCTAAACAACAACAAGAAACACACCGTATACCATGTTACACATTTCCAGATTTATCATTAATTATTAATTTTATCATTATTATTATTATATTGCGTTATTACGTGCGCAAGGCAAGTTTATCTGAATCTATAAATCAAGCGAAACAATTACAAGTCAAGTAACCGTTTCAGAGTAGGAGGCCTAAACCTCTACCGGTGCTATCCGCACGTTACAAGCCCACTGCTCTCGCCATCATCGTCACTGCCATCGTCACCGTCATCATCATCGTCATCATCATCGTCGTCATGACCATCATCATCCACATTAACTTCACCCGTTCCGACTATCTTCCATTGCAGCTACATTTCTCCAGGTATTTCACTTGTCTTCCCATATAGCCTAATAGGTGTTTCTGCTACCAGTGATAAACAGGTTTTCCTGCAGCCGATCAGAAGCGATGGAATTCTACTTACGACATCCCTGAGTCTCCGTAGCCAACGGTCTTCGTGATTCCCAGTGAAATGCCAACGATGATCGCTGGAAGAACTGAACCACAAACCAGCATGAAGGTCAACTTATCAGTACAATATCCATGCAACTTATTCGCCAGAATTGGCGCTTATTTAAAATTATATCCAAAGCGATCGTAAGAAAAACAAGAACAGCGCATATTAGATCAGTGGATGATGCATGGGTAGATATTCGGGAGCGGTCTATTATTTATCAATTCTGGAAAGACGTCCTACCAGTACAAAACTGCCAATGAAATGCCTGCCATAGATAGACGTGTATACATCGTCACTTTACACGTGCCTTCCTTCACTACCCGAAGCACTTAATTGACATACCCACTTATGGGTAACTTCGACTTTATGTAATGCGATGTATGTCTCGTTTGAAAAAGTTTCTGAACAGATTCAGATGCAACAGAATGCAATTGCAGTGTAGTAAATCCTCAATGAGTAGCCTACGTTCCAACACATGACAAAACACGTGCTACATCAAATCATTGTTCCCCACCCCCCACCCCCCCCCCACCCCTACCCCCATTTAGTTCAAAGCCTAGACCACATCTGGAATTAGAAACTCAGACAGACAGACCGACCAACAGACAGCCAGACAGACAGAGACAGGTGAGAGGACTGCATGTCTTACTCCAGGCGATGGTGATGATGGCCGCTGTTTCTCGTTTGCGTCGTACGTGGAAAACGAAGACTGTGTAGAGCAGAAGTTGAACGGCTTCGGCCAACATCAGAAAGAACGCCGCCAGAAAGAAATAGTGCAACAGAACAGCAACCAACAGACAACCGACCTACAACAGACACACGCACACAATGAACATCTCTTATGCATACACGAGTTTATGAATATTCATCAGGCTTCGATTTATATTAACACGCGAAAGAAACTTAATGAATATGCATCACGACTAAATGAATATTCATGAGGCACGACTGACCTTTGACTCTGTGCGGTCGACCCCAGCAAGGAAGATGACGTCAGCGATTATCAGTGCAATGCAGAGGTTAATGAGTACAACTGCGTGATGAGATCGTAGCTTCCTAGGAAGAGAAGAAAAGTAAAATATTGTCATCATCATGATCTTCGTCGTCATCATCAAGATCGATAAGCAGGTGCATATCATCATCAACAACAACGTCATTATCAGCATCAGCATCAGCATCCTCAGCAACAATATCATCATCAAGAAACATAGGGCTGGGAAAGAGGTTGGTCGTTGCTTACTTCCATCTGGTGCAGTAGACAACGATGTTGAGGAAGAGAGAGATGATGGAGATGATGCATCCGATCATCGAAATGATGCTCAGAGCAACTGCATGAGGACCAACAACCACCTGCAACATGACAACAATGGACAACAGTGTATGTATGTATGTATGTATGTATGTATGTATGTATGTATGTATGTATGTATGCATGTATGTATGTAGTATGTATGTATGTATGTATGTATGTATGTATGTATGTATGTATGTATGTATGTATGTATGTATGTATGTACGTACGTGTGTACGTGCGTGTATACGTAGCGTACTGTACGTATGTGGTGTATGTACATGTATGTGTATGTATGTATATATGTATATATGTTTGTATGTTTGTATGTTTGTATTCATTGTTCGGGGGGTCGTGAAAGATTCCAGCAGTATTGAGGAGACTGATCACAGCACGGCACCTCCGAACTCTCAACAAAGATTCGAACAGCTTTGTCAGTGCATCGACTCCTGTATAATCGGTGAATGGGCTCAGAGCGCTATGTAAATCGAAGAGGACAACCAATGAGGCACGAGGAAGAGGGAGACGTACGTCTGGTGATGGGCTGATGAGAATGGCAAAGTTTGTCAGATGGTCGCATTCACAGATCGTCACGGTCGAATTGGTCGATGTCTCCGTTGAATTATTCGTTGTCTGTGTACAACCAGCAGTCGACCAACCGCCGCTGAAAAAGAAACAGAAATCAGAGTATAATCATGTTAGCCATCGATGAAAATTGCATCTGGTATGGAAACAATCAGTTTCCAAGTCACTCATTAAATTAAGACATTCGTTTTATATTTGGTATGCAAGAAATACCGAGACACAGAACAACAGAGAGACAGGAAGAAACAACAGACAGACAGGAAGACAGACAGAGACTGAACGGAAGAGATGTTGAGAAACCTACCTCGGCTGAATTGAGAAATCCCAGAATGCGCATTGTCGAACGAAACCCTGAACAGAAAATAAGACACGAACCCTGAATATATTTAGGATTATTCACTAATGAAATAGAGAAGTGAAGGGATTCGAGTCCCCTGAACCTCTCAGATCCTCGTCTCTGCATTCTCAACTGTTTATCATCAAAAAGAGTTGCGTTGGGTTTGATTTTAAAAATATGAAGCAATATGGAAGAGCTACATAAATGCTTCTCTACATCACGCCGATCGGCCGGCGAACTAGTTCTGCTTCGATTTGTTGACCTGACTACCGATTAGTTTTAGTGTACACTAAGGGTGACGTCGCGTGCATTAGACACCGGCGCTATATAGATATGGCTAATTAATTAATTAATTATCCATTAATTAATTAATTAATTAGCTAATTGATTAATAAATAATGGTAATAATAAATAAATAAATAAACCAGCGTCTCTCTGTTGTGATCCAATTATTTTAGGCTGTTGTCTTCTTGAACTCTTGACGAATCTTTGCCAACCCGAACAATAGCAATTGTTCTCCGGAGCCAGTCTATAGGTACCGAGGAACCATGTCTAGGCCTACGTCATCGGTTATAAACAGCTGATAATAATAATCACCTTCTTCCCCTCCTCCATTTCCTTTTCCTTCTCCTTGGCTGCGTTGTCGCGATTCTCGAGGGTTATTCGGATTTTCGGATTGAGAGGTTTTTTATCGTTTGCGATGTCATCGATCGACAGAGAGAGAATCCTCGAATCAAGACCAACCGCTTCACTTCAACACAAACAGCAGAACACATACAGTCATACACACACCGAAGACTACTTCTAATTGCTATTTTATTAATTATCATACGTAGACCGTACCTTTTATTTAAATTACTGTCGGTATTATTATTGCAGTTGTAACAATTGTTATTTTTATTATTATTTATTATTGTCATTTATTTTTTAGGATTATTGTTATTTCGTATCATTGTCTTTATTATTGTCGTTATAATTGTTGTCATCATCATCATCATAATCATGATGACTCACTTGTTGAATCGGAAGAAACTGTTGAGCGATCGATAGTAGGCGCTCGAGATGTAATAGATGTCGCCAGGATCAGCTAAACACAGGTAGACAGACGACGACAGGACATCATTATTAGATATCATCCTCAGTGACCTAGAGTTAGAAAGAGGATGAAGGAGGAGGAGAGGGAGGAAGGAGGAGGAAGGAGTGAAGAAAGAGGAAGACGAATAGGAGGAGGAGGAGGAGGTCAAGAGGAGAATGAAGAAGAGGCATATGAGGTACAGTAGGAGAAGGAGGAGGATGAGAGGTAGAGGGAGACACAGAGGAGGAAAAGGAATAGGAAGAGGAGGAAGAGAAGATAAAAGGATGAAAAAGAGGAGGAAGAAAAGGCCAAGAAGCAAATGAATTATGTGAATGATGATGATGATGATGATGATGACGACGATGATGATGATGACGACGACGACGACGACGATGATGATGATGATGATGATGATGATGACGATGATGATGATGATGATGATGATGATGATGATGATGATGATGATGATGATGATGATGATGATGATGATGATGATGATGATGATGATGATGATGACGACGATGATGATGATGACGATGATGATGATGACAATGATGAGGACGAGGACGAGGACGAGGAGGACGAGGTAGATGATAAATATGATAACAGCCGAACTGTGATGATGGTCAAGGTCGTATCTGAAACGGATCAATTAAGGGTGGAATAATGCTGACCTGGTGGAGAGCCTTTCTTTGGAAGCAACGTCTTTCCGTCGACATAGATGTTATCCATCGTTGACTGGAACCAGTCTAACGGATCAGATCCAATGGATCCCAGATCATTCACTGGATACGACAAGGAATCGATCGCACTCAACGGATCGGCTCTCACCTGCACAACTACACAACACCCACCCTTATACCGTATTATTATCATTACTACTGCTGCTGCTGCTGCTGCTGCTACTACTACTTTTATAACCTAGATCTCAGATCAGAAGAAAAAAGGATGAAAAAGAGGAGGAAGAAAAGGCCAAGAAGCAAATGAATTATGTGAATGATGATAATGATGATGATGATGACGACGATGATGATGATGACGACGATAGTTATTAATAATAACTATTATTAGGTACTATTGCTGCTGCTGTTGCTTAAATCTCCGATAACATTAATAGCAGTGATTTTCATAGCATCAATTAAGTAGGTCTTTGATGATTTTAAAAGTAGTTACCTAAGTAGGTCTTGATTATTTTAATAGCAGTTACTAAAGTAGGTCTTGATGATGTTAATATCAATTACTTAAGTATGTCTTGATGACTTGAGCCTTTTGTCCTGGGTTCATTCTCTTCGCCCATCGCTTTGCAAAGCCATCGACCGACCTCAGAACAGACGAAGGATTCGTCCGACCGTCATCCTATAATATAGGAAAGAAAACAACGATCAGATCATTCAGATGTCAGATGACGACGGAAAAACGATGACGTAGAAAAGGTCAAGAGGTCAGAGCAGACGACAAGAGATCGCAACAAGAAGGTAGGTCAGTATATATAGGTCACCGCCAGGAAGCTACATATATGCAATGAAAGGAACGATCTGGGATGTGCGTGGCACCCGTTCAAATGGAGCAGAGGGGATAAAGGATCTCAACAGATCAATTCATTAAAAATTAACAATTAAGGTCGAAACTATTATACGGTCGCTATAGAAACCCACTTGTACATTTACATTTTGATGAATTTTTAGAAGACCTGTTTTATGATATTTGACGAATGCATTGTTTACGTAGATTGACAACAGATGACGTCACCATTGCACGTGCAACGACCATCTCTCGCCTTCTCTATGCCTCCCCCACTTGGTGGGGATTCACCACCGCAAACGACCGACAAAAACTCCAACGTTTCCTGCTAAGGGCCAAACGACTGGGCTACCTCCCTCCTGAACACCAGGATTTAGACCGAATGATGGAAGATGCAGACGTCAGACTCCTCCACGCGGTCAACCGGAACTCACAACATGTGAAGAGGCCTCTTTCCTCCGAACGTACGTAGGCCATATGCTCTGCGCCCTATACCTCATGAATATGAACTGCCCAAAAAGATGACCACAATTTCATCTCTAGGGTTCTATTTCGGACCGTTCGGGATGTTAAGATTTAACTCTCAATCTGACTAAAGGCATAAACTTATAGTTTTTAATTTCATTACCTTCAATCCTTCATTATCCCATGTAAACAAGTTGCGGTATGTCAACTTAGTATTTTAATAAACGAAATCTACTACTACTACTACCACTTACGTCGCTCATCGTCATCTCCCAATCTTCAGCCAACGAAGGATCCAACAGGTTGCTCAGAGTTTCAAAAGTCACCTGGAAACATTAATGGATCAATTAACCATAACCACGCTTTTTATTGAAACCAGTTTAACAAAAGGTTTGACAAGAGACAAGATAAACAATGATGATGTTGGTTCAAAGGGGGAGTCCTAAAAGGGCCTAAGCCCCGCTGACAAGGGTCACCCTAAAGTAAAGTAATGCTAGTAATAAGGTGGTCGGGAAATATCTATAAGTCTGTGTTTTAAAAGACAGGGAACAAATGATGAGTTATCAAAGAACAAATCTTAACTAGTTAACTAACGTGCACTTACGTCGTTCATCGTCATCTCCCAATCTTCAGCCAACGACGGATCCAACAGGTTGCTCAGCGTTTCAAAAGTCATCTGGAAACATTAATCGATCAATTAATTGATATTATCAATCAATCGGTCAATTCATTAGTTATTCAGTTATTCAGCCAACCAGCCATGATAGTCATTCAACATAGTCAGTCAAATCGGTCATTAAGCAAGTAAGTAGCTACAGTGAGTCAGACAGAGATTGATTTAATAGAGGTCCCATGTCCCTGAGGCTGACCTGGCTTAGAAGAGAAGGCGCTCTATTGGTTTTCGTATGCCTTTGAGCCGTTAATGGATGAATCTCAAGGTCATGGACAACGAAGGTCATTTCCGTTTACTTCCCAGCTGATAAAATTCTACTGTTTGACGACAGAGACTCGTGTGCGCATGGAACCTTCCCATTAGGGTCGTTGCACGGAGTCGAACTCGCAACCGCACAATCATCGACCAAACGTGTTACCCACTGACCAGTGACCATGGCATGTGTCGCGTGATTAATTCAGTGAACAGGAAATGAGCAATTAGAAAAGTGCAATTAGATGACCAGATGAGATGCTTTCAATCTCTTATAAGTATAAGACGAACATCTTACATCGATTTCTTCCGTTGAGAAGACGGCGTTGGAATTATTGTTTGAATAGACATCCATCAGACGCAAGATGGCGTCAATGGACGCTCTGACGTCACCCGAAGACAGAGGAACGGTTTCGTTTGGTCGCTGGGCCGTGAAATTGTGCAGTGAAGCGATCAGTTCACTGATGAGTGGAGCATTGTCTGAGTCAATTCCGTCTTCAATATCTACGATCTGTGAAGAAGAGAATTAGAAAAAGAATCTAACCGACAAAGCTCTTCAGCATTTTGGAGAATTCGATCTCATAATAAGAATGATCAGATAGGAAGAAATTAACTGAAAAGATATTGATACATATGTATGTGTGTGTATGTATGTATGTATGTATGAAAGTATGTTTGTATGCATGCATGTATGTGTGTGCATGTATGTGTATCTGTAGGTATGGAGTATGTTTGTATATGTATGTTGAATATATGCATGTATGTTTGTATATATATGTTTGTTTGCAGTCCAGTGGCGGTATAGGGGGCAAGTTTGTATGTATGCAACTGCGGCTCAGCCCCCCAAACAAAAAGTGAAATCTCTGCCAATGCTTACTTCATAATAAGCCAACTGAACAGTGACCAACGGCAACGAAATCATCAACTATCTCAGGCAGTGAGGCAATTATATTACTTGATTATGATGGACAACTCACAGGGCCTATTTTAATCTTTATCTTTTTGTTATATTTTTATTTTTCTAGAATTTCCAAGTGTTGCCATGGATAATAATTCTTAAGTAAAGTGTTTTCAACTTCATGATGTTGATGTTTTAATGGGTTTGGTGTAGTATTGCATGATGGCTTTATTCCAACATGAAGTATTTCAGACACAAAAAGTGTGATGGAAATGTAAGTTTGTCATCATGTTGTTTGTACAGGAGGCATAGTTGCAGTTCAAATAAATTCATGTTTGAAAGTTTTCCTGTAGCAAAATGCTGTAATAACTTGTTAGGGATTTTATGTCGCTTATGTACATTAAATTTGTGCTTTACAAGGAAATAAACATTAGGATTTAACGTGTTTATTGTATAGTTTTCAATCAATCTAAGTGGAGAATAGTAAAACTTGCAAGAACCTGTTTCAAATCAATGCCCAGTAACAGCTGTAAGGGTCTATGAAAGAAGTAATTTGGGAACATCTTAAAGATTTTCTTGTGATAGAGCTCAAACTTCTGTACAGTATACCCGGTATTGATTCAATTGTCTGCAGGTTTTGTGTCGGGTATAGAAGAGGAAAAGCATGGAGGATAGGCGCAAACCTTATGGGACCCGTAGGACGCGTCCCCCAACTTTCGGGCAGGCTTGGACGGTCCCCCCAACTTTTGAAAATTTTGAAAAAAAAACAAGAGCCCAAAGATTCCATTTGGTATTAAACGCACAGAAAGACACTGGGGACCGAGAGACCCGCTGGCGGAGCTTACGACAGGGACAAACCCCATAGTCGAAAAGCACAGACACACAGTCGCGGCTGTACGTGCACCTTCCGCACTCGCAATTTCCCCCACTCAACGTTCTAGTAGGTCCGTCCCCTAATCAAATCGCTGGACCTGGCCAATAGAATACAGAGTAAGGCTAAAACCGCTAACTGAACTGAGATATATGGATTCAGTGCATGGATGTTGCTGTATAATTTCACTCTGAACCTGTAGCCTATTTATCACGCTTTAAAATTCTACTGGACTAAGGATCGCGGTAGAAGCCTAGGAGGACATTTCAATTTTTACTTCTGAGACTGCGAGTGGTATTCTTCTAAAACCTAAAATCTCAGTTTATACATTATAATAAATCATATTTTTCACATATCTAGATGGATAGTACTTTTATAGAAATCATCGGTGAAAAATTTGAGGTAAATTATAGACAAAGACTGCATTTGGCATGAAATGCTCAAAATTGCGTCAGAGACCCTCGACAAAGGCTGACGCTCCTACCCCCTAGTCGATGGTGGCTGACTTGCCTTGGCAGTTGGATGGCGTATCCAGCTCACTGTACTCAGACCTAGTAGGTCCCCCCCAACTTCTGGACCGTTCTTGCGCCTCTGCATGGACACAGGAAGAAAGACGTCCTCCGAAAAGGAACCACTTAGGGCTATACCCAAACCAACACATACAACCAGAACTATAAAAGTCATGTATATTATATAATGTTTTATGTAAGCATAGGCTATATATATATATATTATATATATTCGTTTATATATATTCGTTTAATTGAGAAAACAATCTGAAAAAATGCATAAATGCTAACATGAGTGATGAAAATAGTAAAAGTTCATTCGAACATTTTAGAATAAACTAGTAAATATCTTTGTATAATGATTTGGGAATGAATTGAGAGTTGTCCTTGTGGGAGAGTATGGTTGTGTGCCCTAGGTCTTAATTGGTGAGAGGAGAGGGGTCGGAGTGATCGTTTGCTTCGTACTGGAGGTAGGAGTTGTATGACTGTATGTATGTATGCATATATTTATACATCCACGTAGCCATGCATGCTTGTGTATGTATCTGAGCAGTTATGTAGCACCCGTTTGAACCTTATAAAAGCTTCAGACACCTAGATTTTTGTATGTCCCCCACCTGTTGCAAGATGTCGTTCAGCCTGGCATTTATGCACCGATTGCTGTCGGGCGTCGTCCACAAGGCGCCCACCGACGAGTTGCCATGGAAACAAGTACGCGTAACGTAACCTTTGATCAGAAGGAAAACAAAGGACAGTAAATGTAAAATAATCAACAGGTACGAAAATCTATGGTACAAGGAGGGGAAGAAAAAGAGGAGGAGGAAAAGGAGGAGGAGGAAAAGGAGGAGGAAGAAAAGGAGGAAGAAGAGGAGGAAGAGAAACAGACAGAGGAAAATGACATGCAGCTATTGAGAAATTGTGAGACACAGATATAAGGAAAAGCACAGACAGGCAAACAGACAAACAGACAGACAGGCAGGCAGATAGAGAGACAGACAAAAAAGACTAAGAAAGATTGACTGAGACACGCACAGAAAGACACTGACCGACAGACAGGCGGATACACAGGGACAAAGCCACAGAGAAAAGCACAGACACACAGTGATACACATACAGACAAAGAGAACGACATGGAGACATGCGCAGAGAGAGAGAGGCGTTCACACATGATAGATGATAGATAGATAGATAGATAGATAGATAGATAGATAGATAGATAGATAGATAGATAGATAGATAGATAGATAGATAGATAGATAGATAGATAGATAGATAGATAGATAGATAGATAGATAGATAGATAGATAGATAGATAGATAGATAGATAGATAGATACTAGAGACAGAGACAGAGACAGAGACACTCTGCTAAGGCTGTTCTTCTGACCTTGAGATGGTGGATGGCATGGCAGTTGGATGGTGTATCCAGCCACTGTACTCGTCCACTGCCAACCACCTGCTTCATCTCCATCACACACCAGAACGACGTCCTCCCAACCAACACCACCTGTACCAAACCAACACAAACAACCAGAACTATAGAACAGAACTATAGACATAATGTATTATAAAAGCATATATATTATATATAAATAATATATAATTATAATTATAACATGTGTCTGCAGTCCATTTAGTAGAATAATTGCGGGTGAAGGACTGGACGCAATTCCACTTTTTCAGACCGTATCCCATTGAATGAGTTTCCCTCACATGGATCAATGACCTTGGCATTTTTCCTCTTTTGCCCAAAGACCATCAGTACTCCCCCCGTTCTTCCGCCTTAAATCCTGGATTCGTACTCGATCACCAGCTGAAGATCAATCAGTGACACTTAGAATTAATTCCTTTACCTGAAGGTGAATCAATGACCTTTGAATAATTTCTTACCTGAAGGTTGATCAATGACCTTGACCTTGACCGTCTGGTTTTCGCTGGATCCGAGGTCATTCGTCGCTCGACAGATGAACTCTGAATCTCGCTTTGGTTGAACGATCAGCTGAGATGAATTCCAATCGTCAGAGATGATCGCGTTCCTCGCATCTGGTAACAACGTTACATTACTTTGTTACATTATTATGAGACACGGTGGTCGATTGGTTAGTGCACTCGCCTTGTAACATGGAGGGCAGGGGTTCGATCCTCCTCCTCTGAGACGATAACTGTGTAGCAAGTCCTTCACTCACTATTATTGTTGTTCAGCGCCATCGATTGATGCTTGATGATGAGATAGTGGCGCTTAATAATCGCATTGTTATAATCACTCTCCTATTATAGTATACCTGCCAATTGGCAGATAAACTGTAAGTCTCAACCATTAACCTTATCAGGGCTTCTATGTCGAGTGGTCATCGGATATACATAGAAGTTCATAGTTTAGGTTTCCTCCCTCGCCTCTTTACCTATCCCTGAAGCTCATTTCCTCTCCTTAGCGTTTCTTCCCTTGTCTGCCTGAGCTCATAATAAGATAAGATAGTGGCCTCCTCCATTATAATAATCACTCTCCTATTATAGTATCTGCCTATTGGCTAAACTGTCTGTCTGTTCTTATCAGGGCTTCTATGTCTGGTCATATATATATATAAATATATATATTTATATGATACGGTATATATATATATATATATATATATATACATTATTATATATGCCTCTATTACCTTACCTTTTCTGACCTTACATCTTGGGGTGGCGTATGTTACTTAAGGGGATACCATATTTATATGGTTGAGCATTGTACCTGTATCGATTGGGTTTCCGTTCTGAAACCATTGGAACGTGACGTTTCGGAGGTCGTGGTCGACTGCGTCTGTGTTGAGCAATGAGCAGCGAAGTGTGACGTTGGAACCTGAACGGAGAGTGACGTTGAAGAGCGGCGTCAGTTGAATCCGAGGAATTGGAAGGACTTGGAATGGAACGGACGATTGATGACTCGTATAGAGACGACTGTATTTGACGTCACACCTCACCTGACCTACATGTACGATGATCACAACGACATCTATCAGCTGATTAGTCACCCAGACCATAATATAAACGCATATCCGGTTACATGGCAGAGATCGATATCACGCCATAGCATTATCATAAATTAGCAAGTAAGTTACAGGCCGTAGGGCTTTCTCTTTCGCCTTTCCCACTAAAGCTACCACCTCCACCTACATCACCATAGTCATTTCCGCCGCCACTTTGACCACCAACACATCGCTACCACTATACCACGTCCATCACCACATCTACCACCATCACCGCAACCATCATCATCACTACCATTTACAGCGCCACGAAGACTTTAACGATAACATCGATTACTTAATCAGTCACCTCAAGACCTCTGCTGCACCCGAACACTGTCTGTATGAAGACACGTCAGGCGCCAAAGGGAGAGCGCTGGTCACTGACCTGAGTGACCTCTAATGCAGAGGCTAAGAAAGTGAAGTCGCTAACACTTCATGACTATATATAGCTGTTTCTCTGGAACTAGTGGAAGAGTTTGCTAAGGAATTGGACCCACGTAGAGGAAGCCAAACCTGAGTATCTGACAAGCGCCGATTGAAAGACAAGCGTTGACTCCCAGAATCCTGTGCTGGCGTCTAGCGCCATCTGGCGAATGACGATGGAGTTCGTGAGGTTTCCTTTGCTAGATGGCACTATGGAACGGTTGTTGAGGAACCAGGTCATGGTTTCCGGTTCGACCCGGTAGATGGAAGAGGAAATGGAGAAGAGGCAGACGAAACGAAGCGTCCTTCCCTCTATCGGTTGGATAGGGTCAATCTTCACCTCGTGACTCACGACACCTGGCGAATAAAACATGAAACAGTTTCTCTCATTGCTATCAGAATACCAACTGCACTCGTCAGCAACACACGTCAAATGAAAGACCAAATATTCTGGCGCTAGAGAAATACGCACGCCTAGTAATCAGATATAAATACAAGCCAACCATTCTAGAAACTTTCAGACGTCAACAGCCTTGTAGCTATAGGATGTCGTTAAATATTGGATTAATAATAGAAGCTTTCAGTTTGTCGCTATAGAAGTCTTTGTGTCGAGAACTTGAGCAAGTGCTTGCTATTTAGACTCTAAGCGCCTTCGATTGAGGCTTTGGTTAAAGATTGGAGCAGTAGTAATAGGTTAATGAATGAATGAAGGAAAGATTGAATGAAAGTAATGAATGAAAGAAAGAAAGAATGAAGGAATTAATGACGGAATGAATGCAGGAATGAATGAAGGAATGAATTAAGGATTGAACAAAGATAAATTGAAGAATGAATGAATGAATAACTGAAGGAATGACTGAAGACTGTGTTTTAGTACTGACGTTGGCATTTGGGTTGACAGATGATGTTTGACGATTGGGGAAGACATTGGTTCGTCCTGGAATCAAAGAGACTGGAAGAGGAGGAAGAGGAAGAGGAGGATGATGCTGAGGATGTGCAGCGGAAGTTCATCCATCCTTCCATCCATCCAAATGAAAACGCATCCCGTTGGGTGGGAGAGGTAGACTGAACAGTCCATGAGATTTGTCGAAGCCATTGAGGGTATGAGAGGGAAGGGTTGCTGTTTAACCCTCCTACGAATCACACGACGATTGTAACATTTCGACAGAACCAATGGAAGCCTGAATTCAGTGTCCATGTGGCAGAGGCCAAGACAAAGGAACGAACATTGTCATTTGAAACAGACAGTCACACAGACAGACAGACAGACAGACAGACAGACAGACAGACAGACAGACAGACAGACAGACAAACAAACAAATACAGAGAGAGGCAGACAGATGACTACTCACCGGTTGGTGCTGCAGTGGAGGAGATTGAATCGGTGTCGAAGGAGGAGGAGGTGGACGAGGAGGACGAAGACAGGAGATGGAAGAGGAGAAGGAGGAAGAGGAGGAGGAGGAGGAGGAAGAGGAGGAATAAGAGAGAAGGAGGACCGGTTGGTGCTGCAGAGGAGGAGATTGATCGGAGGAGGAGGAGGAGGTGGACGAGGAGGACGAAGGAGGAGAAGGAGGAAGAGGAGGATGAGGAGAGAAGGGGAGGAGAGGAGAATAAGAGGAGAGGAGGAAGAGGAGGAGGAGGGGAGAGAAGACGTGGAAGAGGAGGACAAGGGAGGAGGATGAGGAGGAAGGGGAGGAGGGGAGAGAAGAGGAGGAAGAGGAGGAGGAGGGGAGAGAAGACGTGGAAGAGGAGGACAAGGAGGAAGAGGAGGATGAGGAGGAAGGGGAGGACGGGCGAGAAGAGGAGGAGGAGGAAGAGGAGGGGAGAGAAGAGGAGGAGGTGGAAGAGGAGGAGGGGAGAGAAGAGGAGGAGGTGGAAGAGGCGGAGGGGAGAGAAGACGTGGAAGAGGAGGATGAGGAAGAGGATTGAGACGAAAAAGGATCGGCGCTGGTCTCTTTGATACCAGTCGTTAGTCTGGTGCTGCCACGTGACTCAGATGCAAAGAAGGAAGACGACAAGGAGGAGGAGGAAAAAGAAGAAGAAGAAGAAGAAGAAGAGGAGGAGGAGGAGGTGATAGTGGGGGGTGAGGATCGTTGGCTAGAGGAACTGAGCGAATAACGAAGGTTGTTGGATATGCTGTTGCTGTTGAGTTGTGCATCCGGAGTTTCTGTTCTGCTGTTCCAAGTGCTAGTAGCAGTTGCAACGTTAGCAGTTGCAGAGGACAGAGAAGGCGAAGGAGGAGGAGGAGGAGTGTCTTGTGTTGTGTTGCTGCTGTGGCTGGCTGAAGACGTCGTCATGGCAGCGACAGGAGACTGTGATGCGGAGATCGTCTGAGTCTTGGTGGATGACGGATGAGCGCTGGTTTCATCCGATGGAAGGCTGGAGGTGGAGTGGCTGAACGTCGTTTCCCAACTGGAATGACGTCGTTCGGTCGTCTGGACTGACGGTGAACTTTGAACCGGCAGTAGTTGGGCAGACGTCGCAGTCGTCATGGGCTGAGGAGAGGAGGGCGATTGAGACAGGGCTCGGCTGCTGCTGCTGAGGATGGCGATGCTGGTCATGGAGGTCTCCGGGGAATCGTTTCGATTGGGAGTGGAGGAAGTGGTGGCTGCCATCGTCACAGTCCTCATGGTAGTTGTGATGGCGGTTGACGTAGCGGTGGTATTCCATGCGGTGACGGTAGTGGCGGCGGCGGTGGTGATGATGGCGGCGGTGTTATTTGGAGAGGAGAGGGAAGCGTTCGTCGTTACGGCTGGAACTACGGAGGTGACGTCAGCGTTGCTATGGTTCCCACTTGTCGCATCCGTTGTCATGGTGGCAGGTGAGCTCACGATGGAAAGAGTTGGTACTTTGGGAGTCGGTGGTAGAGTCGGTCTAGCGGTGGTGGTGATGGTGGTGGTGGTGGTGTTGGTTGGAGAGGCAAGGGAAGCGGTCGTAGTTACAACGGGAACTACGGAGGTGACTACGGAGGTGACGTCAGCGTTGCTGTAGTTCCCATTGGCCGCATCCGTTGTCATGGTGACAGATGCACTTGCAGTGGAAAGGGTTGGTACTTTGGGAGTCGGTGGTAGAGTTGGTCTAGCGGTGGATGTAGTGAAGAAAGATGAGGAAGTGGAAGGTGGTAAGAGTAGCTGTGGAGTTGGGGGTAGTCGAGTGGAAGTGCGCTGACCTGCGTCTGTAGTGGAAGATGAGAAGGAAGAAGAGAAGGAGGAGGAGGAGGAGGTGGAGTCATCCGTCGGTCGAATGGATGAGTCATTTGACATAAGAGGAAACTGGTTTGGGTTGTTGTCGGTTGCTTTGGTTGTCTCTGTTGTTCTCGGGGTCTTGCTGTCTTTATCAGATTCCTTTTTTGTAGTTCTATCCGTAATGAGGTCATAGGTCGACGACTTAGGGTCAACGATGGCGGTAGATGATTGGGTCGTCTGCTTCTCAAAGACTGAAGAAGAGGAAGACGATGTCCTTGAAGGCTCTTCCATCGACTTCCGGCGCCTGCTGCTGGCGGCAGCCGAAGAAGAGGTTGCTGCGTCAGACGAAGAGGATGGCGATGATGACGACGACGACGATGAGGTGGTAGGCCTATCCTTTTCATGATTCTGTGTTGGAGTGGTTTGAGGAGGTACTTTGGACGACGTGGAGCTGATCATGGAAGAGGAGTGATCGGCAGAGAGAGGTGTCTGTGGAACGGATTGAGACAATGAGACAGAGGAATCGTAGACGATGTGGTTCTTGTAGGTGGAGTTGGGACATGGTTCCTGGCAGTGGGTGTTGTCCCCAACACATGTCTTGAAGATGTAGTCGTAGAACTGATTGGGAGGACAGGAGGCAGGTCGAAGGATGGAACCGGAACAGACGAAGAACCGACGACAGTCTTCGGGGTCACTGACGCTGATGTTGTCCCTTGATCCAACGCAGTCGATCTGATCGATGCTGCATGGATCCACTCCATCCCAATCACCATCCACAGCGCCCCCTGCAACAGACAACACACACTGTAATTGAACATTTATATAACGCCGTTCAAAGTGCAAAACAAATCTGCGCTAGCCTATATGATGTTAAATGTCATTTAGAAAGGGACTATTACACCAGCTATAGCTAAACAATGCACAGGCAACTAGAAGAGTCACCAGTGACAGGTCCACGAGACACGTAGAGCCAACCAAGGGATTCCCATCGACAATAGACAGATGTCATGGACGTTCAGAGTGTCTCGACCAAGCGCTGCTGAGTACTGACTGGAGCTGACTTATTCTGAATATTGAGAGTCCTGTCAGGCAGGGGCGGCGCTGGGTTTTTAGTTCTGGGGGGGTCCACGAAAATGAAATTAACTTGCAAGCTGCGTGGCAGGCGCCCGAGTGTGAGGCACTGCGAGCGCCGAAGGCGCGAAGCTGCCCGCGATTAGGGGGTCTGGGGAGCGTCGTAAGCTCCCCCAACGCTTTTTGGAGTATAATGTTGCCATATGGAGCTCATTTTAGCCACTCTGAACTAAACATTTATAGCTTTAAAATGAACTTGATTTGTTAGTTGTTACGTTGACTTGGTCAAAAAAGAGAGGTTTAGTAAGTAAGTTAAATATAATTTAAAGAATTTGAGTAGACCTAATAAATAGTGATGATCATAATATTAATTTAATATATTGGAAAGAGTTACAAAGTCATGACATTAGTTGCAAGGCTGTCAGCGAAACCAGACCCCCCACCAAAAAAAGCTATTCGGATTTACACGAATTGGAGAAATGGTCTGAACGACAGCTGGGGGGGGGTCCGGCCAGCGCCGCCTCTGCTGCCAGG